>CM070104.1:103389-105889 GCA_036178185.1 Liparis tanakae | reverse complement strand
GTGTGGGGTCAGACAGTGAAGAGGAGGCCATGCATCAACATCTCAGCTCCACCCAGAGAGCAGAACCTTCTCCACCCTCCGCCCCGAGGCCTGAACCTGCTGATTCGTCCCCGCTTTGCAGCTCTCTGTGGATCCTCTGAGGTCGCTGAGAGGCTCCTCCCCCACAGCGCGTTGAGAGGCTCCTCCCCCTCAACGCGTTGAGAGGCTCCTCCCCCTCAACGCGTTGAGAGGCTCCTCCCCCTCCCGTGACCTCCATTATACTCCACCTTTGTTGCTGCAGACAAATCCTCCTGACCACGTCAGCGCTCCGTCAGCAGAGTCCTCACAAAGAGAGGAGCACACGCCCTCTGTAGCCCTCTGTAGCCCTCTGTAGCCCTCTGTAGCCCTCTATAGCCCCTCTGTAGCCCTCTGTAGCCCTCTGTAGCCCTCTGTAGCCCTCTGTAGCCCTCTATAGCCCCTCTGTAGCCCTCTGTAGCCCTCTATAGCCCCTCTGTAGCCCCTCTGTAGCCCTCTGTAGCCCCTCTGTAGCCCTCTGTAGCCCTCTGTAGCCCTCTGTAGCCCTCTGTAGCCCTCTGTAGCCCTCTGCCCCTCTGTAGCCCTCTGTAGCCCTCTGTAGCCCTCTGTAGCCCTCTGTAGCCCTCTATAGCCCCTCTGTAGCCCTCTGTAGCCCTCTGTAGCCCTCTGTAGCCCTCTGTAGCCCTCTATAGCCCCTCTGTAGCCCCTCTGTAGCCCTCTGTAGCCCTCTGTAGCCCCTCTGTGCCCCTCTGTAGCCCCTCTGTAGCCCTCTGTAGCCCCTCTGTAGCCCCTCTGTGGCCCTCTGTAGCCCTCTATAGCCCTCTGTAGCCCCTCTATAGCCCTCTGTAGCCCCTCTGTAGCCCTCTGTGGCCCTCTGTAGCCCCCCTCTATAGTAGCCCCTCTAGCCCTCTGTAGCCCCCTCTGTAGCCCTCTGTGACCTGTGCCCTCTGTAGTGCCCCTCTGTAGCCCCTCTGTGGCCCTCTGTAGCCCTCTGTAGCCTCTGTGCCCTCTGTAGCCCTCTGTAGCCCTCTGTAGCCCCTCTGTAGCCCTCTATAGCCCTCTGTGCCCCTCTGTAGCCCCTCTGTAGCCCTCTGTGCCCTCTGTAGCCCCTCTATAGCCCTCTATGGCCCTCTGTAGCCCTCTATAGCCCCTCTGTGGCCCTCTGTGGCCCTCTGTAGCCCCTCTGTGCCCCTCTGTGGCCCCTCTGTGCCCCTCTGTAGCCCCTCTGTAGCCCCTCTGTGCCCCTCTGTTGCCCCTCTGTGCCCTCTGTAGCCCTCTGTAGCCCTATAGCCCCTCTGTGCCCTCTATAGCCCTCTGTAGCCCTCTATAGCCCTCTGTAGCCCTCTGTAGCCCTCTGTAGCCCTCTGTAGCCCCTCTGTAGCCCTCTGTAGCCCCTCTGTGCCCCTCTGTAGCCCCTCTGTGCCCCTCTGTGGCCCTTGTGGCGGTCGGTCATCTTCCTCGTGTTCATGTGACGAAGAGGCTGCTGTTCCCCTGAGTTGAGATGTGAAGATGTCCCCTTTAAAGCCCCACTATGTCACTTTTACACCTTAAAATAACAGCTTTAAAAAAATGGTGCCGCTACAATGACTTTTAATATGTTGATGTCTCGGGGGTCTGTGGCCAGAAAACTGCTGAATGTAAGATGTTGGGACCGCCCGGTGCTTCCGGTTGAGGAACAGGAAGTACTTCAGCCTGCTGTCTGTCATGGTGACAGCGTCTCATAGTCCAGTCCACCTCACAGGGGACTCTTTATTGTCTCCGCTACGAGACGTAGAAACGGAGAGACGTGCTGTGTGGAGACGCGCTGCCAGCAACTCATCGACCAGCTGGGAGATCAGCTGGGAGATCAGCTGGGAGGGCACTTGCCTGAAGAGCCATATGTGGCTCAGAGCCAGACGTTAAATACCTGAAGGGGGCGCTACAGGGGAAAAGTTACATAGTGTCGCTTTAAGAGACATGTTCCTTTAAGAGACATGCGCTGGCCCTTTAAGAGACATGCGCTGGCCCTTTAAGAGACATAGTCCTTTAAGAGACATGGCCCTTTAAGAGACATGCTCTGGCCCTTTAAGAGACATGGCCCTTTAAGAGACATGCGCTGGCCCTTTAAGAGACATGGCCCTTTAAGAGACATGTGCTGGCCCTTTAAGAGACATGGCCCTTTAAGAGCCGGAGGCCCAGATTTAATTACATTGAGTCATTCCTGATGTATTTTGGGAATCGATCAGAACTCCAGTCTGTAGCTTAATGAGAGAGAGAGAGTGAGAGAGAGAGGGGGGAGGGATGGAGAGAGAGAGAGATATACTGAGGGAGGGAGAGAGAGAGAGAGAGAGGGGGGATGGAGAGAGAGAGATATACTGAGGGAGGGAGAGAGAGAGAGAGAGATACTGAGGGAGGGAGAGAGAGAGGGGGGAGGGGGGATGGAGAGAGATACTGAGGGAGGGAGAGAGAGAGAGAGATATATACTGAGGGAGGGAGAGAGAAGTGG
>CM070104.1:83389-100889 GCA_036178185.1 Liparis tanakae | reverse complement strand
AGTTCATGAACATTTTTCATAAAAATAAAGTTTTTGAAGATTTTTCATAAAAATTAAGTTTTTGAATATTTTTCATAAAAATTAAGTTTGTGAATATTTTTTATAAACATTTAGTTCATGGATATTTTTCATAAAAATTAAGTTTGTGAATATTTTTCATACATATTAAGTTTAGGGTTAGGGTTGGGGTTGAGATTGGGGTTAGGATTGGGATTAGGGTTGGGGTTAGGGTTAGGGTTGGAGTTAGTCCTGGGGTTAGGGTTAGGGTTGGTGTTAGGGTTGGGGTTAGGGTTAGGGTTGGGGTTAGGGTTAGGATCAGGATTAGGGTTAGGGTTGGGTTTCATAAAAATTAAGTTTGTGAATATGTTTCATAAAAATTAAGTTTAGGTTTAGGGTTAGAGTTGGGGTTGGGGTTAGGGTTTTCATAAAAATGAAGTCTGTGAATGTTTTTTATAAAAATTAAGTTTGTGAATATTTTTCAGAAAAATTAAGTTTTTGAATATTTTTTATAAAAATTTAGTTCATGGATATTTTTCATAAAAATTAAGTTTGTGAATATTTTTCATACAAATTAAGTTTAGGGTTAGGGTTGGGGTTGAGATTGGGGTTAGGAATGGGATCAGGATTAGGGTTAGGGTTGGGTTTCATAAAAAATAAGTTTGTGAATATGTTTCATAAAAATTAAGTTTAGGTTTAGGGTTAGAGTTGGGGTTGGGGTTAGGTTTAGGTTTAGTGTTAGGGTTTTCATAAAAATGAAGTCTGTGAATGTTTTTTATATAAATTAAGTTTGTGAATATTTTTCATAAAAATTCAGTTTGTCAATATGTTTCATAAAAAATAAGTTTAGTGTTAGAGTTGGGGTTAGGGTTAAGGTTTAGGGTTAGGGCTGGGGTTAGAGGGTTAGGGTTGGGGTTAGGGTTAGGACTGGGGCTAGGTTTTGGGTTTGGGTTAGGGTTTGGGTTAGGGTCAGGGTTAGGGTTAGGGCTGGGGTCAGGGTTAGGCCTGGTGTTAGGGTTAGGGCTGGGGTTAGGGTTAGGGTTAGGACTGGGGCTAGGGTTTGGGTTAGGGTTAGGATCAGGAATAGGGTTGGGGTTAGTGTTCGGGTTAGGGTTGGGGTTAGGGTTAGGGTTTTCATAAAAATGAAGTCTGTGAATGTTTTTCATAAAAATGAAGTCTGTGAATGTTTTCCATAAAAAATAAGTTTGTGAATATTTTTCATAAAAATTTAGTTCATGAACATTCTTCATAAAAATTAAGTTTTTGAATATTTTTCATAAAAAATAAGTTTTTGAATTTTTTTCATAAAAATTAAGTTTGTGAATATTTTTTATAAAAAATTAGTTCATGAATATTTTTCATGAAAATTAAGTTTGTGAATATTTTTTATAAAAAATTAGTTCATGGATATTTTTCATAAAAAATAAGTTTGTGAATATTTTTCATACAAATTAACTTTAGGGTTAGGGTTGGGGTTGAGATTGGGGTTAGGATTGGGATCAGGATTAGGGTTGGGGTTAGGGTTGGAGTTAGGCCTGGGGTTAGGGTTAGGGTTGGGGTTAGGGTTAGGATCAGGATTAGGGTTAGGGTTGGGTTTCATAAAAATTAAGTTTGTGAATATGTTTCATAAAAAGTAAGTTTAGGTTTAGGGTTAGAGTTGGAGTTGGGGTTAGGGTTTTCATAAAAATGAAGTCTGTGAATGTTTTTCATAAAAATTAAGTTTGTGAATATTTTTCATAAAAATTAAGTTTGTGAATATGTTTCATAAAAAAATAAGTTTAGGGTTAGAGTTGGGGTTAGGGTTAAGGTTTAGGGTTAGGGCTGGGGTTAGAGGGTTAGGGTTGGAGTTAGGTTTAGGACTGGAGCTAGGATTTGGGTTAGGGTCAGGGTTAGGGTCAGGGCTGGGGCTGGGGTTAGGGTTGGAGTTAGGCCTGGTGTTAGGGTTAGGCCTGGTGTTAGGGCTGGGGTTAGGGTTAGGGTTAGGGTTAGGGTTAGGGTTAGGGTTAGGTGAATGAATATACTCATGAATCTCCCCGCGTTCGCCCGACGGCTTGGCAGTTGAATGGAGACTCAAGGAAGTGCACTGGCCGGCGACTGTCACATAGTAATGCCTCGAGACGTAGATCTTTCACCCGGGATGGGAGGGGGGGGGGGGGGGGGGAAGGATAAATAAGAGGAAGGGTTTGCAAATTGGTTGAGGTCAGGGTTAGGGTCAAGGCCGGGGTTAAGATGATTATATGTGGAGGAATGGTTGAGGTCAGGGTTGAGGTCAGGTTTAGGCCTAGGTTAAGTTGTGTTCAATGGGAAAGGTTTAGGGTTGAGGTTAGGGTAAAGGTTAAGGTTAGGGTAAAGGTTAAGGTTAGGTTTAGGGTAAAGGTTAAGGTTAGGGTTAGGGTTAAGGTTAAGGTTAGGGTAAAGGTTGAGGTTAGGGTAAAGGTTAAGGTTAGGGTAAAGGTTAAGGTTAGGGAAAAGGTTAAGGTTAGGGTAAAGGTTAAGGTTAGGGTTAGGGTTGAGGTTAAGGTTAAGTTTAGGGTAAAGGTTAAGGTTAGGGTTAGGGTGAAGGTTGAGGTTAGGGTAAAGGTTGAGGTTAGGGTAAAGGTTAAGGTTAGGGTAAAGGTTAAGGTTAGGGTTAAGGTTAAGGTTAGGGTAAAGGTTAAGGTTAGGGTAAAGGTTAAGGTTAGGGTTAGGGTAAAGGTTAGGGTTAGGGTTAGGGTAAAGGTTAAGGTTAGGGTAAAGGTTAAGGTTAGGTTTAGGGTAAAGGTTAAGGTTAGAGTAAGGGTTAGGGTTAAGGTTAGGATAAAGGTTAGGGTAAAGGTTAAGGTTAGGGTAAAGGTTAAGGTTAGGGTAAAGGTTAAGGTTAGGGTAAAGGTTAGAGGTTGGGGTTTGAATAAGGGATGAAGACCACATGGGTAAGGGTTAGGATAAGGGTTAGAGATAGGAATAGTGTTGACAAGGTCCTCAGAACTTAATCTGTACAGACGTGGTTAAAGTAAAGGTAAGGGATTTAGGGTTAAAGGGTTAGGGTTAGAGGTAGGCATAGTGTTGAAGAGGTCCTCAGAACTTAATCTGTACAGACGTGGTTAAGGTAAAGGTTGAAGTAAGAGGTTAGGGTTAAACGGGTTAGAATTAGGGTCCAAGGGTTAGGGTTAAGGTTAGGGTTAGGGTAAAGGTTAAGGTTAGGGTAAGGGTTAAGGTTCGGGTAAAGGTTAAGGTTAAGGTTGGGGTTAGAGGTTGGGGTTAGAGGAAGGGATGAAGACCACATGGGTAAGGGTTAGGATAAGGGTTAGAGATAGGGATAGTGTTGAAGAGGTCCTCAGAACTTAATCTGTACAGACGTGGTTAAAGTAAAGGTAAGGGATTTAGGGTTAAAGGGTTAGGGTTAGAGGTAGGCATAGTGTTGAAGAGGTCCTCAGAACTTAATCTGTACAGACGTGGTTAAGGTAAAGGTTGAAGTAAGAGGTTAGGGTTAAACGGGTTAGGGTCAAAGGTTTAGGGTAAAGGTTAGGGTTAGAGGTTAGGATTAGGTTAGGGTTAGGCAGTGTCGGGAGGTAGGAGTTAGATTGAATGATGAGCATTTGTGCTAAGTTATTTTCTGAAGTTGCTGCTTAGTTAATAGAGGGCTAGGTGCAACAGGACAGGAAGCAGAACTGGAAGAGGGGATGTGGTTACACCGAGAACTCTTCGTCACCCGGTTAGGCGAGTCTGCATACCTGCCCGTCACTCCATAAAGGGGAGCGATGGGAGGTAGGGGGAGCTAGATTAAAGGATGAATATTTGTGCTAAATTATTGTTCGAAGTTGCTGATTAGTTAATAGAGGGGTTGGTGCAACAGGACAGGAAGCAGAACTGGAAGAGGAGATGTGGTTACACCGAGAACTCTTCGTCACCCGATTAGGCAAGTCTGCATACCTGCCCGTCACTCCATAAAGGGGAGCGATGGGAGGTAGGGGGAGCTAGATTAAAGGATGAATATTTGTGCTAAATTATTGTTCGAAGTTGCTGATTAGTTAATAGAGGGGTTGGTGCAACAGGACAGGAAGCAGAACTGGAAGAGGAGATGTGGTTACACCGAGAACTCTTCGTCACCCGATTAGGCAAGTCTGCATACCTGCCCGTCACTCCATAAGGGGAGCGATGGGAGGTAGGAGGGGTTTAATTTCAAGTGGAAGGATAAACTGAAGGTAAGTTGAAGGTGAGTGTCTGTGTTTTTAATGTAGTATTGTATTGATACTTAAATAATATCCAGATAAAGAGTTATCGTTGAAGGTAAGTGACCATTTGTATTGATGCAACATCGTATTTTTGTTTGAATAATGACTAATTTTCAGAAATTGATTTTCAAGGTAAGTGTAACATTGATTTTTTAATGCTGTCCAGTATTAATGATTTAAAAGTAACCCTGTTTCTTTTCAGACCTTCTAAAAGGAACAAGTCATCAGTAGTGGATCTCAAGATCATCGAGTGTTTCGGCCCTTCACTAGACACTCTCACCTGAGGCGGCCCTCCCAGGGTGTACTAGTCCTGGAATTATGTAACCTAATAAAAAGTCTGAAAGGGTCACTGAATAAAGTATTTGACGTCATTGTTCTAGTTTATTCAGGTGGAACTGTCTAAGTTATTGTTTTCTATTTTAGATTGTTTGAATTTGAAAATAAAGATTTAGTTGGAGTTGAATCGTTAAATATTGGGTCTTTTAAATAAAATGTTTTAAATTAAAACAAGATAAATACGGTAAGCTAGCGTGAGTTTTAACAACGGTGTGCCCCTGAGGAGTTCAGGAATTATGGCCCCACTGTGTGGTGCCCACCCAAAGACCTCATGAAGAGGGAGATCAGGACAGGCCTCGACAGAGCAATGCCCACCTGGTCCCCCTTGGGGTGCGATGCTAAAAGCTAGCCTGTTTTGAACCAGTCCTTGTGTTCCATACACGCACAACCCCAAGACTGGTATTCCTGTGTAACCTATTTTAAGAAACCCTATTAAATTAGGGGTTTCCTATTTAAATGCATATGAATTAAATAACTTTGTTACAGTTTTACATTAAAATCCATATAAAATAGAGCAATTGTTTTAAAAGCAACTCACCATAGAAGAAGCCTCAGCGGAGAGTGGCCTTTGTGTCATAATTGACCTTGACCCCATCTCCGTGACAGCGGCCTCCGTGATGGTCTGTGTAAACAGTTAAAAGATCCATTAGGGTGTCTAAAACATTGTCAAAAGTGTCTAATTAGATACATATATTGTTGTGGAGTATTTGAATTGTTGTTTTGTTGGTTAAAAGTCAGTGTTTATTTTAGAAATTGACTTTTGGTGATGCTGCTGGGTAATTTGCGTCTAAAATGTGCGTAGTGGGCGTGGCCTAACCCGGAAGTGATTTTTAAAGCGTTTTTATGCCTAAATGAATGTTTTTTTTGGATAAAAAGTTGATTGGGGCTTGTTCTTGAGTGTATTAGGTGTGTGTGTACACACATATGCACCAATAAATGCTTTAATATGCATATTCACACACACACAAACACACACACACGTTGACATGCAGGCCAGGGGGAGAAGAGACATGAGGAAAGGGAGGGGGGAAAGGTAGGTTAAGAGGTTAACTATTTTTAGAAGAGCGGTAGGCGGCTCAAATTAATAGGGTGCGTATAAGGGTTTGAGAAGGTAAGGTTAGAGTGAAATATTATGAGAAAATTATCATAATTAGTAAATAAGGAAATATTTAATTACATTACAATTTTAAGAATTCTAAGATAATTAGACTTGACGAGAAGCGCCTGGATTTGCTAGAGGCCCTGTTCTCAAGCCCACCGAATCGTCTCCTCATCTTATGTTGGGGTATAATGGGGGATTGTACCTGAGAGGGGGGGTGCGGTTACACCAAGAACCCTCCTAATTCTAGGGAAGGGTCCAGGAACTGAGGAGGGGGTGTGGATACACCGAGAACTCACTCAGAATCTGGTTGGAAGGGCTCGTTGAGAGGGGGGGTGTGGTTACACCAAGAACCCTCACAACGGGGGGCAATTGAAGGTGGGTTTCAGATCACTGGTTATGTTAAGAGGCACCTATCATTCCGATGGCACTGGCTGGGTTAGGTGAATGAATATACTCATGAATCTCCCCGCGTTCGCCCGACGGCTTGGCAGTTGAATGGAGACTCAAGGAAGTGCACTGGCCGGCGACTGTCACATAGTAATGCCTCGAGACGTAGATCTTTCACCCGGGATGGGGGGGGGGGGGGGGGGGAAGGATAAATAAGAGGAAGGGTTTGCAAATTGGTTGAGGTCAGGGTTAGGGTCAAGGCCGGGGTTAAGATGATTATATGTGGAGGAATGGTTGAGGTCAGGGTTGAGGTCAGGTTTAGGCCTAGGTTAAGTTGTGTTCAATGGGAAAGGTTGAGGGTTGAGGTTAGGGTAAAGGTTAAGGTTAGGGTAAAGGTTAAGGTTAGGTTTAGGGTAAAGGTTAAGGTTAGGGTTAGGGTTAAGGTTAGGGTAAAGGTTAAGGTTAGGGTAAAGGTTAAGGTTAGGGTAAAGGTTAAGGTTAGGGAAAAGGTTAAGGTTAGGGTAAAGGTTAAGGTTAGGGTTAGGGTTGAGGTTAAGGTTAAGTTTAGGGTAAAGGTTAAGGTTAGGGTTAGGGTGAAGGTTGAGGTTAGGGTAAAGGTTGAGGTTAGGGTAAAGGTTAAGGTTAGGGTTAGGGTTAAGGTTAGGGTAAAGGTTAAGGTTAGGGTAAAGGTTAAGGTTAGGTTTAGGGTAAAGGTTAAGGTTAGGGTTAGGGTAAAGGTTAAGGTTAGGGTTAGGGTTAGGGTTAGGGTTAGGGTTAGGGTTAGGGTTAGGGTTAGGGTTAGGGTTAGGGTTAGGGTTAGGGTTAGGGTTAGGGTTAAGGTTAGGGGCAGGCATGTGCACAGATAGAGCCCTAGTGGTGCTCAAGCTCCGCCCCTTTTGCCCTGCATGAGTAAAGTGCTCTTTAGCTGGAGAGGGTTAGGGTTAGGGTTAGGGTTAGGGTTAGGATCAGGAATAGGGCTGGGGTTAGGGTTAGGGGTTAGGGTTAGGATCAGGAATAGGGCTGGGGTTAGGGTTAGGGTTAGGGCTGGGGTTAGGGTTAAGCTTGGGGTTAGGGTTAGGGCTGGGGTTAGTGTTAGGGTTGGGGTTAGGGCTAGGGTTAGGGTTAGGGCTGGGGCTAGGGCTGGGGTTAGGGTTAGGGCTAGGGTTAGGGTTATGGTTGGGGTTAGGGCTGGGGTTAGTGTTAGGGCTGGGGTTAGGGTTAGGGGTTAGGGTTAGGATCAGGAATAGGGCTGGGGTTAGGGTTAGGGCTGGGGTTAGTGTTGGGGCTGGGGTTAGGGTTAGGGTTGGGGTTAGGGCTGGGGTTAGTGTTAGGGCTGGGGTTAGGGTTAGGGGTTAGGGTTAGGATCAGGAATAGGGCTGGGGTTAGGGTTAGGGTTAGGGCTGGGGTTAGGGTTAAGCTTGGGGTTAGGGTTAGGGCTGGGGTTAGTGTTAGGGCTGGGGTTAGGGTTAGGGGTTAGGGTTAGGGTTGGGGTTAGGGCTGGGGTTAGTGTTAGGGCTGGGGTTAGGGTTAGGGGTTAGGGTTAGGATCAGGAATAGGGCTGGGGTTAGGGTTAAGCTTGGGGTTAGGGTTAGGGCTGGGGTTAGTGTTAGGGCTGGGGTTAGGGTTGGGGTTAGGGCTGGGGTTAGTGTTAGGGCTGGGGTTAGGGTTAGGGGTTAGGGTTAGGGTTAGGATCAGGAATAGGGCTGGGGTTAGGGTTAGGGCTGGGGTTAGGGTTAAGCTTGGGGTAAGGGTTAGGGCTGGGGTTAGTGTTAGGGCTGGGGTTAGGGTTAGGGGTTAGGGTTAGGGTTAGGGTTAGGGTTGGGGTTAGGGTTAGGGCTGGGGTTAGGGTTAAGCTTGGGGTTAGGGCTGGGGTTAGTGTTAAGCTTGGGGTTATGGTTAGGGCTGGGGTTAGTGTTAGGGCTGGGGTTAGGGTTAGGCGTTAGGGTTAGGGTTAGGGTTGGGGTTAGGGTTAGGGCTGGGGCTAGGGTTAGGGTTAGGGCTGGGGTTAGGGTTAGGGCTGGGGTTAGGGTTCGAGTTAGGCCTGGTGTTAGGGTTAGGCCTGGTGTTAGGGTTAGGGCTGGGGTTAGGGTTAGGGTTAGGGTTAGGGTTAGGGTTAGGGTTAGGGTTAAGGTTATGGGCAGGCATGTGCACAGATAGAGCCCTAGTGGTGCTCAAGCTCAGGGTTAGGGTTAGCGTTAGGGTTAGGGTTAAGGTTATGGGCAGGCATGTGCACAGATAGAGCCCTAGTGGTGCTCAAGCTCCGCCCCTTTTGCCCTGCATGAGTAAAGTGCTCTTTAGCTGGAGACACTTTTTTCATTCTTCAGTATTTAAGAATAAAAGTTTCTCTCTCCCTCATCAAGTCCCCCCAATGTGTTTTGATTTCTGACGGGGCTTTTATCTGAGTTCCAGTGAGAATTTCTCTGGCTACACACACCCGTCATCTTCTTTGTGTTGTATAAATGCCGTTTAGACTATTTCGAAAGTATGTTGAAACTATGTGTATAAGTGTCACGAGAATTCACAGCTAGAAAGTAGCAGCTAGACTATGCTAACAATGCTAGCTCTCGGTGTCATGCTATCCCTGGACCTCATTGTTTATGTCTCTCTTTGTCTGTTTCAGTCTTACAACAACGAATCTTGTAGAAAACGGACAACACGGCTCATCAAAAATACATTTTAATTGACAGTAAAGTAACAACACAAGTGATCCAAACTATACTTTTTAGGCTTCTTCACTTTCAATAACACATTTTCGCTGCTTCTGAATTTCCTCTTGGCTGTTGATGACGATCAATATCGCTCATTTTGAAAATGAGGTCAGAGGGCAATAGGATCCTTATCAGACCGGCGAGGAGGCGATACTGGCTGGCATGACGACACATCAGCCAATCAGAACGCTTTACTGGTGTTGCCATACAATCATTCCTCTTTGTTCATGAGCACGTAGCCAGCGGCCTGGTGCTGCAGAGGGAGCAGGCCCAGGGCGAGTGGATCGCCAGAGTGACGCTGCTCGCTTCCTGGGTTAGGTTAGGGTTAGGGCCCCCACTGCCAACAGAGGGTTGGCACCGGGGGGGTTTGGGCACCGGCCCCCACATGTCTGTGCACGGGCCTGCTCAGGAACACATTCTGAACATGGTGCTTCATCTCTACATGTTTACAACTGTGTTTCCTCACCTCCTGGTCAGGGTTGTGGTGTTATTGACCCCCCCCCTCCCCATGCTGAGGGGAGCCCTGTGGCGGCCGCAGGGTCCTGGTCTGAGGGTCCTGGTCTGAGGGTCCTGGTCTGAGGGTCCTGGGCTGAGGGTCCTGGTCTGAGGGTCCTGGTCTGAGGGTCCTGGGCTGAGGGTCCTGGTCTGAGGGTCCTGGTCTGAGGGTCCTGGGCTGAGGGTCCTGGGCTGAGGGTCCTGGTCTGAGGGAGCAGCATTCCTGTCTGTCTGCCTGTCTGTCTGCTTGTGTCCGGTGCTCGTAGGATGCAGCTGCTCCCCACGCAGTCACAACCAACACAGCACCTGTTTGCACGTGTGAGTGTGTGTGAGGGGTGTGTGTGTGTGAGTGTGTGTGTGTGTGTGTGTGTGTGTGAGGGGTGTGTGTGTGTGTGTGTGTGTGTGTGTGTGTGTGTGTGTGTGAGGGGTGTGTGTGTGAGGTGTGTGTGTGTGTGTGTGTGTGTGTGTGTGTGTGTGAGGGGTGTGTGTGTGTGTGTGTGTCTGTGTGCACACCAGCCAGATCACACTAGGGAGGGCAGTGGGGATGGGGTCTAGGGGAGGGGCAGTGGGATGGGGTCTGGGGGAGGGGCAGTGGGATGGGGTCTAGGGGAGGGGGCAGTGGGGATGGGGTCTAGGGGAGGGGCAGTGGGGATGGGGTCTAGGGGAGGGGCAGTAGGGATGGGGTCTAGGGGAGGGGCAGTAGGGATGGGGTCTAGGGGAGGGCAGTAGGGATGGGGTCTAGGGGGAGGGGGCAGTGGGGATGGGGTCTAGGGGAGGGGCAGTGGGATGGGGTCTAGGGGAGGGGGCAGTTGGGATGGGGTCTAGGGGAGGGCAGTAGGGATGGGGTCTAGGGGGAGGGGCAGTAGGGGATGGGGTCTAGGGGAGGGCAGTAGGGATGGGGTCTAGGGGGAGGGGCAGTAGGGATGGGGTCTAGGGGAGGGCAGTGGGGATGGGGTCTAGGGAGGGCAGTAGGGATGGGGTCTAGGGGGAGGGGGCAGTAGGGATGGGGTCTAGGGGAGGGGCAGTGGGGATGGGGTCTAGGGGGAGGGGCAGTAGGGATGGGGTCTAGGGGAGGGGCAGTAGGGATGGGGTCTAGGGGAGGGGCAGTAGGGATGGGGTCTAGGGGAGGGGCAGTAGGGGATGGGGTCTAGGGGAGGGGCAGTAGGGATGGGGTCTAGGGGAGGGGCAGTAGGGTCACAGGAGAAGGACTGGGGGAGGGGGGGCGCGTTTTCTTTCTGTGGCTCGAGGTAAGGAAGGAGCAGGGGAGGAGGGAGGAGCCAGCGGGCTGCCGCTCTCTCTCTGCTCTCTCTCTCTCTCTCTCTCTCTCTCTCTCTCTCTCTCTCTCTCTCTCTCTGTCTCTCTCTCCCCCTCTCTCTCTCTGTGTCTCTCTCTCTCCCCCCCTCTCTCTCTCTCGCTCTCTCTCGGGTCGTATTTCACGGACCAGCCTCAGTTTGTTTTTCTGGATCAACGTCGCGCAGCATTCTGGGATTTTTACTGAGGATTACAGCCGCGCGAGGACCATGCCGACGAGGTGAGGGACCCACCGGGACCGGGACCGGGACCGGAGAACCGAGACCGGGGACCGGGCGAGTCTACTCGAGGGGTACCAGTGTGGACTAGTGGAGTCTACCGGAGGACTAGTGGAGTCTACCGGAGGACTAGTGGAGTCTACCGGAGGACTAGTGGAGTCTACCGGAGGAGGACTAGTTCCGTACCTCTCTCATGGACTCGGCTCTTTAGTTATTCTCGGTCTGTTGCGTCTGTTTTTATTGTTTTTATTGTTTTATTGTTTTATTGTTTTATTGTTCGTGTTTAAAGTCGAGATGAAACTAAGAGAGTTACTCACGGAACACGGTCCATGGACCAGGAGACTGGTCTCTAGTCCTCTGGTCTCTAGTCCTCTTTCCTCTAGTCCTCTGGTCTCTAGTCCTCTGGTCTCTAGTCCTGTGGTCTCTAGTCCTCTTTCCTCTAGTCCTGTGGTCTCTAGTCCTCTTTCCTCTAGTCTTCTGGTTTCTAGTCCTCTTTCCTCTAGTCCTCTGGTCTCTAGTCCTCTTTTCTCTAGTCCTCTGGTCTCTAGTCCTCTTTCCTCTAGTCCCTCTGGTCTCTAGTCCTCTTTCCTCTAGTCCCTTCTAGTCCTCTTCCTCTAGTCCTCTGGTCTCTAGTCCTCTTCCTCTAGTCCTCTGGTCTCTAGTCCCTGGTCTCTAGTCCTCTTTCCTCTAGTCCTCTGGTCTCTAGTCCTCTGGTCTCTAGTCCTCTGGTCTCTAGTCCTCTGGTCTCTAGTCCTGTGGTCTCTAGTCCTGTGGTCTCTAGTCCTCTTTCCTCTAGTCCTGTGGTCTCTAGTCCTCTTTCCTCTAGTCTTCTGGTTTCTAGTCCTCTTTCCTCTAGTCCTCTGGTCTCTAGTCCTCTTTTCTCTAGTCCTCTGGTCTCTAGTCCTCTGGTCTCTAGTCCTCTGGTCTCTAGTCCTCTTTCCTCTAGTCCTCTTTCCTCTTGTCCTCTTTCCTCTAGTCCTCTGGTCTCTAGTCCTCTAGTCCTCTTTCCTCTAGTCCTCTGGTCTCTAGTCCTCTTTCCTCTAGTCCTCTGGTCTCTAGTCCTCTGGTCTCTAGTCCTCTTTCCTCTAGTCCTCTGGTCTCTAGTCCTCTGGTCTCTAGTCCTGTGGTCTCTAGTCCTCTTTCCTCTAGTCCTCTGGTCTCTAGTCCTCTTTCCTCTAGTCTTCTGGTTTCTAGTCCTCTTTCCTCTAGTCCTCTGGTCTCTAGTCCTCTTTTCTCTAGTCCTCTGGTCTCTAGTCCTCTGGTCTCTAGTCCTCTTTCCTCTAGTCCTCTTTCCTCTAGTCCTCTTTCCTCTAGTCCTCTTTCCTCTAGTCCTCTGGTCTCTAGTCCTCTAGTCCTCTGGTCTCTAGTCCTCTTTCCTCTAGTCCTCTGGTCTCTAGTCCTCTTTCCTCTAGTCCTCTGTCCTCTAGTCCTCTTTCCTCTAGTCCTCTTTCCTCTCTAGTCCTCTTCTCTAGTCCTCTTTCGTCCTCTCTAGTCCTCTTCTCTAGTCCTCTGGTCCTCTAGTCCTCTTTCCTCTAGTCCTCTGGTCTCTAGTCCTCTCTGTCTCTAGTCCTCTGTCCTCTAGTCCTCTTTCCTCTAGTCCTCTTCCTCTAGTCCTCTGTCTTCCTCTAGTCCCTCTAGTCCTCTTCAGTCCTCTTTCCTCTAGTCCTCTGGTCTCTAGTCCTCTTTCCTCTAGTCCTCTTTCCTCTAGTCCTCTGGTCTCTAGTCCTCTTGTCTCTAGTCCTCTTTCATCTAGTCCTCTGGTCACTAGTTCTCTGGTCTCTAGTCCTCTTTCCCCTAGTCCTCTGGTCTCTACTCCTCTTTCCTCTAGTCCTCTTTCCTCTAGTCCTCTGGTCTCTAGTCCTCTTCCTCTAGTCCTCTCCTCTAGTCCTCTGGTCTCTAGTCCTCTTTCCTCTAGTCCCTCTGGTCTCTAGTCCCTTCCCCTTTCCTCTCCTAGTCCTCTGGTCTCTAGTCCTCTTCTCTAGTCCTCTTTCCTCTAGTCCTCTGGTCTCTAGTCCTCTTTTCCTCTAGTCCTCTGGCTCTAGTCCTCTGGTCTCTAGTCCCTTTCCTCTAGTCCTCTTTCCCTAGTCCTCTTCCTAGTCCTCTGGTCTCTACTCCTCTTTCCTCTAGTCCTCTTTCCTCTAGTCCTCTGGTCTCTAGTCCTCTTTCCTCTGGTCTCTAGTCCTCTTTCCTCTAGTCCTCTTTCCTCTAGTCCTCTGGTCTCTAGACCCTCTTTCCTCTAGTCCTCTTTCCTCTAGTCCTCTGGTCTCTAGTCCTCTGGTCCCTAGTCCTCTTTCCTCTAGTCCTCTGGTCTCTAGTCCTCTTTCCTCTAGTCCTCTGGTCTCT
Source organism: Liparis tanakae (assembly GCA_036178185.1). Lineage (NCBI taxonomy): Eukaryota > Metazoa > Chordata > Actinopteri > Perciformes > Liparidae > Liparis > Liparis tanakae. The sequence goes on along the minus strand of CM070104.1, from coordinate 87,781 downwards.
AGTCCTCTTTCCTCTAGTCCTCTGGTCTCTAGTCCTCTTTCCTCTAGTCCTCTTTCCTCTAGTCCTCTTTCCTCTAGTCTTCTGGTCTCTAGTCCTCTTTCCTCTTGTCCTCTGGTCTCTTGTCCTCTTTCCTCTTGTCCTCTTCCTCTAGTCCTCTGGTCTCTCCTCAGTCCTCCTTTCCTCTTGTCCTCTTTCCTCTAGTCCTCTGGTCTCTAGTCCTCTGGTCTCTAGTCCTCTTTCCCCTAGTCCTCTTTCCTCTAGTCCTCTGGTCTCTAGTCCTCTTTCCTCTAGTCCTCTTTCCTCTAGTCCTCTTTCCTCTAGTCCTCTGGTCTCTACTCCTCTTTCCTCTAGTCCTCTTTCCTCTAGTCCTCTTTCCTCTAGTCCTCTGGTCTCTAGTCCTCTTTCCTCTGGTCTCTAGTCCTCTTTCCTCTAGTCCTCTTTCCTCTAGTCCTCTGGTCTCTAGTCCTCTTTCCTCTAGTCCTCTTTCCTCTAGTCCTCTGGTCTCTAGTCCTCTGGTCTCTAGTCCTCTTTCCCCTAGTCCTCTTTCCTCTAGTCCTCTGGTCTCTAGTCCTCTTTCCTCTAGTCCTCTTTCCTCTAGTCCTCTTTCCTCTAGTCCTCTGGTCTCTTCATGATGTCCGAGCAGCGCCTTTGGGTGTGTGTGTGTGTGTGTGCGTGTGTGTGTGTCCCATCGGGGTGATAGTACAGGACCCCTGAGTGCTGGGCCCCTGTGAACCTGTCCCGGGTCTTTGTGGTCTTTGTGGTCTTTGTGGTCTTTGTGGTCTTTGTGGGGGTCCTCCAGTGGACTAAAGGAACAGATTCACCACGCATGGACCCTGAATGCCTCTCGCTGCACACAAAGGCAGCATTAAGGCTGCTGTGGACCAGGAAGAGGACCGGGAGATCCATGGGAAGCTCTGGGGGTTCTGGAGGGCTCTGGGTTCTGGAGGGCTCTGGTGGTTCTGGGGGGTTCTGGAGGGTTCTGCTGGGCCTCGTTCAGTCCAGCGGGAGGGGAAGCTTCAGGGACTCGTCTGAAGTTTTGTGTAAATTAATTCTTTGAAAACCAAAGTGAAGCGTTACATTAAATGTGTCTGAATGTAGAGGAGCAACACAGACCTGTAGGGGGGGGGCTATGGAACCACACACTTGATATTGGCAGCAGCACTCGGCCCAGTGGACCACCAGTGATGGGGGTAGGTGAGGGGTGATGAGGGGGTGATGAGGGGGTGATGAGGGGGTGAGGGTGATGAGGGGTGATGAGGGGTGATGAGGGGTAATGAGGGGGTGATGAGGGGTAATGAGGGGGTGATGAGGGGTAGGTGAGGGGGTGATGAGGGGTGATGAGGGGTAATGAGGGGGGGTGAGGGGGGATGAGGGGGGATGAGGGATGGTGAGGGGTGATGAGGGGTGATGAGGGGGTAGGTGAGGGGTGATGAGGGGGATGAGGGGGGGTGATGAGGGGGTGATTGAGGGGGTGAGGGTGATGAGGGGTGATGAGGGGTGATGAGGGGTAGGTGAGGGGTAATGAGGGGGTGATGAGGGGTAGGTGAGGGGGTGATGAGGGGTGATGAGGGGTAGGGTGATGAGGGGTGATGAGGGGTGTGAGGGGTGATGAGGGGTAGGTGGGGGTGATGAGGGGTGTGGGTGAGGGTGATGAGGGGGTGATGAGGTGATGGGGTGGTGAGGGGTGTGAGGGGTGTGAGGGGTGAGGGGTGGGATGGGGGTGGGATGAGGGGGTGAGGTGAGGGGTGTGAGGTGAGGGGTGAGGTGGAGGGGTGGGGTGAGGGGTGATGAGGGGTGGGTGGGGGGGTGATGAGGGGTGGGGGGGGGTGAGGGTGGGGGGGGTGATGGGGGGTGAGGGGTGGAGGGGTGGGTGAGGGGTGATGAGGGGGTGGTGAGGGTGATGAGGGGTGGATGGGAGGTGGGTGAGGGGGTGAGGTGAGGGGTATGAGGGGTGATGAGGGGGGTGATGAGGGGTGAGGGGTGAGGGGGTGGAGGGGTGGGGATGAGGGGTGGGTGAGGGGTGATGAGGGGTGAGGGGTGGGTGAGGGTGAGGGGTGATGAGGGGTAGGTGTGAGGGGTGATGAGGGGTGGGGGTGATGAGGGGTGGTGAGGGGTGGTGAGGGGTAGGTGAGGGGGTGGTGAGGGGTAGGTGAGGGGTGATGAGGGGTGATGAGGGGTAATGAGGGTGTGAGGGGTGATGGAGGGGTGAGGGTGAGGGGTGGATGAGGGGTGGGTGAGGGGTGATGAGGGGTAGGTGAGGGGTGGTGAGGGGTGATGATGGGTAGGTAAGGGGTGATGAGGGGTGATGAGGGGTAGGTGAGGGGTGATGAGGGGTGATGAGGGGTAGGTGAGGGGTGATGAGGGGTAGGTGAGGGGTGATGAGGGTAGGGGTGGGGGGGTGGGTGGAGGGGTGTAGGTGAGGGGTGATGAGGGGTGGGAGGTGATGAGGGGTGGGTGAGGGGTGAGGGTGAGGGGTGGTGGGAGGGGTGAGGTGGTGAGGGGTGATGAGGGGTAGGGAGGGGTGATGAGGGGTAGGTGAGGGGTGTGAGGTGAGGGGTGATGAGGGGTGATGAGGGGGGTGAGGGGTGTGAGGGGTGATGAGGGGTGATGAGGGGTGATGAGGGGTGATGAGGGTGGGTGAGGGGTGATGAGGGTGGGTGGGGTGGAGGGGGTGATGAGGGGTGATGGGTGAGGGTGTGAGGGTGGGTGAGGGGTGGTGGGGGGATGAGGGGTGATGAGGGGTGATGAGGGGTAGGTGAGGGGGAGGTGGGGTGATGAGGGGGTGTGAGGGGTGTGGTGAGGGGTGATGAGGGTGATGAGGTGGTGAGGGTGATGAGGGGTGATGGGGGGGTGAGGGTGAGGGGTGATGAGGGGTAGGTGAGGGGTGTGAGGGGGTGAGGGGTGATGAGGGGTAGGTGAGGGGGTGATGAGGGGTGATGAGGGGTAGGTGAGGGGTGATGAGGGGTGGTGAGGGGTGATGAGGGGTGATGAGGGGTGGTGAGGGGTGATGAGGGGTAGGTGAGGGGTGATGAGGGGTGATGGGGGTGGGTGAGGGGTGAGGGGGTGTGAGGGGTAGGTGAGGGGTGATGAGGGGTGGTGAGGGTGATGAGGTGTGAGGGGTGATGAGGGGTGGTGAGGGGTGATGAGGGGTGGTGGGTGAGGGTGGAGGGGTGATGGGTGAGGGGTGATGAGGGGTGAGGGTGAGGGGTGATGAGGGGTGGGGGGTGATGAGGGGTGAGGGTGAGGGGTGATGAGGGGTGGTGAGGGGTGATGAGGGGTGATGAGGGGGTGATGGGGTGATGAGGGTGATGAGGGGGTGATGAGGGGTGATGAGGGGTGATGAGGGTGTGAGGGGTGATGAGGGGTGAGGTGAGGGGTGATGAGGGGTGGGTGAGGGGAGGGGTGGGTGGAGGGGTGATGAGGGGTTGAGGTGATGAGGGTAGGTGGGGGTGATGAGGGGTGATGAGGGGTGTGAGGGGTGATGAGGGGGTGGGGTGTGAGGGGTAGGTGGGGGTGGAGGGGTGATGAGGGGTGAGGGTGGAGGGGGTGAGGGGGTGAGGGTGAGAGGGGGTGATGAGGGTGGTGAGGGGTGATGAGGGGGTGATGAGGGGTGGTGAGGGGTGATGAGGGGTGATGAGGGGTGTGAGGGGTGTAGGTGAGGGGTGAGGGGTGAGGGGTGGTGGGGGGTGATGGGGGTGGGTGAGGGGTGATGAGGGGTGAGGGTGAGGAGGGTGGTGAGGGGTGATGAGGGGTGATGAGGGTAGGTGAGGGGTGATGAGGGGTGAGGGTGAGGGGTGATGAGGGTGAGGGTGGAGGGGTGAGGGTGGGGGTGATGAGGGGTGATGAGGGTGATGAGGGTAGGGGGTGATGAGGGGTGGGTGAGGGGTGATGAGGGGTGATGAGGGGTGGATGAGGGGGTGAGGGTGATGGGGTGTGAGGGGTGGAGGGTGATGAGGGGTAGGTGGGGGTGTGAGGATGAGGGGTGATGAGGGGTGGGTGAGGGGTGATGAGGGGTGATGAGGGTAGGTGAGGGTGATGAGGGGTGATGAGGGTGGTGAGGGGATGAGGGGTGGTGAGGGGTGATGAGGGGTGAGGTGGTGAGGGGTGAGGGGTGATGAGGGGTGATGAGGGGGGTAGGTGAGGGGATGAGGGGTGAGGGTGAGGGGTGATGAGGGGTGAGGTGAGGGGTGGTGAGGGGTGATGAGGGGTAGGTGAGGGGTGATGAGGGGTGATGAGGGGTAATGAGGGGGTGATGAGGGGTAATGAGGGGGTGATGAGGGGTAGGTGAGGGGGTGATGAGGGGTGATGAGGGGTAATGAGGGGGGGTGAGGGGGGATGAGGGGTAATGAGGTAGGTGAGGGGTGATGAGGTGAGGGGTAGGGTGAGGGGTGA
>CM070104.1:73389-78389 GCA_036178185.1 Liparis tanakae | reverse complement strand
TGCGTTTTTTGTAATTTGTGCCTTTTTATATTGTATAGACACACACACACACATGTATAGATACACACACACATGTATAGATATAGACACACACACACACACACATGTATAGACACACACATGTATAGATACACACACACATGTATAGATATAGACACACACACACATGTATAGACACACACACATGTATAGATACACACACACATGTATAAATATATATATATACACACGTGTATATATATATACACATAAACACATATGTATATACACATACACACATATGTATAGATACACATACACACAATAGATACACATACATACATATATATACACTACCGTTCAAAAGTTTGGGGTCACCGAGAAAATGTTGTCTTCCATGAAAACTCACACTTTTATTAAATGAATACAAGATTAATACAAAACAGAGTCTAGACATCAAGGAGGTTATAAATAATGATTTCATTGTAAATATGAATGTTGTTCTTCTTGTGGCTCAAAGGAAGGCCAGTTTTAGAGCTTCTCTAACCAGCACAACTGTTTTCAGCTGCGCTCACATAAAAAAGGGTTTCAATGTCAAAGAATAATCTGTTTGTGAAAAATGCAAAATAAAAAGTTATAAATAAAGCTCGGCCGAGGGCGCGCCGGTCGGACTCGACTCGGGCCGCGACTCGTGACGAGTGCGAGGAGTTTGGGGCGGATTGGACAAAGTCCAGTTCAGCTGCTAGCTTGCGTTTTAACCGCGTGAATATATTCACGCGTCGCGTGTCCCTATGTGAAGTGTAGAGCACGGCGTGTGAATTAAATGTAAAAAGGAAAATTGATTTTTTTTAAAAGGTGTCTTGTCTTCGAATCAAACCCACATCTCCAGGATTAGAGTCAGTAACTTATCAAGCTGAGCTAGAGGCTATGCTGGTATGAGGCATGCGGAGGCGCGTCAACTATTTGGGATGGGACAAATTAGAGTTTTTTTCTGGTAAATGTGTTCAGGCCTATCGTGAAAGTGAATAATTTATGGTTCTTTTACTTCATAAATAGTTGTTCCTACCAAATTTGGCCGTTTTTGGCCTTTTTGGCCTTTTTTTGCGTTTTTGGCCGGTTTGGCCATTTTCCACTTTTTTCCAACTGTCGAGTTCTACCAGAAAACGCTAACGGAATCGGCTCAAAATTGGTGAATGTGTTCAGGCCTTGACTGGCATTACACTTGATTTTTGTAATACATATCTGATGAGTGTAAGCTATAGTTTTTAAGATGAATAAATTACAAAAATTGGCGGTGAAAAAACGGGCATTTCCTACGGACGAAAAGTCAGTTTTTTTCCACTCGATTGTATATTCAAGTGTTGAGATTCTAACAAACCTATTTTTAAAAAGCCCAAAATGGCCAACTTTGGTGAATATTTGTAGCGCCACCTAGCGCCACCAAATTGCGACATTTGCATCGAATGTTCCAGACGCAATTCTACACATATCCTGACGGTCTGTTATTTTTTTGGACCAATAGTGTTGAAGTTATGAGCATTACAAAACGGGAAATGCCCCTAACATGTTTGTTGGGCCATAGATGCTTAACATAATCATTTTTTTCAAAAAAAGATGATAGAAACCAGATGGCATAGCTTCACTTATCATTATCTCCAATGGGTTTGTTAACATTGGACCTATCGTTTAGGTTTGGTGGTCACTTTTGTGTTTTTCACAAAAGTCAAAATGGCCGACAATGTAAGTAGGCGGAGCTTAGGGTCCTGAGAGGCTTTTTTGTAGAACAGGTCCTAGAGGTCTAGAAAATCTGTTTTTTAAGTTAATCGGACATTCTGGGTGAGGGGCGTCACCGGTCAAACTTGTAGGTGGCGCTAGAGAGCAATTTTTGAAAGCCGCATTTCGAGATCTATGTCATCTGGCTATTTTCACCAATCCTGATACGCTTGCCAAATTTGGTGAGTTTTGTGATATAATAGGTACCCCCAATATGCCCCCAATGTTCAAAAATAATAATCCAGCGTAATAAGAATTCTAACAAACTCAATAGGGTCCGAGCGACAGCTTCGCTGTCGCTCGGACCCTAAAAAATAAAAAAAGGGTATGAATCGGACCCCTCTGCTCGTCTTCTAAGGCGATAACACAATGTACCACTAGAACATGGAGATGGGCCTCTACACACCTGGAGAGACTAACTATGGAGAGAGAGAGTTTCTGATTAATTTAATGTATATATATGTATATATATATATATGTATACACACACACACACACACACACACACACACACATATATATATATTTATATGGCTGGGCAACGATTAAACATTTTAATCGCATGATTTCCCCGATTAATCACATTTGTATACGCAAAATCCAGTAATGAATTCTAAAGTAGTGTGTATCACTTGTATTTTAAATGTTGCTCCAGATGAACTAAAGAGCGTCACATGTCGTCCTGTTAGAGAGAGACTCCAGAGAACACTTTCAGGCCGGTTGTCACCTCAGAGAACTTGACTCTTATTTTAAATGTTGTGCCAGATGAACTAAAGGGCCATAAAACCTGTTGTGAAACAAACACTTAGCATCAGCATTTGTATAGCAATTAAATAAAATAAATGCTTTGTGTGAATCTCAACTTAAACAATGGTATCAAAACAAACACAACTAAAGCTTATTGCCATGTTGAGTGTTGATAAATGTATGGATGCATGTCATTATGTTTGTCCAGGAGGAGGCGCTGTTGCGCCTCATATGGCGTGACGTCACCATGACACCACTTCCTCATAACTCAGCTGAGCTCTGATGCTGTCGGCCCGGGAGCCCAGCTGTGTTGACGGGGGAATAAATAATAAATAATTAAACCTGCGTTAACGCGCGATAAAATAATTGTCGCCGTTAATTCAGTGACGTGTTAACGCACGATTAACGTGGCCAGCCCTAATATATATATATATATATATATATATATATATATATATATATATATATATATATATATATACACATACACACACCCACCTCTGCCTGTGTGTCTTGTGTCCTCAGAGATCAGGTGTACCTGGTGAGTCTCAGAGAGTCCTACAGGAACGAGATCATTCCTTACAGGGTAAGACTCACTCACTCTCACACACACACACACACACACACACACCACTCATACACACACACACACACACACACCACTCATACACACACTCACTCTCACACACACACACCACTCACACCACTAACACTCACACACACACACACACACACACACACACACAGCCATTCATCATGAACTGGACAGGTTGTAAAATGGTGGAATAGGGAGTGCTGTGTGTGTGTGTGTGTGTGTGTGTGTGTGTGTGTGTGTCTCTAAAGCTCTGGCCTCTCCTCAGAAGTTGACGTGGCGTTCTGGTCAGTCGGACAGAGACACGTGTGCCGTCAAGGGAAAACACAGAGTGAGTAGAATATGAGTATATATATATATATATATATATATATATATATATATATATATATACATATATATAATATGTATATATATTTGCATTCATATATATATATATATATACACATATATATGTGTATATATTAGGGCTGTCAGCGTTAATCTATGTGATTATTTTGGCCGCGTTAACGCACTGAAACATTTTAACGCAATTAACGCAACTTTGTTTACTTCCGGTGTCGTTGACGTGTTTCTCTCCTCTGAGTGTCACAGAGCGACTGACACGCAGAGCGACTGACACAGAGACACTGACACAGAGCCACTGACACGCAGAGCCACTGACACAGAGACACTGACACAGAACCACTGACACAGAGACACTGACACACAGAACCACTGACACAGAGACACTGACACACAGAACCACTGACACAGAGACACTGACACAGAGACACTGACACAGAACCACTGACACACAGAACCACTGACACAGAGACACTGACACAGAGACACTGACACAGAGACACTGACACAGAGACACTGACACAGAACCACTGACACAGAACCACTGACACAGAGACACTGACACAGAGACACTGACACAGAGACACTGACACAGAACCACTGACACGCAGCACCACTGACACAGAGACACTGACACAGAGACACTGACACAGAGACACTGACACAGAACCACTGACACAGAGACACTGACACAGAACCACTGACACGCAGAACCACTGACACAGAGACACTGACACGCAGAACCACTGACACAGAGACACTGACACAGAGACACTGACACAGAGACACTGACACAGAACCACTGACACAGAGACACTGACACAGAGACACTGACACAGAGACACTGACACAGAGACACTGACACGGTTCTGGTTCCTGTTCTGTTTCTGGTCCTGGTTCCTGTTCTGGTTCCTGTTCTGTTTCTGGTCCTGGTTCCTGTTCTGGTTCTGGTTCTGGTTCTGTTCTGGTTCCTGTTCTGGTTCTGGTTCTGGTTCTGGTTCTGGTTCTGGGTCTGGTTCTGGGTCTGGTTCTGGGTCTGGTTCTGGGTCTGGTTCTGGGTCTGCTGCTCAGTAAAGATGACAGGACCAATGTGTCTCTGATGCACTTTTTTCTTTACTAATCTGATGTTTCACATCCTCAGGATGTTAAACACCGCTCTGGCCCTTTAAGGGGAGGAGCTCTGTGTGAAGTAAACAAGAGTGTAAACACAACTAAACAAGAGTCTAAACACAAATACAAGTAAACAAGAGTGTAAATAAGAGCGTAAACAAGAGTGTAAACAAGAGTGTAAACAAGAGTGTAAACAAGAGTGTAAATAAGACTGTAAACAAGACTGTAAACAAGAGTGTAAACACACGCTGTCTGTTTACTGCTTCATCTACAAGATTTAGTCTGTAGAAGAAAAGAAACGATTAATTGCGATTAATGAATTTCAAATAACAGCCCTAATATATATATATATATATATATATATATATATATATGAATATAATATAAGTATAGATATCTATGAGTGTAATATGAGTATTTATATATATATATGAATATAATATAAGTATTTATA
>CM070104.1:48186-72889 GCA_036178185.1 Liparis tanakae | reverse complement strand
GCCTCGTCTGCACCTCCCGGGTGCCCCCGGGGGAGGGGGGGGTTTGGCACGCAGGGCGGCAGCGCCTGAACGTCCTGCCAGCTGTCAGCAGCGGAGGGATCTGAGGACACAGCAGGAGGACTAGTTACACCTGTTGACTGGGACTAGTTACACCATTGACCTATGACTAGTTACACCATTGACCCATGACTAGTTACACCTGTTGACTATGACTAGTTACACCTGTTGACTATGACTAGTTACACCTGTTGACTGGGACTAGTTACACCTGTTGACTGGGACTAGTTACACCTGTTGACTGGGACTAGTTACACCTGTTGACTGGGACTAGTTACACCTGTTGACTGGGACTAGTTACACCTGTTGACTGGGACTAGTTACACCTGTTGACTATGACTAGTTACACCATTGACCTATGACTAGTTACACCATTGACCTATGACTAGTTACACCTGTTCATTGGGACTAGTTACACCTGTGCCCTATGACTAGTTACACCATTGACCTATGACTAGTTACACCATTGACCCATGACTAGTTACACCTGTTCATTTGGACTAGTTACACCTGGAATGCCCCTCTACATTATCATTGTTTTAGTATGTTTTCTTTTACCAAGATTTGATCTTATATATAAACTATTAATATTTCATTTGCAAACACAATTAAAACGTGTGTGTGAGGAATGTCTTTCCCGTCCACTAGGTGGTGCTAGAGAGTTTATTTTGACCAAATGCATAATCTGAATTCATAAGGAATCTGAGTAATCGGTCGGAGTCACAGCAACTGAACTGCTGCATCCTGAAGGTGACGTGTGCAAAGAGGCGCTTTGACCAATGAACACAGCGCCCTCTGGTGGGGAACCTGGAGACTGCGAAACATGAACTTATGTAAACTGGAAACCAGGGGAGTAAAACCTACGGCCCGAGGGCCAGAGCCAGGCCGGCGAAGGGTTCGATCCCAGAGGCGTCAGATATCAGTCGTTACACTTTAACATGTGCAGGTATTCCTATCGATCCACTTTGATCAGGAAGGTGATTATCAGTGTTCCTGGACGTAAACTCTCCATGAGGCTCAGGACCAGAGACCAACAGCAGCTGGACAACACTGCTGAGGCCAGAGCAACGCTCCCTCATCTATCTATCTATCTATCTATCTATCTATCTATCTATCTATCTATCTATCTATCTATCTATCTATATCTATATATATATATATATATATATATATATATATCAGGGCTCCAGACTGCGACCAAATGGTTGCATTTTGCACCTGAAATTAGACACGGGGGGGGGGGGGGGGGGGGGGGGGGCACGGCTATAGGCTAATGTGTGAAAAGAGGCGGGTCTTAGGGGTTATCGCGCAAATCCAAAGAGTCTACATAGCGGTGTCTCTGTAAACAATGCACCATGGAAAGCAGACTGTCAGTTGGTACTTTCTTCCTCAACCTCACGATGTAGAGAAGACAAATCCCTGATGGATATCGATTTATAGTGTGCGCCCCCCTAAAAAAGTTAGTCTGGAGCCCTGTATATATATATATATATATATATATATATATATATATATATATATATATATATATATGTATCTCTCTCTCTATATATATATAAATAAAACTATACATCTATACTTAACCCTACTCACCGAGCTGCAGATGCACGATTGCTGCAGTCTTGTCCGCCGTCAGCGCCCAGACGTTCAGCTCCTCCACTGACTGGACGTCCTCCAGCTTCAGGAGGTCCTCTTTGATTCTTAGCGTGTCCAGATGTCTGGGAACACCTGGACAGAGGAGCCAACATCAGCCCCTGAACACGCAACATCATGTGTAAAGACTAACCCTAAGGGACAAAGACTTAACCTCTGAACACACAACATCATGTGTAAAGACTAACCCTAAGGGACAAAGACTTAACCTCTGAACACACAACATCATGTGTAAAGACTAACCCTAAGGGACCAAGACTTACCCTCCAGCACGATGACCGCTGTGTCCCGTATGATGCGGAATGTGGTGAAGAGCACCAGAATGGAGAAGATGTAGGTGCAGATGGGGTCCGCCAACTTAAACTCGGGCTGTGAAGTCAGAGGTCAGAGGTCAGATCAACTAAAGGTTTCATGGCTCCACTAGCAGCTGTAGTCCCTGTTGCTCAGGTGAGTCTCCAGAGGTCTGGAGGGCCGGCGGGTCTAAACAGGGCGTTCACGCTGTTCCCTCCACTCAGAATAATCTTTAGAGTTGAGATTATTGCAGGAAAAGCACTGGTGCACCTTATGTTCAGCAGAATGATCTTCACTAATCAGTATAAATCAAGACTTTAACGTCTTAATATGCGTTAACCGCAGATTGTAACTCAGGCTTCCCATAGAGAAAACAAATGTGACTGATGTACGACTCATTACACAAACCTGGAGAAGTAACGACTAACCCATTCAACAGAATTGTTGACAAAGTTCCAGACAGATGTAAATGACCAGTTACACTTCCATCCCTAGCCCTAACCCTTCCATCCCTAACCCTAACCCTTCCATCCCTAACCCCCCCCCATAAGTTCATCTTCAATACAAAGTAACCGTTTTCTCTCCTGTATATCCAAACAAAATCAAACTAGTTTACGGAAGACAAATGTTCATTAATATCAAATGAAAAAGATTTCAAACAAAACCTTCAGGAGGAAAACGACCAGGAAACCGTTAACCGTGAATCAGGGTGACAAACCTTGAAGCGGACGACGTAGGCCGCGATGAGGACCCCAACGCTCTGGACCAGGTCCCCCAAAGCGTGGATGAAGGCCGCCCTCACGGCCAGGCTGCCGTGCTGCGGCCCCGAGCCGGCTGCAGGCCCGTGGGAGTGGGCGTGGCCTCCGTGGGAGTGGACGTGGCCATTTTGGTTCAACAGGAAACCCATGCTGTCACATTGAGGTCACATTGAGGTCACCTTGAGGTCACCTTGAGGTCACCTTGAGGTCACATTGAGGTCACATCACAAGATGAAAGAGAATCATGACCCTGAAGCTCCTTCAGACTCTGAACTGACAGCCAGGAGCTGCACTCAGGTGTCTTTGTAACATGCGTGTTGACATGCGTGTTGACATGCGTGTTGACATGCGGTTTCACATGCGTGTTGACATACGGTTTCACATGCGTGTTGACATGCGGTTTCACATGCGTATTGACATACGGTTTCACATGCGTGTTGACATGCATGTTGACATGTGTGTTGACATACGGTTTCACATGCGTGTTGACATGCGGTTTCACATGCGTGTTGACATACGGTTTCACATGCGTGTTGACATGCGGTTTCACATGCGTGTTGACATACGGTTTCACATGCGTGTTGACATACGGTTTCAAATGCGTGTTGACATGCATGTTGACATGTGTGTTGACATGCGGTTTCACATGCGTGTTGACATACGGTTTCACATGCGTGTTGACATGCGGTTTCACATGCGTGACTCACATGAGGTTCACCGCCACCCCCACAGCTGCAGTGATGAGCATGACGTCTCCATCGATGTCAAACTCCTGGTGCAGCGTCCTCTGGACCGCCTCGTACAGCAGCACGGCCGTCAGGACGTAGATGAGCACCACGCTGAGGACGGCCGACACCACCTCTGAGGACAGGAAGGGGCTGATGAACAACAGGAAGTGACTGACGAACAACAGGAAGTGACTGACGAACAACAGGAAGTGACTGACGAACAACAGGAAGTGACTGACGAACAACAGGAAGTGACTGACGAACAACGAGAATTATATATTATGTTATATTAATGTCGTTATATAGATGTTATATGAATGCTACATGCTATATGTTATATTAATGCTACATGAAGAGTCATGAGGTGGAGGAGGAGCCTCACCGAGGCGGTGCAGGCCGAAGGTGAAGCGGCGTGTGGGCGGCTTGGTGGAGAGCCACAGCGCCAGCAGCGAGAATAGGATGCCCACCACGTCCGTCAGCATGTGCACGGCGTCCGTCATGATGGCCAAGCTGTTGGACAGGTAGCCACCTGAGAGACAGCCACAGACTATTGGTGCAGGAAGAGGGGATCTACTGGGCTCTATGGGATGTAGTGACAGTGCTCACTCGTGTGTGCGCATATCAACAAGCCAGGTTTCTCTTTAGCTGTAGCCAGGCTGACAGAGAGTCACAGCTCTGTGGAGCCCAGTATTCCTATAGACCTCAGTAGTAATGACTTCATGAACTTCTTTAATGAGAAGATTTTAACTATTAGGGACAAGATTAATAATCTCTTGCCCTTAACCAGTGCCAATCTGTCCTCAAGTGGAATGGCTTTGGAAACCGCTGTATGTCCTGGTGTATATTTAGATGGCTTTTCTCCATCAACCGTGACCAATTATCTTTAATGGTTTCTACTTCTAACACGTCTACCTGTCTCTTGGACCCTATCCCGACTAGGCTGCTTAAAGACGTTTTGCCTTTAATTGGCAGCTCTCTTTTGGATATTATCAATCAGTGCGTTTACATGATGGTATAATTCGAATCTTTCTTTAGTCGGACCATGCTATCTTTTGGGGAATCTGCTATTATCCCAGTATACATGGCAGTGAGTAATTCGAATCATTGGCTGAAAACATGTCACCTCCGATACGCCAGGTGGCGCTGTTTTCATTACAACTCCTGTTGTGTAGCCCATTTCTTTTTTTGATTGGCTGATAAGCGCCACGTGACAGCACAACTCCAGGGAGCGTTTGTTTTCCCCACGGGGACAGCGGCGGGGCTCATGTTGGAGCTGCGGCTCATTAAAACATGAAAGAGCCCAGAGTTGTTTTCAGCGCGAGAAATACGATGTGTGGCGGGAGTTAAGACCGAACTGTGTGACACTTGAGAGCCCTGACACTCGTTGCGATGCTAGTGAGCGTGAACTCACCCGTGCGCGCAGCACGGCTGAGCTCCTATGTCGGCGATCGCGTCGCCGTAACAACAGCTGGCCTCTCTGTCCATTCGCGCTCCTTTTCTTTTTTTTAGCGCAGACTTTTTTTTTCTTTTTCTTTGCCTAGGCGCACACCCACATTTTCTCTATGCAGGAAAAACCCTGTACTAAGTTGGTTTAAATCCTATTCATCAGATGGATCTCAGTTTGTATTTGTAAACGATGAAGCCTCCATGACCACCAACGTTAGTCACGGAGTTCCACAAGGTTCTGTGCTTGGACCAATTCTATTTACCTTATACATGCTTCCTTTGGGCAACATTATCAGGAAACACTCCATAAACTTTAATTGTTATGCAGATGATACTCAACTATATCGATCGATAAAACCAGAAGAGACTAACCAACTCAATAAAAATCAAGAATGTCTTAGTGACATAAAAACATGGATGACCGGCAACTTCTTGATGTTAAACTCAGACAAAACCGAAGTAATTCTACTGTGATCACCTCAGAGATCAATTATCTGGTGATGTGGTTTCTGTAGATGGCATTACTCTAGCATCAACACCACTGTAAAGAATCTCGTCGTTCTCTTTGATGGGGACTTGTCCTTTAACTCCACCTGAAGAACATCTCAAGGACTGCATTCTTCCATCTACGTAATATTTCAACAATCAGGCACATCTCGTCTCAAAAAGATGCAGAAAAATTGGTTCACGCATTCGTTACTTCGAGACTGGATTAGTGCAACTCCTTATTATCAGGCTGCTCTATAAGTCTCTTAGGTCAACTCCTCATTATCAGGCTGCTCTACAAGTCTCTTAGGTCTACTCCTTATTATGAGGCTGCTCTATAAGTCTCTTAGGTCAACTCCTTATCAGGCTGCTCTATAAGTCTCTTAGGTCAACTCCTTATTATCAGGCTGCTCTATAAGTCTCTTAGGTCCCTCCAGTTGATCCAGAGTGCTGCAGCTCGTGTTCTCACTAAACTAAGAAAAGAGATCACATTACTCCTGCACTAGCTGCTCTGCACTGGCTCCCTGTAAAATCAAGAATCACTTTTAAAATTCTTCTCTTAACCTACAAAGCCTTATTTGGTGATGCACCATCATATCTTAAAGCGACACTATGTAACTTTCCCCCTGTAGCTCCCCCTTCAGGTATTTAACGTTTACTTCAGTGTCGTCAATCTCTGACTCTCGAGCCATATATGGCTCTTCCGGCTAGTGAGTTCACAGCTGATCGATGCGCGTCTCGGCAGCGGCAACACGCTTCGATCAGCCTCGGCCCGGTGTTCTCCACAGCAGCATGTCACTCTGTCTGTACGCGTCGCGTAGCGGAGCAGATAAAAAGTCACCTGTGAGCGTGGACTGAACTATATGAATGCAGCTGCTCGACTGGTCTTCAGCCTCCCGAGGTTCACCCACACCACTCTGCTCCTCCGCTCTCTCCATGGTTACCGGTGGAGCAGCATCCTCTTCAGAACATTGGTTCTTGGTACCGTGCTCTGAACGGATCGGGCCCCGTCTACATCCTGGATGTGGTCACACCGTACACCCTGGCACGTTCGCTCCGCTCGGCAACAGCCAACCGACTTGTGACTCCGTCACCTGGAGCTCATCACTACATCAGACTGTCTGCTGTCCTGGCTCCTGATTGGTGGAGCCAGCTCCCCACTGACATCAGGACAGCAGGAAGTCTCTACATCTTCACCGGAAACTGAAAACGCACCTTTAGACTATATCTGGATTAAAACACAGATTATCACTTCAGTGGCTCTTAAATATCTTATTGTGGTACTTTTGTAGTTTGACTATGATGAGGAAATGTTACTTTCTGTATTCTTGTTGTTCTTAGTTTGTACTCTAGGTTGAAATGCACTTATTGTAAGTCTCTCTGGATAAAAGCGCCTGCTAAATGACATGTGATGTAATGTAATGTAATATGACGTTGCTCATCACTGCCAGACAGCTTCGGTTTAAGTACTTCCTGTCATGTCTCACATGTCTACATGTCTCATGTCCCACATGTCTCCATGTCTCACATGTCCCACATGTCTTACATGTCTCATGTCTCACATGTCCACATGTCCCACAGGTCTCATGTCCCACATGTCTACATGTCCCACATGTCTCATGTCCCACATGTCTCATGTCCCACATGTCTCACGTGTCCCACGTGTCTCACATGTCTCACATGTCCACCCCCGGGCAGAATCTTTCTAAACATGCTTACCAACTATTTCAGCGGTCATGAAAGAGAAATAGAGCATCGCGGCCAGGACGAGCCTCTTCATCACCCTCTTGTTCTTCAGCCTCTCCCTCTTGCGGCCGCAGGTGTCGCAGGGCTCCGGGTGGAGCCCGGGGCCGCCTGGGCCCGACGGGTCCAGCAGGCAGTCGTCGTCGTCGGCCACCGCCAGCGTGCTCAGCCCGTTGGACGGAGCTCCGGAGGAGTAGTCCGACATCTCCCCGGAGACCACGACCTTCAGCTTGTTGAACTTGGGCGCCTCGTCCTCCACCAGCTCGTCGGAGAAGTCGAATGGCGCCTCGTCGCCGCGCTCCGCGCCGCCGCCGCGCTCCCCCCGCAGCGCGCCGCGCACCTTGCGGAGCAGGCCGCCGCCCGCCATGTCGGGGCTCACGCAGTGGCCGGAGGAGGCGAAGCCTTACCGAACATACGTCGCGCTTCAGAAGTCTTTAAATGAATACAAACAGGTCCGTGTCACCTGCTGTCAACGCCGCAGTTGTGCCTCGGCACACGGAAGGAGCAACACTAGCAAGTTCGGTTGCGCCTGCAAAGTCACGTGATGACGTATGAGTCACGTGACGGGGGTTCTTTTTCTTTTTTTTCATCAACACATTTTGTTGTGTTGCTGTCGTCTCCCGGAAGCTCGTCACGTCACAGCGGCAGGTAAGACGGTGTTGACACCGAGCAACTGACCGGGAGAGGTCTGTGAGCCTAGCTCTACCGATAGCTACTGACCGGGAGAGGAGGTCTGTTAGCCTAGCTCTACCGATAGCTACTGACCGGGAGAGGAGGTCTGTGAGCCTAGCTCTACCGATAGCTACTGACCGGGAGAGGAGGTCTGTTAGCCTAGCTCTACCGATAGCTACTGACCGCGAGAGGAGGTCTGTGAGCCTAGCTCTACCGATAGCTACTGACCGGGAGAGGAGGTCTGTTAGCCTAGCTCTACCGATAGCTACTGACCGGGAGAGGAGGTCTGTGAGCCTAGCTCTACCGATAGCTACTGACCGGGAGAGGAGGTCTGTTAGCCTAGCTCTACCGATAGCTACTGACCGGGAGAGGAGGTCTGTGAGCCTAGCTCTACCGATAGCTACTGACCGGGAGAGGAGGTCTGTTAGCCTAGCTCTACCGATAGCTACTGACCGAGAGGAGGTCTGTGAGCCTAGCTCTACCGATAGCTACTGACCGGGAGAGGAGGTCTGTTAGCCTAGCTCTACCGATAGCTACTGACCGGGAGAGGAGGTCTGTGAGCCTAGCTCTACCGATAGCTACTGACCGGGAGAGGAGGTCTGTTAGCCTAGCTCTACCGATAGCTACTGACCGGGAGAGGAGGTCTGTTAGCCTAGCTCTACCGATAGCTACTGACCGGGAGAGGAGGTCTGTGAGCCTAGCTCTACCGATGCCTCCTCTCCTGGTCAGTTACTCAGTGATAAACGTCCAACTGATGGTTTCCATATTTGTCTTTCAGGTCACAGCAGCAGCACGGAGGAAATGGAAGGTGTGTGTGTGTGTGTGTGTGTGTGTGTGTGTGTGTGTGTGTGTGTGTGTGTGTGTGTGTGTGTGTGTGTGTGTGTGTGTGTGTGTGTGTGTGTGTGTGTGTGTGTGTGTGTGTGTGTGTGTGTGTGTGTGTGTGTGTGTGTGTGTGTGTGTGTGTGTGTGTGTGTGTGTGTGTGTGTGTGTGTGTGTGTGTGAGAACATGAACATGTATGTGTGTATTTGCCTCCACAGACCTCCAGCTGGCGGTGCCGGTGGACTCTCTGGCCGTGGGGCGCTCTGGGTTGGAGGAGGAGCGAGCTGTGGGGCGGCTCACGCAGGGACTACTTTCTCACTACCTACCGGATCTCCAGAACGGCCAGCGAGCCCTCCAGGAGCTGACGTGGGTCCTCCCTCATTCTAAGGCTCTACTTGAGACGTTATTCAAGTGTTGGCTCATCATGTAGAGTGCATGTCCATCAGGGAGGAGAGAGGAGGCTCATCACAAGTTGTGTGTCATTTAAGTTAATACTCTGTGTGTGTGTTCGAGACGTTAACTCATGTGTGTGTTGTGTGGACCAGACAGAACCAGCTGGTCCTGCTGGACACTCTGGACCAAGAGGTCACCAAGTTCAGAGACTGCAACGCTCTACTGGACCTCAACTCTCTGGTACCGTGGGACCGGTCTCCCTGTCTCTGGTTTGTCCGCCTGCCGACCGTGGCGTGACCCTGTGTGTGGTCTGTAGTTCACAGAGGCCAAGGTGTACCACAACAAACTGGTGACCATAAGGAAGGAGATGATTGTGCTCCACGAAAGAACCACCAAGCTGAAGGTACCTCTGATTCCACCGCAGACGTTCAGGCAGAAGAGCGACGAGACGCCTGGCCGCGAGCCACGGCTTCTCTTCTGTGTCCCTCAGAGGAGAGGGCTGAAGCTGCAGCAGCAGAGGCAGAAGGAGGCGCTGGAGAAGGAGCAGCGACGCGAGAAGGAGCTCGAGAGGGAGCGGCAGCTTGTGGCCAGACCGGCCAAAAGACATTAGGATCCCAAGTAGGTCACACCGGGGTCATGCCAAGGTCATGCCGGGTCATGCATCATGTCTGCTGAGTGCCGGGGTCATGCCAGGGTCATATATGGTGGGCAGATGTTGGTGTTGTATTAAAATGAAAACGGGATAGTTGCCACGCTGCTTTTATTTGATTGTATTTGTTTCCATTGGTGTCGTTAGGAATGAACTTGGCTCCAGCGCCGCTGTGAAGGTGTGTGGATCCTCGACATCACAAACCAAAGACATAAATCATCGATGCTGCTACTTCCCTCCGGCGACCTCTGATGACCTCAGGCTCCAGAAGTTCTTTGAGGGGAACAGAAGTCTCCGACTCATGGAGGAGACTCAGCGAGTGGCTGACAGGCCGAGGTCCAGGTCTGTTGGTAGAGCTGCGAGAGGCCCAGGGCCACTCGCAGGCCGCCATCTGACCCACAATCCTTTGTGCAGCACATCTCTGAGAAGAGGTTCAGGAAGCGTGGCCGTCCCCATTGAACATGCATTGCATGCACCAGACTTTATACAAGTAGCTGCAGTGCGGTCCATAAGTACGATTCAATAAATGTGATTTGGAACTTGTTCCTCTTGTCTCTTTTTGGTTCCATTTGAACTGTATTGAGCATTTGTGTCCACCAGGGGGCAGCAGAGACCAGAGAGCTGATGTTGCTGATGAGCACTCCACCAGGAAGAGGTGGCATGTCCCTGTCCTCCAGACTCACCCTCATCCCCTGGGGCCAAGCTTCAAAACGTGTAATCCAGATCCCCCAGTCCTCCGCCTCGGATCCACCTGATCTATCCCGGTATTTCAAGACGTTGCCGGATTGGATCAAAGTGATCCTGGTACCGGCAGATTATGATGTCCAAATCTGGCCCCGCCCCCTGGACCACCGACAGGAAACAGGAAATGGAGCGAATATTTTACGGAAAATAGGAGATGCTGGCACAACGATCGTCTCTAATTAAGACTGTTGAGACCACCGTGTGGTCACCAAGGGGTCCAGACCCTCCTATAGACCACCGTGTGGTCACCAAGGGGTCCAGACCCTCCTATAGACCACCCGGTGGTCACCAAGGGGTCCAGACTGGTGTCTGATGTGTTTCTTAGGACCAGAACCAGGACCTGGGGTTGTGGGGTCTGGGAGGGATGTGGTCTCGAGGCCCAGAGCTCCTCATTAGAGTCCTCATTGGACCTGTTGTTCCAGCAGGAGGGGGCGTGGCCTACGAGGCCTTGTGGTTCCAGCAGGAGGGGCGTGGCCTAGGAGGCCCTGTGGTTCCAGCAGGAGGGGCGTGGCCTAGGAGGCCCTGTGGTTCCAGCAGGAGGGGGCGTGGCCTAGGAGGCCCTGTGGTTCCAGCAGGAGGGGGCGTGGCCTACGAGGCCTTGTGGTTCCAGCAGTAGGGGCGTGGTCTACGAGGCCTTGTGGTTCCAGCAGGAGGGGGCGTGGCCTACAAGGCCTTTGGTTCCAGCAGTAGGGGCGTGGCCTAGGAGGCCTTTGGTTCCAGAGCTCTCCAAGCGTTTGCTTTTCACTCGTCTCTACTTTTAGAAAGTTGTCCGTCGGGGAAAACACAAACGCCCCCGTTCACCAAAACCACGAGGAGTCCAGACACGGAGGCCTTCCTGTGACGGTAAACACGGGCCAGACGGGAGGGGGCGGCGGCGGTCAGACCACCTCGCCTCGCCCGCCATAACAGGATGTGGTCTCGGCCCACACCGAGGGTTGCATCATGTTGTTGTTCCCTCCAGTCGGACCCGGTGTGTGTGTGTGTGTGTGTGTGTGTGTGTGTGTGTGTGTGTGTGTGTGTGTGTGTGTGTGTGTGTGTGTGTGTGTGTGTGTGTGTGTGTGTGTGTGTGTGTGTGTGTGTGTGTGTGTGTGTGTGTGTGTGTGTGTGGAGAGCGTTAGTCATCAGGGTTATTTGACTCAGGCTCCAGGAGACTTCACTAAACATTTCAACCCGAGTACAGAGTTAATTGTTATTTGACTTCTCATCATCTCCACTTCATGTTCTCCGTGTTCTTTGTGATCATCACTTAGAATCCAACTCAATACTCTGTTGACACCTGAGGGTCACGAGGTCATGTGAGCTGAGTTTTCACTCGAGGACAAACATCACGTATAATATGAGATGTTCATGAGAGGAAAACTAATGACTTGTGTCTGAGCTTCAGCTAGAGATCAGCTTCTCTTCTATCTGCTTTGTGTCTATAGAAGCAGCTTCTCTTCTATTTACTCCGTGTCTATAGATCAGCTTCTCTTCTATCTGCTTTGTGTCTATAGATCAGCTTCTCTTCTATTTGCTCCGTGTCTATAGATCAGCTTCTCTTCTATTTGCTCCGTGTCTATAGATCAGCTTCTCTTCTATTTGCTCCGTGTCTATAGATAAGCTTCTCTTCTATTTGCTCCGTGTCTATAGATCAGCTTCTCTTCTATCTGCTTTGTGTCTATAGATCAGCTTCTCTTCTAGCTGCTCCGTGTCTATAGATCAGCTTCTCTTCTAGCTGCTCCGTGTCTATAGATAAGCTTCTCTTCTATCTGCTCCGTGTCTATAGATCAGCTTCTCTTCTATCTGCTCTGTGTCTAGTTGCTTCTGTCCAATAACAATCTGGAACATAATTATGAAGCTGTTTACTTTTCCCTGAAGTGTTTTATGAAACCAGAATATTCTGTGTAATAAAATAAAACCACCTTTAGACCAGTTGGTGCTGCACGTTCCATCCAACGGAACGAGTCGACTAAACTGCAGCTTCCAGAGATCAAGGACATGGCATATAGTCTATATAGTCACCTTTATAGACTAATACAGTCTATAAAGGGTACATAGGGTCACCATTATAGACTAATACAGTCTATAAAGGGTACATAGGGTCACCATTATAGACTAATACAGTCTATAATGCTCCGATGCCTTGAGGGGAACCGGGCTGCGTCCCTCTGGCAGAGCGCTGGCCTCAGTGGGTGGAGGTCCTCACCACATCCTGGTCCTCTGGAGGACGTGTGGTTTCCTGCTGCTCCGTAGTAAAACCAGTAAATATAGAGTGAGTGGCGTGGAGCGGCGGGGGAGGGGAGGGAGGGAAGGAGGGAGGGGAGGGGCTTGTTGTTCTCCTCAGTCGGGAGCAGAAGGAAAGAGGAGGCGTGCTGGCGAAGGACGCTCTCTGTTCCTTGTCTCCTCTCCTGGTCCTGTGTGACCGGGAGAGGAGGGGAGGAGCCAGTGGAGTCTGCTTGAGTCCGCCACACCGTCTGTGGGGGGGGTGATGATGATGATGATGATGAAGAGGGGCAGTGTGTGACCCAGTGAGCTGAAGGAGGTCAGAGTTTCTCCTGATGAACAACAAATGTACTCCCTGGCTAGCTCCCTGACGGCGGAGCCACAACAACTGAACCTGACCCCCCTGCTCTGGCCTGACCCCTGACCTCCCTGCTCTGGCCTGACCCCTGACCTACTCATGTCTACAGTGACGTCACAGAACGTGTTCCCCGACACACACACAACTCCTGGCTGTTAGATTTCATTTCACCATTTCTGTGAAATGAAGGCTTCACTGGCCCGTTGAATACGTTCATGAAGCGTCGCTGCTCGTTAAGCTCAAAGATGGCCGTCACGTTTATTCTCTCCGTATTGTTTGTACACGAAACAGTGAAGTGAGCCTCAGTGGACCAACGATCCTTAACTTCACACAGGAAGCCACTGCTGGTAGTTAAAGCCCCACTATGTCACTTTTCCACCTTAAAATAACAGCTTGAAAATAATGGTGCTGCTACAAAGACTTTTAATATGTTGATGTCTCCTCCTCCTCCTCCTCCTCCTCCTCCTCCATCGGGGGTCTGTGGCCAGAAAACTGCTGAATGTAAGATGTTGTGACCGCCCGGTGCTTCTGGTTGAGGAACAGGAAGTACTTCAGCCTGCTGTCTGTCATGGTGACAGCGTCTCATAGTCCAGTCCACCTCACAGGGGACTCTTTATTGTCTCTGCTACGCGACGCGTAGAGACGGAGAGACGTGCAGCGGCTGAACGGCTCGAGAGCCTGGAGCTCGCGACACTGAAGTAAACATTAAATACCTGAAGGGGGCGCTACAGGGGGAAAGTTAGTCTCTTTAAATATCCATATTTAACATCCCATAAAAGGACAACTTGGTGTTTACAGCATACCAGATTAGGAGTGTGTAAAGTCCACATGCATTATAGACTGCATGTGTCCAAGAGCACAACCAACCCACTAGCTCTATATTCATAGATATGAATATAGTTCATATATATATATATATGAACATACAAGCCTTTAGCTCCTTTGAAGTCGTCTTCCATGAACACTTCTAGTGGCCCAGGTGAGTCTAGATCCGGTTGAAGCCGCCGCTCAGCGTGTGGAAACGGGACTTGATAACGGCTACAGGTGCTACGGCTGCTCCCGAGCCTTTATTTGAGGGGGCGGGGCCTCACTTTGTACGACCTTTCATTCCCCATAAAATAATCAGAGGAGCACAGCGGTGACGGGAGGATCATTTATTGACAACGCTCCTCTGAACATCTCCATCAAACCTCGTGAGTGTCGGCTGTAACAAAGCAATAAATACGGTGGGTATAAAAACATGGCGGCATTTGTTGCCATCAGTTAAACGGTTAGAAAAATCGTAGCAGTCGTCTCGAGCTGCCAGGTAGGAGCTTGGGGCGGCGTCAGCTGATGAGGACCTGCAGGACACAGGGAACCCCACACACACACACACACACACACACACACACACACACACACACACACACACACACACACACACACACTCACACACACACACACACACACTCACCCACACACACACACACTCACACACACACACACACACCCACACACACACACACACACACACACACACACACACACACACACACACACACACACACACACACACACACACACACACACACACACACACACACACACACACACACACACACACACACACACACACACACACACACACACACACACACACACACACACACACACACACACACACACACACACACACACACACACCTCGTTTGCTACGGAGAAGCCTGGATGCTGTTCAGGATGTCTCCGTAGACGAAGTTGAACAGCTGTTCCTTGGACTTGGTCCCGTCGAGCTGCACTGAAACAGGAACACATTCTACATCAACAGATCGTCGTCGTCTGTAAATGACCGACTCCAAAGTGCGTCGACTCACAGACGTCCACGCCGGACGCCTCCATGATGCTCTTGTGTTTCAGATACATGGGCCAGACGTGGCCATCGAACAGGCCGGGGGGGTCTGGCACAGCGTAGTTCCTGGAGCTGCAGACAGGGGGCAGGAGAGGACAGGAGGGTCAGGTGGAGGAGGAGCAGCGAGGAGCAGCGTCTGCAGGCCGGCCACTCACCACCTCCTCTTCTTGCATTCTTCATACGGGATGGAAATGAAGTAACTTTGGTTCAGCGCGTCGATCAGAGGTCTGCGAGAGGAGAGGCGTGACTGACGGCGTGCCGGGCGCCGTGCCGCCAGGCCGCCGACCGCGGAGAGCACGCGGCCTCACCTGTAGGTGTAGAGCAGGAAGCCCTCCACGATCAGGACGCGGGGCTCCTCCTCGTCCTCACACTTTGGGACGATCTCAGTGTCCAGGGTGTTGTTGACGCCATGAGACTTCTCAAACTTCACCGGGTTGTCCAACCACGCATAGATGGTACTCATCATGGCGTCCATGTCCAGGGCCGCAAGAACTGAGAAGCGAAAAGGTGGGAGACAGGATGGAGGAGAAAGAAGAAATGTATAGACAACAAAAAAGAAACGTCAGAAAACCGTTTCCACTTCGTGGCTAGTGTTGCGCGTGCGACGAACACGAGGCGGCGCAGCAGACACTCGACCGGCTTACCGTCGTACTGCTTAAAGCCATCTTCCCCAACTTCAATCTGATCTTGAGGCTGAAACATACATTGATGAGATGTACCACGTACGCCAGAGCGACGCCCGCAGCGCGGCGCGCGGAGACACCGCCACAAGGGCTCACCTTGAAGAAGTCGTCCTGGTGCACCACGCAGCAGTTGGGCAGGTGTCGGGTCAGCCGGTCCGTGAGGGTGGTCTTCCCTCCGTTGGTCACGCTGAGCGGGAACAAAGGAAGAGCACTAAGAAACCAGGCCAGAGGGCCAACACGACCTCGTCGCCACCAGACGACCACCTGGGGGGACGACCACCTGTGTGTACATCTGTGTTTAAACACGTACGTGTCTATACACACATTATTAAATGGATGTTAAGCGGCATGTAAAGAAAAGAGTGCAAGTGAAACATGGCGGATGAGCTCACATCTATACATGATGAATGAGTATGAATAAGCATCTATATAATATAGATCTATTCACATTCTTTGCTCAAAGGATAAACGTACAGAAGTAGAGTCTTTGGACGAGGCCAACACGAAGAACCCGTCTGCTGTCATGCTGTCATGCTGTCTGCTGTCATATTCCCCCTCCCCCCCACGTGGTCTCCTCGGGCCGCGTTGCTCCGGCTAGCTTAGCTTAGCTTAGCTTAGCTTCCGGCCGCTGCTCCGTCGGAACTCACCCGCCGATGCCGATGATGTGCTTCATGATGCGGGGGGTCAGCGCTGCGTAGGAAGAGGAGTTCAAGGACGTCCGTGAGGGGTTCAGGGTCCCAGTGACCAGACGGGAAGAACGCGTGAAGAGAAGTTCAGGGGCGTCAACTACTCGAGTCCTCCATGGCGGTCTCGTGAAGAGCGGCGCGGAGACGAGGGCCGGCGGGCGACGAGAAAGAGAAAGAGAGAGAGAGAGAGAGAGAGAGGCTGCGGGGCGCTGCGGGGCGCTGCGGCGGGCTGCCGAGCCGCCGCGGGATTGGCTATTTAAACACTCGCGACGCGACGAGGAACACGCGACAGCCAATCAGGAGCGAGTGTGACCACAGCGCCAGCCCACTTCCTCCTACGCCCACTTCACGCCTTGTAACTTAACCCATGACGTCATTTTTATTTCTTTAATGAATCAAATGAAGAATTTAAGTAAAAGAACAAGAACTCCCACTAAAACCATGAAGGAGAAGTATTCTGTGACGGAAACTCTCCACTTCAGTCCAACATGCGTTACTCTTCTAACAGTGAAGTGCAACATGGCTTGTTTATGAAACATATATGATATTATTGGATAATTATCTATGCATTATACAAATTCCTAAAAATTGTCCTTACACTAACTTCTGTAACAAATAAACTCCGTAAAAAAATAACGTAGCTCTTTACTTTGGGTCCTTTATTTAGTATTTATAGTATTTATAGTATATAGTATTTATAGTATATATAGTATTTATATTATTTATAGTATATATAGTATTTAGTATTCATAGTTTATAGTATTTATAGTATATAGTATTTATAGTATATAGTATTTATAGTATATATACAGTATTTATAATATATAGTATTTATAGTATATAGTATTTATAGTTTATAGTATTTATAGTTGTGGCAGCTCTCCCCAATGTGGCCTCGGTTTTCTGTCGTCATGAAATCAAATCACCAAAAACTATTTCAGTCCATTGTTTGAAGCATTTAACGTATTGACAGGCCTCTTCACCTCCGGTGTGACGCTCAGGACGGAGGTCGGCCTGCAGATGACCTCTGGTGTGACGCTCAGGAGAGTCCTGAGTATTCCTTATGACTTCACACCCTGACAACAGAATTCAGCTCAGTTTGTAAGATTTCTATCCTTAGTTTGACCATTTGGATTTCTTAAAGTAGACCACACATGCACAGGTTGACACATGTTCCATCCATCCTTCTCCTTTGACAACGACGTGATACAAGATGAGGTTCTGGAGGTTCTGGAGCTTCTGGAGGTGATGGAGGTTCTGGAGGATGTAGAGGTTATGGAGGTTCTGGAGGATCTGGAGGTGATGGAGGTTCTGGAGGATGTAGAGGTTCTGGAGGTTCTGGAGCTTCTTGAGGTGATGGAGGTTCTGGAGGATGTAGAGGTTCTGGAGGTGATGGAGGTTCTGGAGGATGTAGAGGTTCTGGAGGTTCTGGAGGTTCTGGAGGATGTAGAGGTCCTGGAGGTTCTGGAGGTTCTGGAGCTTCTGGAGGTGATGGAGGTTCTGGAGGATGTAGAGGTTCTGGAGGTGATGGAGGTTCTGGAGGTTCTGGAGGTTCTGGAGGATGTAGAGGTCCTGGAGGTTCTGGAGGTTCTGGAGGTCCTGGAGGTTCTGGAGGTTCTGGAGGATCTGGAGGATCTGGAGGTTCTGGTTCTGAACAACACACTCGGCCTAACGCATGTGGAAGGGGAAGCGACTCTTGCCCTCCTGGTGGAGTTCTCACGCTGCGGCCGCGTGGTCGGCGATGCTTCAGTTCCAGAGCGACGGGCAGATCCGATTCGACGTGTCCTTCACGTGTGAACAAAGCTCTTCTAGTTCGCTCACTTGAAGCTCGACTGTGTGACGGCGTTCATAATTGAAGATCTGGAATATGGAATGATTTTTGGAATGCTGTGTTGTTCAGCAGCAGGACGAACCGTGAGAGGAACCAGCCACGCTCTACTGCTCTATAATCTGACCCGAGTGGGGGAGCGCTCTGGATCCGTCCTGCAGTGACGCTACGGAGAATAACCAGATCGAATTAATAGTCTACAGTATCGACATAACAGAGTTCCCTTCAAAGAATCAGTGTTATATTCAAATGTGGAGTCCGTTATCAATGCTGATCACGTGACCTTTATACTTCATAGAATGCTGAATATTTGGATCCATCATCATTTATCATATTCTATGTGTTTTGTTAAAAAAGTCAATCTGAAGACAACTATTGCATCAGATGCAATTATTATTATTAATTCTCTCTGACAGTTCCACGATAAAAGTATAAAATGACATGAAATGGTAAATCAGTATAAAGTAACAATAGGGGGTTAGGGGGTCAGGGTTAGTGAGTTAGAGTTAGTGAGTTAGAGTTAGTGAGTTAGAGTTAGTGAGTCAGGGTTAGTGAGTTAGAGTTAGTGAGTCAGGGTTAGTGAGTTAGGGTTAGTGAGTCAGGGTTAGTGAGTCAGAGTTAGGGGGTTAGAGTTAGGGGGTTAGCTGGTGCGGGAGGTGGAGCAGTACCAGCTAGTTAGAGTTGGGTCACCTCCACGCACAGCGCTGGCTCTGGAACAAGCTGAGGGGACCCTCACCAGCCCCGCTGAGTGCTGCTGGGTTGGAGTTTCCCCAGAGCACCAGAGGGTCGCCTCCCTGCGCCTCCGGGTGGGGGAGTAAGGCTCTGACTGTGGTTTGGGCTCATGCACCAAACAGCAGCTCAGAGTATCCGGCCTTCTTGGAGTCGCTGGTCCTGGAAAGTGTCCTGCCGACTCCAGAGTTCTCCTGGAGACTTCAACGCTCACGTGGCAAAGACAGAGAAACCTGGAGGTGATTGGGATGAACGGCTTCTGATCTGAACCCAGACGGTGTGCTGTGGATGGACCTCTGTGCTAGCTAGAGCTTGTCCAGAACCAACACCATGCTCCACCACCAGGGGGCTCATAAGTGTACCTGGTACCAGAACACCTGGCCAGAGATCAATGATGGACTTTGTAATCGTATCATCTGATCTGCGTATGTCTTGGGAACTCGGGTGAAGAGAGGAGCAGAGCTGTCAGCTGATCACCACCTGGTTGTTGAGAGGAGCAGATGGAATCGGCTAGAGAGACTAGAGATAGAGGAAGGAGACGAGGTTCCTCTGTAGGAGCCTTAGAGATAGAGGAAGGAGATGAGGTTCCTCTGTAGGAGCCTTAGAGATAGAGGAAGGAGACGAGGTTCCTCTAGGAGCCTTAGAGATAGAGGAAGGAGCTGAGGTTCCTCTAGGAGCCTTAGAGATAGAGAGCCTTTACGTCTAAAGGGTGTCAGGGTTAGGGTGTTAGGGGATTAGAGTTAGGGGGTTAGGGTGTTAGGGTTAGGGTGTTAGGGGATTAGGGTTAGGGTTAGGTCAGGGTTGCTCACACTTTTTCAGCATGCAAGCTACTTATAATGTGACCAAGTCAAGAGGACTGTTAACGCGACACCGCGACACAGAGGCAGAAATGACTTCTGCTGTAATCTGGCGCTATAGAGAAAGTTACAGGGGGCGGGACAAAACATTTTTTTCTGTCATGCGATCTACCAACACTACACCGCGATCGACTGGCAGGTCGTGATCGACGTACTGAGCACCCCTGGGTTAGGGTGTTAGGCCAGAGCAGGAGTCTGCGGTCCAGTGGTTGTGGCTTGATGGTGCAGATCTATTTCCAGTGTTGTCATGGAGCTGCTACGTCTGTCTTCGGTCATTTTGTGGCGTCCATCTGAAGCGGCTCCTCTGCCATGAAGACCTGAGATGCTGAGTCAGCGGCCCACATGTCTGATGAGGCTGAGAGCGAGGCCAGGACACACATTACTCCTCACAGCTTCCCAGTAGTCACATTTGTGTCATCCTGCATTCTTCACATTTAATCTGATCGTATTCCACGAATTCCAGATGTTCTGCTTGACTGACGCTCCTTTCACACTGTATTCGTGGAAATATGAAGACTAGCGTGTAACCTGCCGTGAGACGCGTAGGGACGAGGCGTCGGATTCAGAGGACTCAGAGTTCACTTAGTTTGATAGTTTCTGCACATTTTGTTCTGCTCCTGTTGTCGAGTCAGACTTCAAACAGCTGCTGCCACCTGCTGGGGACTTTATTCTGTCTGTTGACCAAACGACAGGTGAAGTCTTTATTGTCTGTAGTGTCCAGGTGGACTTGTGGAATAAGTCTGTGTTGTCTGTAGTGTTCAGGTGGACTTGTGGAATAAGTCTGTGTTGTCTGTAGTGTCCAGGTGGACTTGTGGAATACGTCTGTATCGTCTGTAGGAGAACAGCGTTTGTGTGTTACGTTGAAGAAAGTAAGTCAACTGAAGGTTTATCGAGCGACTTTACACTACGCTAACCTGTAGTCTGAATAGAGCTCCGAATCCACTCGTGTGGTCTGGAGCCGATCCCGATGGAGCTGGACCTCTCAACAGATACAGAGGACAGGGATGGACCCGGAGCCCAGAGCGAGTCAACAGAACACCACATGACGGGGCCCTCGCAGTCTGTCGAGGTCACGTGACGTGGAGGAGCGAGGAAGGAAGACAAATATATTACACGTTCATTAAAAAAAGATATTTCCTGTAAAACGATTACGTTAATTCTCCCTTTTGTCCATTAGGCGGCGGTGGTGCACCTGCACCGCTGATGAAGGAGGAGAAGAAGAAGAAGAAGAAGAAGAAGAAGAAGAAGAAGAAGAAGAAGAAGAAGAAGAAGAAGAAGAAGAAGAAGTAGTAGTAGAAGAAGAAGAAGAAGAAGTAGTGGAAGAAGAAGAAGAAGAAGAAGAAGAAGAAGAAGAAGAAGAAGAAGAAGAAGAAGAAGAAGAAGAAGAAGAAGAAGAAGAAGAAGAAGAAGAAGAAGAAGAAGAAGAAGAAGAAGAAGTAGGGCTGTTTCTCAATATGCGTACTTGTGCGTCCTTTCCTCTCCTTGTGTCCTTGTGGACTCGTGAAACGTCATCAGTCTCAGCCCGGGTACATGTTCCAATTCAAAGTTCGCTTCTCTCAAAGCACGGTCAAAATGCCCGGATGTGACTTGATCCTCCCACTTTCCGGAGGATGCATCACAGGAGACTTGTGGTACTCTGGCCAGCAGATATCCCACAATGCATTTCACCAGCAACCGGAAACAATAGCGGAGGAGAAAATAAACAACTGACAGGTGACTTTTTATAAATACTGTTATTGAGTCACGGAATATCATTTTAGGTTGTTTTGTTTATTCGACTGTAAAAAAATAATTTACACTGAATGAATAATTAGAATAAAGTCAGGAGAAGAACAGCTGATGTGGTGACGTCATCAAATAAGCAGCCGTTCCAATCGCAGAAAGACCGTCCTCCCGTTCTCTGGAGTCTGGACTCCCGAGACCAGACCCCCAAGACCAGACTCAGAAGAACACAAGTCTGCAGTTGTGTACTTTGAATTGAGAAACGGCCTTGTGCGTACTCTGGCCAGCAGATATCCCACAATGCATTTCACCAGCAACCGGAAACAATAGCGGAGGAGAAAATAAATAACTGACAGATGACTTTTTATAAATACTGTTGTTGTTGAGTCACGGAATGTCATTTTAGGTTGTTTTGTTTATTCAACTGTAAAAAATAATTTACACTGAATAATTTGAATAAACTCAGGAGCAAGAACAGCTGAAGTGGTGACGTCATCAATAATAATAATAATAATAATACATTGCATTTATATTGCACTTCATATTTGAGCAATCTCAAAGTGCTACAGAGCAGAATAAAACAACAATAAAAAGCTAAAATTTTAAGATATATTTAAAAGCAAAGCCCATAAAAGATATTTTAGCAGTAAGCTTTCTTAAAAGGTGAGTTTTCAGGTCAGCTTAAAAGCCTCTGCAGTCTGTGGGGCCCTCAGATGTTCAGGGGAGGGTGTTCCATATCCTCGGGCTGCAGAAAGAAGGCCCGATCTCCCATAGTCACGGAGCTTGGTTCTGGGGACTTGGAGTGTGTTGTTGGTTGAAGAACGGAGGTTAAATGAGGAGGTCTGGGGGGTGAGCAGTTCTTTCAGGTATTGGGGAGCATGTCCATGAATGCACTGATGAGTGAGGAGGAGCTTGTACTCAATTCTGTGTGGGATGGGGAGCCAGTGTAGGATTTCAGAACGGGGTGATGTGATCATATTTACGGACTCTTAGCAGGATCCTGGCAGCGCTGTTCTGGATATATTGTAATCTCTGGATGTTCTTGTTTGAGATTCGGTGAGGAGAGCATTACAGTAATCCAGCCTGGATGATACAAAGGCATGGACAAGTTTCTCTGCATCTGCCAGATTGAGTGTTGGACGGAGTTTGGCGATGTTCTGAGGTGATAGAAAGCTGTCTTGCGGAGGTGTTTGATGTGGGTGTCAAAAGTGAGATTGGAGTCCATTTTAACACCAAGGTTGGTGACAGATGTGGAGAGAGAGTACGTTTTGACCGAGAAGGTAATGCAGGTGATGGTGGAAGAGCGGAGTTGATGTGGTGTGCCAACTAGGATGGCTTCTGTTTTTGAACTGTTTAGCTGAAGAAAATTGAGTTTCATCCATGTCTCTATGTCCTCCAGGCAGGTGGTGAGTGTGGATATAGAGTTGGAATCAGAAGAAAGTGGGGTTGTCCTCATATAGAGCTGTGTGTCATCAGCATAGCAGTGGTAGGATACCCCATGCCTGCTGATTATATTACCCAGGAAGCAGATAGAGGTGAAGAGTGGGGCCCAGCACTGAGCCCTGGGGGACACCGCAGGTGACGTTGTGGGTGTATGATTTTTGCTTTGCCCAGGGTAAGCGATTCCGTTCTGTCGGATATATAGGTGAGGTGAACCAGTTATGTATTTTATCAGAGAGTCCAATAGTGTATTTCAGATGGTGAAGGAGGATGTTATGGTCAATTGTATCAAAAGCAGCTGTTAGGTCCAGGAGGATGAGTAGAGATGGGGAACCGGTATCTGCTGCCATCATGAGGTCATTGTGACCCTGACCAAGGCTGTGTTTCAGTGCTATGGCCAGGGCGGAAACCAGACTGAAACTTCTCGAAAAGGTTATTGTCTTTGAGATGATCGTGAAGTTGTGCTGCAACTGCCTTTCTAGAACTTTGGACAGAAATGGAAGATTTGAAATGGGCCTGTAGTTGGAAAAAACCTCTGGATCCAGGGTGTTTTTTTTAGTAGTGGTCTGATGACAGCAGTTTTTAGCAGATGGAATATGGCCGGCCAGGAGCGAGTGGTTTATGATCGTGGTGA
The DNA here is from genome assembly GCA_036178185.1 of Liparis tanakae. Taxonomy (NCBI): domain Eukaryota; kingdom Metazoa; phylum Chordata; class Actinopteri; order Perciformes; family Liparidae; genus Liparis; species Liparis tanakae. The sequence goes on along the minus strand of CM070104.1, from coordinate 49,422 downwards.
TTAGTGGAGAGATGGCAGAGGTGTTTGTCTTTAGCAGAGCTGATGGGAAAAGGGTCCAGAGCACAGGTGGTTGGCCTTGTGTTTTTGATCATATCCTCCACTTCTTCCTGTGTGACAGTTGAGAAGGAGCAAAGAGGCTGGACAAACTCAGATAGTGGGTCGGTGGTTGTGGCGGCAGGACAGCAGTGGCGGAGAGGTGTGAGTGGATATTTTTAACTTTTTGTCGAAAAAATTTATGTGCATATGCACCTATCCTCAGTGGCCTCAGGATGGACAAGTGAAAGCGGTTTGAGAAGATGATTTACAGTAGAAAAAGTTGTTTTGAGTTACCGGGGCTGTTGTTAATAATGGTGGAATAAAACTTGGACTGCATCTCTCAGAGCTTCGGCATAGGCCTTCCTGTGTTCTCTATATGCCTGTTTGTGAACAGTCAGTCCAGAAGCCTTGAGCCGCGCTCAGACCCGCCCAGCAGTCTTCATTTTATATGCAGCAGCTTAGGTGTACCAGGGTGCTGGCGTGAGAAGGAGACTGACCTGGATTTTATAGGGCATGAAGGTCAGAAGACTGCTCAGGGACTGGTTGTAGGAATCCACTAAGTCAGTGCCAGAGAGGAAGTTGGTAGAGCCAATGGAGAGAGATTTGAGGTCCAGAGCCAGGGCATCCATGTTAATGTTTTCAGATTCCTGAAGTGGATCTGCCGCGTGGGTTTGATGGGGGAAAGGAAAGACAGCTTCATTGATATTATTTTGTGGTCAGACACACCAAGGTCATAAACCTGTGGGTCGGTGATGAGGAGTTTTCGATGACCAGGTCGAGTGTGTGTCCTTGAATGTGTGGGGACATCAACATGTTGTTGTAGGTTTAGAGTCCAGTAGCTGAAGGAGATCGGTAGCAGAGTGGCATGAAGGGAGTCGACATGAATGTTTAAATCTCCTAAGATTATGGTATTTCCAGATGTAGTGCAAAGTGTTGTGAGGAGATCAGACAATTCTGGGATAAAAGTGGAGTTGGGTTTTAGGGGGCGGTCAAATAAGCAGCCGTTCAATCGCAGAAAGACCGTCCTCCGTTGTCCGTCCTCCGAGTCTGGACTCGAGACCAGACTCCAAAGAACACAAGTCTGCAGTTGTGTACTTTGAATTGAGAAACGCCTAGTAGTAGAAGAAGAAGAAGAAGTAGTAGTAGAAGAAGAAGAAGAAGCACCTGAATTTAACTTTCAGTGGGATAGATGAACGGAAA
>CM070104.1:0-47686 GCA_036178185.1 Liparis tanakae | reverse complement strand
ATCACGAGGAACTGACTCCATATATTCACTGAGTCCATATATTCACCGACTCCATATATTTACTGAGTCCATATATTCACCGACTCCATATATTTACTGAGTCCATATATTCACCGACTCCATATATTTACTGACTCCATATATTCACGGCCCTTGTTTCTTTGCGTCGGTCAGACAACTGTAGAGGAAAGTTTTCTGGAAATCTGCAGATTCTGTGGCAAGATTGTACAAAAGCCCAAAAATATAAAATCCTTGCAAGAAGATAAAAGAGATTTGGACAGTGACATTATCTGAAAAGGGAGCATTTCATTTAATAGCTTAGGGAAAACATTGGATTTTAGAAGACGGTTCCACAGGATCAGATGGAGAGTTTAACGTCAAAATGTCTTCCACGAGTCCCTCGCCATCTGTATCAAAAATACTGCTCGTCTGCCTCAGCATCAGAATCTCTTCATCTGTCGGCGCTCTTGTCTTCTCTGCTTCTTCTCATTCACTTCCTCTGGTGCCGACGGGCTTTCTGCCAGAAACCAGGGGCCCAGGAAGTTCACCCACAGCAGGTAGAGGGCTCTGAAAGGGGCCTGAGGGAGAGAGAGAGAGAGAGACAGAGAGAGAGAGAGAGAGAGAGAGAGAGAGAGAGACAAAGAGAGACAAACAGACAGACAGACAGACAGACAGACAGACAGACAGACAGAGAGACAGAGACAGAGACAGAGAGAGCACACAGGTATGAGACGAGGGAAGCCGGGGCAGAAAGTGAACGTGTCCCTGGACTCATTGGACGTCGTCTTACCAGCATCCAGAGGTACCAGAAATAAGAGGAGAGCGTGCTGAGCACCTGGACGATGGCTGTGAGCAGGACGACGTCCTTCAGGTGCCTGAAAACAGAACACACTCAAACACACACCTGCAAACCCATGAGGGGTGAAAAAAGGTGACTTTTTATTTTGTCACCCCTTCCATGTTGTTTGATGAAGCCTCAACACTTTTAGAATTACAACTATGGTCATGTTATTGTTCTGACCACAAATCTAAAGTCTAAATAATGACAATAAACAGTTTAAGAGCAAAAGGTCCTCCGCTCTGACGAAGCCGTATAATGATAGTAGTAATAAATACACATTGTCATCATATATAATATGGTTAAAGTCATTCATAAACCTACTCTATTCTGCCTCTACCTGGTTGTCGCGATACTAACATTATGGGGGGGGGGGGATGTGTGCTCACCTGTGCTAAACGCAGATGTGTCGGCGCGCGCAGCACGGCAGAGCGATGCGAGCCGTAGACTGAAATAATATCTCCGTTATAATTATTATAACTATGAGGATTGTTTTAGTTGCCTATTCCCCCCCCCCCCCCCCCCCCCAGGACGTGGTGCCCTACGCGCAGCGTGTAGTGCGCGTTAAGGGAGCGGCGGCGCTGGCTGTAGAGTTACACAACTTGACAGACCGTCTGCATTGGAGACAAAGTAGTGAGACATTTCACTTCTGGCATGTTTTTGTTTTTTTTGAGCCAAAGACGGTCTCTAAAGATCCGCCACGTCACGCCCCTCGCTGTGAGCGGCGCTGCGCAGCGCGTGCAGACAGCGTGTACGGAGTGGAGCAGCGCGTGCGCGCTGATCACGGGCTCTTTTAATGAAGTATCGATACTAACAATATGCTAAATCACATCGCTCTTAATACGGGTCCTTTGTTAGCATCGCTACACCGTGCAGCGTGACAGCAGCAGATGTAGCGGCTAACATTCAAGCTAACCTAAACCACCAAACTCTGAAGACATCTAAACGCTGATTGGCTGAGACGTGACACGCCCATCAAAGATGTTTTATTGCGAAGAGCACCACTCCACATTTTCTCCGCGTTTCACTGCAATCTCAACAGTAGCGGGCCAGGTGACCCCCCTCCCCCCCTCGCCCTCCCCCTACCCCAAAACAAAAACTCTTCGGATCTCCACGATTCACGTGGACGACCCATTTTAACTTAAAAACGGTGAATTTCACCAAAGTGTCCAGAGCTTCCAAGTTATTCCTGCACCAAAGTCTCCTGAACAGGACGCGTCGTTTCTTTGAAAGACGAGAACACAAGGTTGGATTTAATGAACACAGAATACAAAACCAAGAGTCCAAGGACACTGGAGTGATTCACCAGAACAAAGGACACAACGCTGCTGCTCCTCCTCCTGCTCCTCCTGCTCCTCCTGCTGCTCCTCCTGCTCCTCCTGCTCCTCCTCCTGCTCCTCCTGCTCCTCCTGCTCCTCCTCCTCCTGCTCCTCCTCAGTGACATTTGACCCTCCTCCTCCTCCTCCTCCTTCTCATACTCACTCCGCCATCCCCTGCTCCATGTTCAGGTCGATTCCTCCGTCCAGGAGCCCTCCGTCCTCAGCGAAGGCCGGCTTGGCCATGGCCGCCATGGAGCGGTAACTCCCGACGTACACGGCGAGAGCGAAGAGCAGCAGGAGCTGAGGAGGAAGACGAGGGTCAGGGGCCTTCGCGCTGCAGACAGCTGAATCATGTGGGCCGGACAAACTCACCCAAGTGGAAAACGAAGACGAACTGTAGAAAACCAAAAGATGTACGGCCACATATATCGCCTGAGGAGGAAGAGCGGGACATTTAACAGAAACGTGTGACTCTCCTCCTCTAGACCTCCCGTCCAATGAGGGACGCTCACTGACAGACCCCCAGAGACCCTCACAGACCACCAGAGACCCTCACAAACCACCAGAGACCCTCACAGACCCCCAGAGACCCTCACACACCACCAGAGACCCTCACACACCACCAGAGACCCTCACACACCACCAGAGACCCTCACAGACCCCCAGAGACCCTCACGTTGGCTCCGAGGATCACTCGGTTGTAGAATTTCAGAGTCGCCTCGTTCTCCTCGTAGATCTGCTTCTTTCCCTTTGTGCCGACTTTCCCTTTGGGCTGAGAGAGAGAGAGAGAGAGAGAGAGAATTAAAGATGGTTGAAATTATTCATTAAAAACACCAAAAGAACAGCAGATATTTACAGTTTCTGTTGTAGAGACACATGTCCACGTCTCCCTCCCTACAGACATGTCCACGTCTTCCTCCCTACTGACATGTCCATGTCTTCCTCTCTACAGACATGTCCACGTCTTCCTCTCTACAGACATGTCCACGTCTCCCTCCCTACAGACATGTCCCCGTCTTCCTCCCTACAGACATGTCCACGTCTTCCTCTCTAGAGACACCGGTCGTGTGGTGTCCCGTCAGTTGTCGGTCCCGCCTCGGTGTGTCTGTTGTCTTGTCCTCTCACCGCCATTGACGCGCCGCTGTTGATCTCTTCCGCTTCGTCTTGTTGGACATCGACCTGTGACCCGCCGCTTCTCTCCGTTATATCTATCTATATTATATATAGTTATAGTTATATAGATTATATAGATATAGCTTTATCCTACTATCAAGGGAGAAACTCACGAGCCTCCCTGCGCGGAGGGTTCTTGTAACACATCAGCGTCCGGGGCTTGTGGTCGCAGAGTGATGAGTCATCACTGATGACCGTCCGGCGCACAAAAATGTCGTCATCGGTTATCATCGCGCGTGTGTGTGGTTTGCGAAAGCGGGTTTCAGATGAAAGGGCACCACCTGGTGGTTTAGAAATGAATAACACATGTTCAAATGACGTTACAACGTGATTATAACATTTAACTTGTAGGTAAAAAAACATTGTACGTATTATTAATTAGTAAGAATACACTCAATAAGTCTAATCTTTTCAGGGAAGCTTTATTATTAATTCACGATTTAATATGTTTGCTGTTCAGCCAAGAACAAGGCTCCCTGATAACACACTGTTAACACACTATTAGGTAGTATTAGATTAAATACCCTTTAGTGTTATCGCATAAGCGAACGAGACAACAAACAAGTGCAAAGAGCGGTTCAGTACAGAGTAATGTAGTTATGTAGTAATGTGGTAGGTAATGTTCATAATAAATAACAAGTGAGTAGATGCATATGACTTTAGTATGGACAGTGTGAAAGATGATGCAGTTAGGCAGTGCAGGTATGAGTATGTATAATATAGGCATACAAGTTTACTTTTATAGTATGTATGATTTATATTAATAATAATTTGTTGTTCATTTGAAAGTAGTTGAGAAACCCGTTGGGGTGCTCCTTCAGAATCCTTGCTTTATCTTTAAAGCTTTAAATTACATATTGACTACACTCATCTTCTGGAAATACCTGTATAATATGAATAACATGTAAACTAAATAGGTTATTAAAAAGCTACGCTATTAATGGATAACAAACATTTTACTGTGTTTCTTCTGTTAGCAGACAGATATACATGAAACACACTGTCATTACAAATTGAAGTCCATTTCATCAATCCATCCATTTTCCACCGCTATATCCGGGGTCGGGTCTTATGCAGCAGACCCAGCAGGTTGACCCAGACTCCCCTCTCGCCCGCAACATTTTCCAGCCCATTCTGGGGATCCCGAGACGTTCCCAGGCCAGCCGGGAGATATAATCCCTCCAGCGTGTCCTGGGTCTTCCCCGGGGTCTCCTCCCAGTTGGACGTGCCTGGAAAACCTCCAATGGGAGGCGTCCAGGAGGCGTCCGAATTAGATGCCCGAACCACCTCAGCTGACTCCTCTCGATGCGAAGGAGTAGCGGCTCGACTCCGAGCTCCTCCTGATGTCCGAGCTCCTGACCCTATCTCTAAGGCTGAGCCCGGCCACCCTACGGAGGAAACTCATTTCGGCCGCTTGTATTCGCGACCTCGTTCTTTCGGTCACTACCCAAAGTTCGTGACCAACATATTACATTATATGTCATTTAGCAGACGCTGTTATCCAAAGAGACTCACAATAAGTGCATTTCAACCTAGAGTACAAACTAAGAACAACAAGAATACAGAAAGTAACATTTCCTCAACATAGTCAAACTACAAAAGTACCATAATAAGAGCCATTCAAGTGCTACTAAAGTGATAGTCTGTGTTTAATCCAGATATAGTCTAAAGGTGCGTTTTCAGTTTTCTGCGGAAGATGTAGAGACTTCCTGCTGTCCTGGTGTCAGTGGGAAGCTGGCTCCACCAATCAGGAGCCAGGACAGCAGACAGTCTGATGTAGTGATGAGATGGAGGTGACGGAGTCACAAGTCGGTTGGCTGTTGCCGAGCGGAGCGAACGTGCCGGGGTGTACGGTGTGACCACATCCAGGATGTAGACGGGGCCCGATCCGTTCAGAGCACGGTACGCCAGCCTCCACCATATGTAAAACATGTTTAGTGTATTGTTAATCTTATACTATATATAACACGATTTCAGTCAGAGAACTGACGTAACTTTGGATATTTTAACCCTTGTGTTACCTTTGGGGTCAATTTGACCCCATTCAATGTTTAACTAAAAAAAAAAATTATTTACATTATTCTTTTTGCTTCGTATTTCTTTTCATTTTTTATTTTTATTCAATAGGAAAATAAAATAATTAACATAATGATATGTTGTTTTCTCCTCAATTCATCATCCACCCACCTGTTTTTTTCACTGTAAACAAATAAAAATATCGGCTTTTTATTTATTTAATAGTTTATATGCAGTTTCCAACAAACACACACTTAGGGTTTACACTAAACAGGAGGGTTAATATGCATTATGGTTTTTACATTTACTAACTTATTTTACTTACAGGGTCAACTTGACACCCCAAACTTGACTATTTTGATTTGTAAAGGTAACAGGAGGGTTAATTAGTTTAAGTAATTTTGTGTACTAATATTACTTTGTTGACTACCTAAATAGCTCTGCTATAAATAAATAATTAGAAAAATTATATATATGTTTATCAGTGACAAATAGCCTAAATAAATTGACCCCAACAAATTAATGAAAATAACACATTAATTAAATAATGGGGTTAAGTACATGTTTCTGATCATACTTTTACTTTAGTCAGACGTCTTTTGCAGGACTGCTAAGTGTAGACCTATATTATTAATACATAATAGTATTAGTTATATATAAGAACATAATTTTACTACTTTTTCTGCCACATATTAGTATTAAATACCTGCCTAAAAAAATCAATAATACGTGTGTAGAATAGTCTTTAAAGTCACTCAGTACTAAAAAAATACTTAACTTTACAAAACAAAGTTTGTCTTTATGAGTAGGGTAGAGGAAAAGATTCCCGGTTTATTAGAGTTTTTCGCGATTTCCTTCTTACTACCTTCCTCGGCCACCGTAGCCACGAGACCCAAATAAAAACAGCTGCTGCTCGGTGAGTAGATCTTATCTTCCGGTGACGAGCTCCGGACCCTCACGCTCCGGACCCTCACGCTCCACTGTAGTCCGGGCCGGTAGAGTCCTGGTCTCAACATGGACTACCTGCTGCAGGTGAAGATCGGAGCTCTGGTCGCTTTACTGCTCCTAACTCTTTTCTTCGGATTCATCCCTGCGCGAGTGAAATGGTTCCGAGACACAAACGGAACCGGTAAGTCCAGAAAACTACCGACTCTCTTTTTCGCTGTTGACTTTATCTTAAAGAAGAAGGTTGGGCTGTCGACCAGGGGCCCAGGAGCCCAGTGGCCCAGGGGCCCAGGCTGCTTCACGGGAACTTCTGACTAGCCGAGTCAAAAAGAGAACTGTTTATTGTTCAGACAAAACAAGTTCAATATTCACTTTGATTAGATCTGGGTCTCTAGGGGGGGGCACCGGGTCTCTAGGGGGGGCACCGGGTCTCTAGGGGGGCACCGAGTCTAGCGGTCTTGGTGGATCACATGGTGCCGCTGTAGATGGTGGTGTGAATGAACCACTATTGATTTGATTAACTCTGACCCAGAAGCCATCGACCCATTGATGATGCCACAGTGGTCACATGGTTAAAGAGACAGCTGGTCTCTGGGTCCTGGATCCTGGTCTCCTGGTCCCCGGGTCCTGATCCTGGCCCCTCGTTGCTCCGTGGCTCTCAATGTGGCGTCACATGACTCGTCCTCTAGTCGCATGACTCACGAGAGGCTCAGTGGGGAGGAACTGTGACTTTGAAGTGAGGCTTTCATTTCTCCGTCACATGTTTCAGGTCATCATGTTCACCCAGCGTCATGTGACCCAGTGTCACATGACGCTGGGTCACGTGATCATCATTGTAACTCTGGATGATGAACCAGTGATGAACTGGAACAGAGGAGCACTTGACTCTGCTCTAGTTGACTCTGCTCTAGTTGACTCTGCTCTAGTTGACTCTGCTCTAGTTGACTCTGCTCTAGTTGACTCTGCTCTAGTTGACTGTCCGTGTCCACTGGTTTCTCGTTGCAGAGCTCCACCGGGCCGTCCTGAGCCTCATCAGCTGCTTCGCCGGCGGCGTGTTCCTGGCGGCGTGCCTCCTGGACATCATTCCAGATTATCTGTCTGACATGGAGGCGGAGCTGGCTGCTCGGTCGGTGACGGTACGTCTGAGTAACTGGTCGTGGTAAAACACGGATAACCTTTAGGTCGTAAACGTGTCCCAGTCGTGATGAACCTGCTTATGTTTTACTACAATACATTTTAGACGTGTGTAACAAAAAAAAACTCTATTTCTCCGAGTGAGAGTTGCTCCTTCAAATGATTTATTCAGTCGCTCCACTTCTGTGACGGCAAACGGAACTCGAGCAGCCGATCTGGACACTAGAGTGTCGGCAGAGGACGTTCTGTGTGTTGAGCCTGATCCGTGAAGTTAATGATCGGTATCTGTGGCTTGATTAGCTCACAGTGGAGAGATTACCCACGTGATCGGCTGATGGGATTAACCTCTGGGTCTCAACAGACCAGCTTCCCTCTTCCAGAGTTCATCATGGCCGCCGGCTTCTTCATGGTCCTCATCCTGGAGAGGTTCGTCCTGAGCTGTCGGGAGACGCACGGACCTCCGGAGGAGAGGGCGCCGCTCCTCCCGGGCCGCGGAGCGAGCCCCGACCCCGAGGCCCGCGGCCACCACGTCCACGTGGACTTCCAGGCCCACTCCCCCTTCCGCGCCTTCATGCTCTTCCTCTCCCTCTCGCTCCACTCCATCTTCGAGGGCCTCGCCATCGGCCTGCAGAGCACCGACTCGAAGGTAGGAAGACGCTCGGCTGACGCCCGTCTCCGTGTTCCTCGCCGTGATGCAGCTTCTTCTCCCAACGCTCGATGTTAACTCCATGTTCACCAGCGAGCAGTTTGTGGCTTCCCTTGGATCAGTGGCATCATGTAAAGGGAACGCCTTAGACCTGCTGCGCAGCCACGAGGCCTTAGACCTGCTGCGCAGCCACGAGGCCTTAGACCTGTCCCATAGAAGAGGCAGCTTAGGTCATTTCTTTGTTAACCCTTTACCCACTTTTTATTTAAAGTTTGAGTTTCTGAGTAAGTACCGTTGGCCTTCCCGTGTCGGCAGCAGAGAGCGCTTCACTTTCTAGGATTCTGGTCACGAGACGTTCGTGTTTCCTTCTTGTTTTACATTTTGTGTACTTTCGACAGTTGGTAAAAAAAGTGACTGCTGATGAAGTAATTTGACGTGCAGTTGACTGTAGAAGAGTTCCTCTCCACGTGACGCACGGTTACCATGGTTGCAGCAGCTTTAGAGGATGTGGCTTTCCCTCCAGGTGTTGGAGATCTGCATCGCGATCCTCGTCCACAAGAGCATCATCGTGTTCAGCCTGTCGGTGAAGCTGGTCCAGAGCGCCGTGCGCCCGCTGTGGGTGGCGGCCTACATCGGCGCCTTCGCCCTGATGACGCCCGTCGGCATCGCTATCGGCATCGGCGTGACGGAGGCTCGGCTAGCGTCCGGGGCGCTGATCCAGGCCGTCCTGGAGGGGCTCGCCGCGGGGACCTTCATCTACATCACCTTCCTGGAGATCCTCCCACACGAGCTCAACTCGCCCGGGAAGCAGCTCCTCAAGGCGCTCTTCATTGTGCTGGGCTTCAGCACCATGGCGGCGCTCACCTTCCTGGGCTGAGGGCCTGGGGGCGCCTGACTCACCTGAAAGGCCTTCTTCACTGCAGAGGAAGAGGCTGGCCTCTAAGGTCCAAGGGAGCGGGGCAACAGATGCTTTTAATATATTTAAACTTCGTAAAGGAGGACTCTGGAAGATTTCTAGGGTTTCTTTTCAAGAGGTTCTGGGGAACCGCTGACTGCAACGACGGAGAGCCCGTGACCTTTGACCCCATTGAGGAATGTTCAGAGGGGCCTTCTGTACATAACGCTGCTCCACCAGAAACGAATGTTGAGCTTTTACTTTGACCTCTTCCACCTGGAAGCTTCTCTCTTCCGAAGAGGTGCGTTGGGCCGTTGAAGGTGTCTCTTCTGACGCACGTTTATTTGCGTTGTTTTATATATTTTTATACTGTTTGAAATGTCTCTCCTTATTTCCAGCAAGGAGCGAGGCAAAAATGTAATTTACTTTTAACCCTCCACCATTTACGCCAGCTGATGTTTACATTGGGTCGACCTTTTCCCAGTTTAGTCCATTTAGTTTTCTTTTGTCTGAATCCAGACCGAATGCTTTGAAAAGACGTTTTGAATGTAAAGCTTTCAGTTCTCTTTCCACTGGACGAATAAAGGAGCTTTAATGATCCGCACAGAAAGAAGAGAAACGGTGACTTCCTCGTGGTTTATTGTGTTCGTCTAGAAATGAAACCGCCAGGCCTCCGTCACAGCGGGTCCATGAGCAGTACGGTCTTTAATCATGTGACGTCACTGGGAACCAACAGGACGGCAGTTGGGTTGGCAAAAGAATTAGAAGTCATCTGGTCACGACTTGAAATGCCACAAACTGTCAAGTCGACCTACATTCATTGTGTTGTGCCTTAGGAATTGTTTATCCCTCGAGAAACAACCGTCAGAGGAACGATGGAGGAGGTATTCGGTTTCGGAGTGCAAAAGTTGCGTATATCTGTATATAGACTTTCTATATTTCCCCTTGGCATTTAATAAAGTATAGATCTTCAAATGACTTTCAGGGATATTTACATATTCAAACCATTTATTGTACCATCAAATGGATGTAAATGCACATGACTGTGACCACGGTCATTAATGGGGTGAGCATGTGGTGTAGAGCTTCACTCCAGCTGCTCTTCCTCTTTTGTTCCAGAGGAAGCTAATGCTGGACGAGTCACGTGGTTTAAAGCTGCAGCCACAAGGGGGCAGCGTTGAGCCTCATGATAAATCACAGCAACAGAGGAAAGAGCTCAGCTGTAAATGATCAACCCGATCATCTGGAGACATGTTAAAGTTATGAGTTACACCTGCACGTGTTCCCCCAGGTACCGAGTCATGAGTCACGATTAGATTAGATTATACTAACCCTATACATCAGGGCTATTCAACATCAGTAGCAAGTGGGCCGAATAAGAAAATGAAGGGGGCGGTGTGGGCCGCACAGATTATTGATCAAATATCCACCTCATGTTTGCGCGCTGCGGCACATTAAAACATTAAATAGCCGAGTTTTTTCAGCGTGAGGAATACGATGTGTGGCGGGAGTGCGGGAGTTAAGACCGAAATCCGTGAGTCTCACCTCAATGCGTGACACTTGAGAGCCCTGCAGACAACTTCCCGACGCTTCGGCTTTGAGAGAGACGTGTTGCAGCTTAACGGTAGCGTCAGCTAGCGCCGGTGTTCTGTCATTTTTTGCTGCCTTGTCAAAATATGCTACCCGCTGCATAAACCGATAGGTGTGTATCGATTCATGCTAACCTATCTGATAGGATGTTCAATGTTTCACTTTTCACTGTTAAAGTGTTTATCTTCAACACTAAATACCCTAATAATAAACCAGTGCTTTATTATGATAATGTAAACAATCTCATGTTTACAATAATGTGTTGACACAAAAGAAATAGCAACTGCTTATCACTGATTAATCTACATGTCATTACTACATATTATTACTACCTGTACAATATACATGCTGAATGTACTTTTAACTAGGAAATAATCGGGATTTTGAGGTTGTCACTCCCCGTTATCAGACGTGCATCGACAGGGTGCAAAACATTATGGGCGTGTTAAAAAAACTCGGAAAATCGACTCGGCGCATGCGCAATACCACAAGGTATCGGTTCTGGACAAGTAGCATGAAATGACAGAACACCGGCCCGGAAGTCTGCCTGCAAATCAGTATAGCTTGGTAAGAAAAAATAAAAGTGACGGACACGCCTCTTTTATACATTGAGACATCTAACCCAGAGCCGTTGAGTTTCACTGTTGCCTCCACCAAACCTGTATGGTGACATCGTTATGTTACGGCCCGTGTTGGTTGCCGTAACCCACTCCTCACCAGCGCTCTGGTCTGACTGACCACTGAAACACCGGTGTTCTGTCATTTCATGCTACTTGTCAAGAACCGATACCTAAAAATGACAGAACACCGGAGTTAAATTCAAACGGGCCGTATCCGGCATGCGGGCCTGCGGGCCGCTAGTTGAATAGGCCTGCTATACATGTTCACATGCCCTCATGTGTCACGATTATATTATATTATACTAACCCTATACATGTTCACACGCCCTCTTGAGTCACGATTATATTATATACATAGACATGTTCATAAAGACATTTTCATAGGGACATGTTCATAGGGACACGTTCATATCATGTCATGTGACCCTCAGAGACCTGAGGCCACACTGTGGGTCGGAGGTCGTGTTGACGTCTTCTCTTTGGGTTTTATTTGTCGTTGCTTTCGATTCAAAGAACAATTGAGTGATGAAAATGACGACCGGACAAAAACAGATGAACACATTTGTGCGTTTACAATTTGTTTGTTTTGTTTTCCATTTCTATCGTTCATTAGTTTTCTCTAACTTTGCTGTATTTCGTTCTTTGGTCTTTTGTTCAGGCATTGGACGAAGAGGCGGTCCAGACCCTCTCCTCCCGTCCCGTGGCCCCTCACTGTAGCTCCTCCCCTCTTGATCCCTTAGCTCCTCCCCTCTTGATCCCTCTCCTCTTGTTGGGTTGTCAGTAGCTCCTCCCCTCTTGTTGGGTTGTCAGTAGCTCCTCCCCTCTTGTTGGGTTGTCAGTAGCTCCTCCCCTCTTGTTGGGTTGTCAGTAGCTCCTCCCCTCTTGTTGGGTTGTCAGTAGCTCCTCCCCTCTTGTTGGTCCTCCACCAGTTCCTCTGCTGCTCTCCTCCCATCTGCTTCAAGGTAAGGCTGCTCCGCTCGGTGCTGAAGATAACTCCACGTTGAAAAGGAGATGTATTAGTAGTCGTATACTAGTAGTAGTAGTAGTAGTATAGTAGTAGTAATATAGTAGGAGGAGAACATATCTGCCTGTTTGTAGAACCGTTGTTAGTATTGATTAAATATCAATATTAACAGAGACGTAATGAAGACATAATGAAGACGTAATGAAGACGTACTGAAGACATAATGTAGACGTAATGAAGACATAATGAAGATGTAATGAAGACGTAATGAAGATGTAATGAAGACGTAATGTAGACGTAATGAAGACGTAATGATGACGTAATGAAGGTTTAATGAAGGTGTAATGAAGACGTAATGAAGACGTAATGAAGGTTTAATGAAGGTGTAATGAAGACGTAATGAAGACATAATGAAGACTTAATGAAGACGTAATGAAGACGTAAATATGTAATGAAGGTGTAATGAAGACGTAATGAAGGTGTAATAAAGACTTAATGAAGACTTAATGAAGACGTAATGAAGACGTAAATATGTAATGAAGACATAATGAAGACGTAATGAAGACGTAATGAAGGTGTAATGAAGGTGTAATAAAGACTTAATGAAGACTTAATGAAGACATAATGAAGACGTAATGAAGACGTAATGAAGACATAATGAAGACATAATGAAGACGTAATGAAGGTGTAATAAAGACTTAATGAAGACGTAATGAAGACGTAATGAAGGTGTAATAAAGACGTAATGAAGACGTAATGAAGACGTAAATATGTAATGAAGGTGTAATGAAGGTGTAATAAAGCTTCAGACAGGACGCTCATGTTCTGTCTTCTCTGTCCAGGAGACGCTGCGACATGGCTGCTGTAAGTGTGACTGTCTGTCTCTCTGTCTCCCCTGAGTCCTCCTGTCTGTCTTTCTGTGTCTCTCTGAGTCCTCCTGTCTGTCTCTCTGTCTCCCCAGAGTCCTCCTGTCTGTCTTTCTGTGTCTCTCTGAGTCCACCTGTCTGTCTCTCTGGAGGAACGTATGCTGTTTTTAGAAGTGTCCTTCAGGTCTCCCTCAGTGGACAGATTAACCCCGCTTCCACTGAGCTGCCGTCTTCAGACGGTGAAACATTCAAAGACGGCGCCACCGGACCGAGCGCCTCCGTCGCTGACGGAATGACAGGCGGCAGTGGAGAGACGCTTGTCTTTTTCTCAGCGTGTCTTCGTCCCTCAGACGGGGTCTTTCCGCGCGGTGTCAGAGGACGAGGGCGCTATGCGGGCCAAGCTGGAGCGGCTGGCGGTCGGGGACCACGGGCCGGTGTTCGGGCCGTGCCCGGAGCTGCCGGGCCACACGCTGCAGAAGGTGAGGCGGCCAGGGACTCGCGGGGGGGGGGGGGGGGGCGGTCCCCGAGCCTAGCAGGCGTCCACAGGGTGTCTCCGTCTGTCCCGACAGGCCAAGGACGAGCTGACGGAGACGGCCGAGAGGCGGGCGGCGGCGCTGACGGAGCTGCGGGCCCTGATGGAGGAGGCGGCGGCGCGGGGGGACCGGCTGGCCACGCCGGTGCTGGAGGCCTTCGGGGGACAGGGGGACGGCGTCCTGCTGCGCTTCCTCAGGGCGCGCAAGTTCCAAGTGGACAGAGCCCACGAGCTCATGAAGGGTCAGTGGGGTCGGCGCCGCTCTCCTGAGGGACGGACCGGACCATCGTGGTCCTGCAGAGGGTCCGTGTCCCCCACTAACGAGGAGGAGGGTCCGTGTCCCCCACTAACGAGGAGGAGGGTCCGTGTCCCCCACTAACGAGAAGGGTCCGTGTCCCCCACTAACGAGAAGGGTCCGTCTCCCCCACTAACGAGAAGGGTCCGTGTCCCCCACTAACGAGAAGGGTCTGTGTCCCCCACTAACGAGGAGGAGGGTCCGTGTCCCCCACTAACGAGGAGGGTCCGTGTCCCCCACTAACGAGAAGGGTCCGTGTCCCCCACTAACGAGGAGGGTCTGTGTCCCCCACTAACGAGGAGGAGGGTCCGTGTCCCCCACTAACGAGGAGGGTCCGTGTCCCCCACTAACGAGAAGGGTCCGTCTCCCCCACTAACGAGAAGGGTCCGTGTCCCCCACTAACGAGGTCCGTGTCCCCCACTAATGAAGAGGAGTTCTTTGTGCTGCTGGGTCAACGAGGAGGCGCCATGGGCTCATTAGAGATGCGCCTGGTGTCCTCACAGAGCCTCCTTTGTGTCCAGAGAGACAGACAGCTGCCTCCAGAGAGACAGACAGCTGCCTCCCTAACCCTCTCTCTCTCTCTGGGTTAATTGGAGCGTGGGATGAGGCTCAGCCGTCGGTGCATACTGGGCTCATTGTGTTCTGAATCTCATGCCGGACCCAAAGCGTGAGACAATGCAGCGGAGGCTTCAGCTGTGGTGTGTGTGTGTGTGTGTGTGTGTGTGTCCTCCAGGCTACGTGCGCTTCAGGAAGGAGTACCCCGAGCTGTTTGAGAACATGACCCCGGAGGCCGTGAGCAGCACCATCGCGGCCGGCTTCCCCGTGGTTCTGCCCAGCCGGGACCGGCACGGCCGCGTGGTTCTTCTCTTCAACATCGAGCACTGGGACCTGGAGGAGGTCACCTTCGACGAGGTGCGCCCGGAGAGGCTGCCGTGGCAACCGGGGAAGAGGCTCGGAGTCTGAGTCTCTGAGTCTCTGAGTCTCTGAGTCTCTGAGTCTGAGTCTCTGAGTCTCTGAGTCTCTGAGTCTCTGAGTCTCTGAGTCCAGATCTTGAGAGCGTACTGCGTGATCCTGGAGAAGCTGCTGGAGAACGAAGAAACCCAGATCAACGGCTTCGTCCTCATCGAGAACTTCAAAGGCTTCAGCATGCAGCACGCCGCGGGCATCAAGCCCGCCGAGCTGAAGAAGATGGTGGACATGCTGCAGGTGAGGAGGACGAGGAGAGAGTATCCATACCTTCACGTGACCTTCACATGACCTTCACATGACCTTCACATGGCCTTTGTGTGGCCTTCACATGACCTTCACATGACCTTTGTGTGGCCTTCACATGACCTTCACGTGACCTTCACATGACCTTCACATGACCTTTGTGTGGCCTTCACATGACCTTCACATGACCTTCACGTGACCTTCAGGGGAACCGGATCTAGTCATGCATTACCATCACTGTTACAAATAAGGTTGGGCTGTGAGGAAGAGGTCGGGCTGTGAGGAAGAGGTCGGGCTGTGAGGAAGAGGTCGGGCTGTGAGAAGAGGTCGGGCTGTGAGGAAGAGGTTGGGCTGTGAGAAGAGGTCGGGCTGTGAGGAAGAGGTCGGGCTGTGAGAAGAGGTCAGGCTGTGAGAAGAGGTCGGGCTGTGAGAAGAGGTCGGGCTGTGAGAAGAGGTCGGGCTGTGAGAAGAGGTTGGGCTGTGAGGAAGAGGTCGGGCTGTGAGGAAGAGGTTGGGTCAAACCAAGAGGCTCTGCCCCCTCTCTGCGTTGTACTCTCGATGCTGTGGTCCATGTTTTAAAGGTTAAAGGTTAAAGGTTAGGGAGGTTTGGACCTCTTGAAGCTGCCGTGGGCCCGGAGCCCTCCTGTGTGACCCTAACCTGTGACCTGTGACCCTAACCTGTGACCTCTGACCTGTGACCCTAACCTCTGACCTGTGACCTGTGACCCTAACCTGTGACCTCTCTGCGCTGCAGGACTCGTTCCCAGCCCGGTTCAAGGCGGTGCACGTGACCCACCAGCCCTGGTTCTTCACCACCACCTTCAACGTGGTGAAGCCCTTCATGAAGAGCAAGCTGCTGGAGAGGGTAGGCCCGGCTCCGCCCCCGCCCCCGCCCCCCGTGTGCTCTGAACGCTCTTCATCGCTCCCCCAGGTCTTCGTCCACGGCGACGAGCTCAGCGACTACTTCAAAGAGTTTGACGCCGACGTCCTGCCGGCCGCTTTTGACGGGAAAGCAGCCGACCGGCCGGCCACCGGCGAGGAGCTGTTCGGCTCTGAGGACACGGCTCTGTGACGGAGGAGCCTGAGCCTGACCTTCACCCTGACCTTCACCCTAACCCTAACTCTAACCTTGACCCTAACCCAAACCCTAATCCTGACCTTCACCCTAACACTAACCCTCACCCTGACCTTCTCCTTCACCCTAACACTAACCCTAACACTAACCCTGACCCTAACCCTCACCCTGACCCTCACCCTGACCCTCACTCTAACCTAACCCTGACCCTCACCTTGACCCTCACCCTGATCTTGACCCTCACCGTGACCTTCACCCTGACCCTCCTCCCGAGGCGTCTGAAGCTAGGGCCTCACGTTGTCGGGTTAGTATTCTCTCGGTTGAGGCCCACAGGGATGAAGGTGAAGAGAAAGAGCCTGTGGAGAGGGTCCTGGAGGTCAGAGGTCAGAAGAACAGACGTCTCACCTCGAGGTCAGAGAGAGAAGAGGGAACATCGCCATGGAAACCGCTACGTCAGCGTGTTCCGATGGACCAAGAGACGGTTGTCTGTCAGAAGAGTTCTTCATCGTCTTCACTGTTGCTTTACTTCAAGGTTTAAGTTAGTGTGACTGACGGTAACCATGGAAACCTCACATCATTCACTCAGGTTGCAGTGTATATGTATATACATATATATTGTTTTGTTATATACACACACACATATATATATATATATATATATATATATAATGTGTGCTTTTAGTTCAGATGAACACAGGAACACTTTACTAACGAAATGTTTTAATGTTTTAAAGTCAAAACTTATAAACTTCTGATTCAACGAAGTGTTCACAAACCTGAGAAACAACATTGTCTTTCTTTTGAGAAAATAATTTATTTGGAACACAATAACCAGATCCCCCCCCCCCCCCCCCACACACACACACACACACACACACACACGTCATGTGTCGGTCCGTTGACATTTGAAGTCAAAAAGATGTTTTATTTAAATTCTTCAGTTTCCCAACGTGAGCCCACGATGAAGCCGAGGAGCTGGTTGTCATAGCAACAGCAGCAGCTCAGGTCCCCGGTGACAGACATGATGACATCACGCATCCCATTCCCTCAGAACACGTTAATATACACGCTGTCCACAGCGAGCGGCGGCGTGTTGGCGCAGCAGACGTTACGCAACACTCCGATGCACGAAAACGATTCAAAATACAAAACATAGCAAATAACGGACAAGAAGAAAAAACATCGGAATATTAAATCAAAAACCTGCATTTTGGTGCAAAGTTGGAGACAAACACGTCAAAGGGCTCGGCCCGAGGAACCAGAACCACGGCGGCCGAGCGGAACCGCCGGACCTCAGGAGGACCGGACGATGGCGGCTCGGTCGCCAAGGCAACCGACGGCAAAAGATCGAACCGCGCCGACCAATCGAGGCGTCACGGCTCCCATAGACTCGCTTGGCACATGTTGACCCGCTCTGACCCGGGTTGACCCCCCGTGCTCCGAGCCGTTGGGAGCGCTCCCATTGGATCCCTCCCTTCCTCGCTGCGCATGAGGCGTGGATGGAGCTCGCGGCTCTGTGGCCCCCAGCAGCAAAGTGAGCGTTACTGGACAGTGGGAGGGGTTTGGTGTCATCTAGTGTTGTGTTGTGCCCCCCCCCCCTTGAGAGGGATCCACTGAGAGGATCCAGAGAGGATCCACGAGGCGTGGAATGTGATCCGCTCTGATCCCCGGCGTCTCAGTGCCATGGTATGTTAGGAGCTGGAAATAACGAGTGCTGTGCTGCACATGTTCTACAACCATGCAACCAAATGACAACACAGGGCCCGTTGGGAGGGCAGTGGGTCCTGACCAGGACCAGGAGAGCCTCTCTCGCCGCCTCGCCGCTTAACGCCAGCGCCGCTTCTCCTCGTCGTATTTGGTCAGCGCCTCATTCGCCAAATGGGGGAAGAGAGGGAAACGGGAACACAGGCAGGTCGTCTAACGGGAGCGTGGAGACGGCGTGGAGACAAGGAGAGCAGGTCGAGTTCAGGTGTGTCCTCAGTGTTGGGGGGGGGGGGGGGGGGGGGGTCACAAGCTCAGCACGTTACGCCTTCTCCTCGCCGCAGGAGGGACTCAGGACGCCGCTCTGGCACGGCGGCTTCTGCTTCTCCCACTGGCACATGGCGTTGGCGTAGCCCACGATCACCTTGTCCATCCAGGTGAGCGGCTGGGGGAACAGAACGGCGCCCTCGAAGAAGCCCAGGTGACCTCCGTGGAGCGTCAGGGAGAAGATGACGTTGGGCTTCTTAGCTGAAGGACACACACACACACACGTCAGGCGTCTGTACTCTGGACATGTCTCATGACTGTTGGGCTAGCCCGAGGGTTGACCTTTGGGCTAGGGTTGTCTGGGGAGGGTTGACCTTTGGGTGGAAAGGGTTCACAGGTTTGAACGCCGGTTACCTGCTAGTGTGCGAGGGATGGTGAGCAGGGAGTTATGGACCAGAGGGTCATCGGCAGCGTTCACCAGCAGCAGCGGCACGTTGACCTGCAACACCGAGGGTTGGGTTAGGGTTCAGGCCCACGGGCAGAGGTCAGGGTTAGGGAGGGCCTTACATTGTGGATGTAGTGGACACAGCTCTCCTTCTCGTAGTACTCTTTGAGAGAGCTGTGGCCGTGGAACTTCCTGTGGAAAGGAGAAGCGTCATGAACACGTCCCTCAGGACACCCAGTGGACATGGAGACACTCAAACACCTCATGATGTTGTCGTCGATCTGCATGAGCGACGTGGCGGTGTACAGACGGCCGAGGTCCAGCTCTCTCAGTTTGACTGGGCTCCCCCCAAACAGGCTGTGCCTGGAACACACACACACACTCAGAGGACATGTTGCATGTGTTTGCTGCTCACACACAGTGCACTAAGGTGCACTAAGGGACTGTGTGTGAGTACTACAGGGGGCGGCGCCTGGTTTTCTTCTGTAAATGACCTAATAGGACGTCCGCCTGCCTCAGGCTCTGATCTGAGGTGAGCCACGCTGGCTGTTATATTGTTGACCAGAGCAGCCATAAACTACGTGGAAAGAACATTGCAGGAATAAATCACTATTGTAGCTCCTAAAATGTGTCATACTTGTGTGACAGGATGATTTTCTTCATGTTGTCAGCCATGAGGAAGTTATAGAAACGCCTGAACTGGTCCCACTGGAGGAATGTTTCCTGAGCCCTGAGAGACAAACAGGAAGTCAACACGAGTCCACTGGACCACGAGCCCAGTGGAGAAGCAATGGGGTCCCCTCGAGACACGTCACTGACCTTGGGATATAATGGTTTCACATTATTTGGGGTTAAGCAGAACGCTGACAGGTGTGCACTGTGAGTTAAAGCACAGCGCAGGTAGAAATGTGTCTGGAGCCGCCAAGGAGCTCCGAGGACGAGGAAACCCACCTGAGGGCGCTGTAGCCCTGGCAGACGCTTACACAGCACAGCACCCGCTCCTGGTTCATCCTGTTCTCGCCCAGGAACTTACACACGATGTTCCCACCCAGACTGAAGCCCACCACCATCAGCTGGGTCTGAGGGTACGTCCGCTTAATGTAGCCCACCATGGCCGCAAACTCCCATGTGCACCCTGTGAGGGAAACACATCGATACATGTTGAAACACATCGATACACATCGATACACATCAATACATGTTGATACACATCGATACACATCGATACATGTTGATACACATCAATACATGTTGAAACACATCGATACACATCGATACACGTCGATACACATCGATACACGTCGATACACATCGATACACGTCGATACACATCGATACACGTCGATACACGTCGATACACGTCGATACACATCGATACACATCGATACACATCGATACACGTCGATACACGTCGATACACATCGATACACGTCGATACACATCGATACATGTTGAAACACATCGATACACGTCGATACACATCGATACATGTTGATACACATCGATACACGTCGATACACATCGATACACGTCGATACACATCGATACACATCGATACACGTCGATACACGTCGATACACGTCGATACACATCGATACATGTTGATACACATCGATACACGTTGATACACATCAATACATGTTGATACACATCGATACATGTTGAAACACATCAATACACATCGATACACATCGATGCATGTTGATACACATCGATACATGTTGAAACACAACAATACACGTTGATACACATCGATACACATCGATGCATGTTGATACACATCAATACACATCAATACATGTTGGAACACATCGATACATGTTGGAACACATCGATACACATCGATACATGTTGATACACATCGATGCATGTTGATACACATCAATACACATCGATACATGTTGGAACACATCGATACATGTTGGAACACATCGATACACATCGATACATGTTGATACACATCGATACACATCGATACATGTTGGAACACATCGATACACATCGATACATGTTGGAACACATCGATACATGTTGGAACACATCGATACATGTTGATACACATCGATACACGTTGATACACATCGATACACATCGATACATGTTGAAACACATCGATACATGTTGAAACACAACAATACACGTTGATACACATCGATACACATCGATACATGTTGAAACACAACAATACACGTTGATACACATCGATACACATCGATGCATGTTGAAACACATCAATACATGTTGGAACACATCGATACATGTTGGAACACATCGATACATGTTGGAACACGTCGATACACATCGATGCATGTTGATACACATCAATACACATCGATACATGTTGGAACACATCGATACATGTTGGAACACGTCGATACACATCGATACATGTTGAAACACAACAATACATGTTGATACACATCGATACACATCGATGCATGTTGATACACATCAATACACATCGATACATGTTGGAACACATCGATACATGTTGGAACACATCGATACACATCGATACATGTTGGAACACATCGATACATGTTGATACACATCGATACACGTTGATACACATCAATACATGTTGAAACACATCGATACACATCGATACATGTTGAAACACATCGATACACATCGATACATGTTGAAACACAACAATACACGTTGATACACATCGATACACATCGATACATGTTGGAACACATCGATACATGTTGATACACATCGATACATGTTGATACACATCGATACACATCGATACATGTTGATACACATCGATACATGTTGATACACATCGATACATGTTGAAACACATCAATACATGTTGGAACACATCGATACACGTTGATACACATCAATACATGTTGATACACATCGATACATGTTGATACACATCGATACACGTTGATACACATCGATACACATCGATACATGTTGATACACATCGATACATGTTGATACACATCGATACCTTTAACTAAATCACATCAAAATCAAGGTACAGGACACAAAATAATGTCTTTTTTCAAAGTGGTGTGAATAGAACGTCTTCTCGGACGTCTCCTGACGAGAGCATCTTCCCCCTCAGAGTTTGCGGAGAGCAACATTTGATTGGACCAAATATGAATCTCTAGATATTGCTCTCGCCGCTGCGGAGTGTGAAGCCGGCCTCTTGCCTCACCGTAGGTGAACATGCGTGGAGAGGTGAGCTCGATGTTGGGAAGAGCTCCCAGGTGGTTGAGCACAGCACAGCGATACCCGTCCTTCTGGGCGTGGTCCACAAAGGTTCGGATGTAATGCTTCTCACTATGGTTCCCAATGCCGGGGCAGATCACCATGGTGATGTCATCTGGTCAAACAGAAGATGGAATCAGAGACATGAGTTTTAAAGCAGCGCTGCAGCACACACAGCGGATCACTGGCGAGGGCTCAGCATCCTCACGGCAACACAAACGGCTGCTGCCTCAGTTCAAGACTTGGGCTGTGAATTCACTTCAATCGGTTTCCCTCTTGGAGTCAAGTGGAAAACACTGGAGGAACCAAACCAATGGGACAACCCTCCTCCAGGTGTCACATGAACAGACTCAGTAGCACGAGAACCATGACAACAACATGCATGACACTTCTATGTTGGCAGTAGACAGTCAATTAGCAATCGTCTAGTATACATTATCCACCTAGCAGCACATGACAACACAGACATAGGAGGTAAAGTAGATGTTGGTCACCTCCTGTTCGATGGTCCCCCACTGGCTCAAAGAGGTCAAAGGTCGCAGTGGCCCCGTCCTGCATGGGTAAGTACTTCCTGACTCCACTTGGGTGAGGTGAGCTCACCCGGCCAAGTTTACCATACAGGGCCGTCTGGAGGTGCCCACTCTTACCCCACAGTAAGGGAGGGATGTACCTGGAAACACAGGGGGCTCAGAAACCAAGCAACACAAGCTTATTCTGCCCAGAAATAGCAGTAACACAATTAAGAGTAGATTGATTTTCATTGGTGGTTTACGAAGCAGACGTGAACATCCTGGCACATGTTAGGCATCAAAGTCCCATTTCTAAGCTCCCCACCGACATGCACCCGGTGCTGCCGAGTCTGTCCATCGACACGTCAGTACGACTCAGTCAGTGGGTTACAATGCGTTGCAAATACTGAGCCTTGCTGCATGTTGTGGATTATGGTGAATAACCACCCTATTGCTAAGATACAAGTAAAGAATGCAATTATATTATTACGGCTGATATAGGAATAACAACCAAAACAACTTTTTGACGGCTTTTAATGTGGGGCTGCAGCCATAAACAGGTGATAAATAAACAGTCACTTCCGTCCAGAGATTAAAGTACAGAGAATCACAGCTGGCAGGAGCAGCCGATCGTAAAGGGTTCGCTGACATCGAGAGTTCCACAAGACCTTCAACCTCGTGTCTGACCGCCTCCCAACGATTACCACACCTAGAGAACAAACCCAGTTTGCTGGGTTTGAGCTGCCAGTCAAAGAGCAGTGAGACTTCCATCTGGCGGTCATGTGACCACGCCCAGCGTGCAGCGGCATGTGAAGCTCAACACGTTTTCTAGACGAGACGCTGCAGGTCGTCGAGTCCACAGAAGACGGCAGACGGCAGAGTTGTTTCCGTTTTCCCTTTCATGAATATAGTTTGAAGAACAACTCATTTAAAGACGTTTGAGGATTCAACTGGAACAGGAAGTGAAGGAGTTTTACTTCCTGGTGCAGGAAAAGCATTTTGTGTACAACTGGTCAAATACTGCGGATGTAAAGTAAACTCAAAGCAGAACTTGAGATTTAAAAATGTACCTGTTTTGAGTCATTAACAAAAGAATCTCAATAAAAAGAAGATCAGCAGGTGAGCCTTTTGTCTGTCGTATGCATGTCCTGACAAATGACATGTAATGACATCATGTCATTACATGTCATGACAAATGACATGTAATGACATGAAATGACATGACATGTCATGAGTGAGCACACTCTCACTAGCAGTGTGTCCCACCCCCACACACACATTGCTAAGTAAAGAGGTCTGCTTGTCTTCTCCATAGCAACACGTTGCTAAGGAAAGAGGTCTGCTTGTCCTCTCCATAGCAACACGTTGCTAAGGAAAGAGGTCTGCTTGTCCTCTCCATAGCAACACGTGTGTGCAGGTTCACAACATGGACGTTAGGTCGTTGACCTCACACGACCCTCGGTGCTCTCCACTGTGTCATTGATCTGTGACAGCGGGTCACACAGACTTCTGACAACAGAGAGTCAACGCAGACGACGCCAACAACAACAGCAACAACAACAACAGCAACAACAGCGCCGTGTTTACGGAGCTCCGGTCGTCTCAGTTCGTGATGCGTTCAGGAGCCAATGTAAACATCAGCGTGGCCCTATGACTGACTGACTCGAGGCAAATGGCTCCGTAACATTCAATTATATAAGAAGAGAGCTGAACGTATGACGCCACCAGCAGGCCACAGGAGGCGGCAGCGATGCCGAGTTCACGACACTCAGCTGGCTCAACGCACGCAAGGACACCCGCCACGGCTCTGCATCCGTTATTAGAAACCCAGATCTTTTACTCAAACTAATAGGAGACATGGGACTGCTTGAGGGGGAGACTCGCATGGTCATAAACGACTGAGCCCTGCGGCGAACACGTCGATATTTGTACGCGCGACAACCCAATCTACCGTTGGGATAATCCTGAGAATATGGGCTGGAACCCTGACCCTGACCCCGCAGAGCCGACGGTACAGACACTCGGGAACACCGGTGACAGACGGGACGAGCCACAGTCAGCCCCAGGTGGACAACCGGCAGTCCCGTTTCCATAGAGACGTGTTTGAGTGACAGGCGGAGAGCGGGAGGGGAACTCACTCTTTGGTCAGCTGAGGACAGGACTTGAGCAGGAAGCGGTTCAGGGCCGTGTCCTGGTAGGTGAGGTCCGGGGGGCCGGTGGGGCTCTTGAGGTTCAAGCAGCGCACCAGGATGTAGAGCACCGTGGCGACCGCCGCCAGCTTCATGCCGTCGAACATGGCCGGCAGCTCCGGAGAGATGGTGTGCACGTCGGACTCGTGGGCGCTCATGATGATCTGAAACACAGCGTCTCAGAGCTCTTCCTCGTGGAACACTCATTTACATATTTCAGTCATACATAAATCCACAAAGACGCAGCCAATGAATTAAGAGCCGCATTTTAAAAACAGTTTGCATCGCTTCTCATCATTTAAATATAAAAATCATTAAAAACACCCATGAGTAGGACAAGATACTCAAATGAATGTGATCAGTATGTCTGTGGCTGTGGCTCGGAAGCGACTGGATGAAGAGCGCCGGGTGGCGCCCTCCACACCGCGTGGCGCAGAGGGACTCAGATGAGGCACGAGCGTCTCTTATAAACACGCGCCGTAGCCACAGTGCAGCTGACGGCGTGCTCAAAGGCTCACCACGTCACGGCGCTGACATTACTTAAAGAAGTCTGGCGTGGAGCCGGCACCTCACCCCGTGGAGCGGCGACCTCTCAACCAGGGGAAGTGGTGGCGCTTCATTCAAATACAACGCCGTTCCACTTTGTTAGAATCAAGTAGCCAAAAACAACTCGCAAACAAGCAATATATTATCATCATTGGTACGTACACACAGGACCAAGTGGAAAGCTGATCTGTTACTTACATGTTGTGTTGCCGGTCGCCTCCCACAACAACCCAAAGGCGTGGGCACGATGAGGTCACAGCGACGCGCTCGGGCCTAAACACAAACGACCCGTTGACGTTAGACAACTCATTGTGTCCTCGAGTCGTGATGGAAGTCGTATAAAAACGCCTCCACGACCTTCTTCTTGTTTCCGTGTCTGGTCACAGCCATAGCATCATTCAGGGATGACATGCCTTACTCAAAGGATCACAAGTCATGAAGAAGTGAACACTATTCTAAGCTACTTGCTTTTCTCCATTAAGGTCATCCTCCACACTCTAACTGGTCCAGCTCGCTGCATCGCTGCTCCCTCCAGTGGCTCTGGGACCGTGAGTTATCATGCACTAGCGGGGTCTGGCCAGGAGGAAACGCTGCTCTGAGGGCAGAGGACACCTGCACAGGAGTGCGAGGCTCAGTCCTCTGAGTCATGAGTATTAAACAACTCAATCAAACCGGGAGTCAGAATAACACGTGACCGCCTCCGAGCCACAGACAGACTGTCTGTGATCACAACCAGCGACGAGCTGAGTGATGATGGGCTGTCGCTCTACAGGCGGTCGGATGCTAACATTAGCTTGTCCCTCTCCGTCACGACTCATAACCAGAGACCATGACTACAGACACAAGGGCACCGGACGGACGTCGGTTGCTCTTTGCGAGCTTACACAGCGGGACGGCGGTGACCGACGGGCTCGTTGCTGGACGCAGAGGACATGCGTGTCCTGCGTGTGTCAGAGCAGGCCGACAACCCCGGTGTTACGGGCGAACACGCGACCCCGGTAGCTGGCGACTTGCAGCCCATCGCGTCTGTTGTTGTCTGTTGTTTCCAACGACAGCTGTTCCTCGTGCACGCGCATTGTTCAACGATACATACGATGTATACAAGAGGGCTTCCCAACAATACAGAACCACGAGGACAGCTACGAGCTCTCTTCCCAGCTCCAACAGCTGTACGTACAGGAGACGCGGCGCGTGGAGGTCTCCAGGTAACACGGTCGCCTGTTCAGCCGAAGCACCGGCGCATCTTCGTCCAGCTCGTCTTTTGGACGAGTTGGCTGGCCACCATGAATACGTGTCGCAGTGACATAAAAAGCATCCCCGTAAAGCCCGTTTCCTCTTGAATTAGGTTAGCTCGCCTCCTTTAATCCGACCGGCGACATGTCGCCGTTAGCTCGTGGACATGTTCGACCTCCTTCCTCCGGTAGCTAGCGTCATCAGGGACACACAGCAGCCGTGTTTACCTGGCGCTACTGGCCTCCAGGGAGTCTGCTGCTTGCTGCTGGGACGCGGAGGCCTGTCGGTGTCATTCTCGTGGCGTGTCGGTTGTTTGTGTCGGTCTGCGTGTCTGTAGAGGACCGCGCTAACTCGTTAGCTCCTGGACGTGAAGTACGCACTCTGATACCGCAACAACGTCTCGCGCATCCTGGCTCTCATTGGTTGAAACGGACGGTGACGACGCGCTGTCCCCGCCCCTTGTGTATGAACTGACCACGCCCCTTGTGTATGAACTGACCACGCCCCTTGTATATGAAAAATCACAGTCGTTTTTTCCACATTTTGTATGTATATTTTGGTCGTAGAGGATTATGTATTAGTAAAACATGTTTCATTGTTCGTGAAAGTGTTACAGAGAGTCCGAAACGTTTCTTATAAAAATTGAGAAACGTTTTAATAAAAAGTGAGAAACGTTTTAATAAAAAGTCAGAACCGTTTTAATAAAAAGTCAGAACCGTTTCATGAATGGGACCCGAACGGGAGCACAACCCTGTTACATCACAACCCTGTGACATCACAACCATGTGACATCACAACCCTGTTACATCACAACCATGTGACATCACAACCCTGTTACATCACAACCCTGTGACATCACAACCCTGTGAAATCACAACCCTGTGACATCACAACCATGTAACATCACAACCCTGTTACATCACAACCCTGTGACATCACAACCCTGTGAAATCACAACCCTGTGACATCACAACCATGTGACATCACAACCCTGTGAAATCACAACCCTGTGACATCACAACCCTGTGACATCACAACCATGTTACATCACAACCCTGTTACATCACAACCCTGTGACATCACAACCCTGTGAAATTACAACCCTGTGACATCACAACCATGTGACATCACAACCCTGTGAAATCACAACCCTGTGACATCACAACCCTGTGACATCACAACCCTGTGACATCACAACCCTGTGAAATCACAACCCTGTGACATCACAACCATGTTACATCACAACCCTGTTACATCACAACCCTGTGACATCACAACCCAGTTACATAACAACCCTGTGACATCACAACCATGTGACATCACAAGCCTGTGAAATCACAACCCTGTGACATCACAACCTTGTGACATCACAACCATGTTACATCACAACCCTGTTACATCACAACCCTGTGACATCACAACCCTGTGAAATCACAACCCTGTGACATCACAACCATGTGACATCACAACCCTGTGAAATCACAACCCTGTGACATCACAACCCTGTGACATCACAACCCTGTGACATCACAACCCTGTGAAATCACAACCCTGTGACATCACAACCATGTTACATCACAACCCTGTTACATCACAACCCTGTGACATCACAACCCTGTGAAATCACAACCCTGTGACATCACAACCATGTGACATCACAACCCTGTGAAATCACAACCCTGTGACATCACAACCCTGTGACATCACAACCCTGTGAAATCACAACCCTCTGACATCACAACCATGTGACATCACAACCCTGTGACATCACAACCCTGTGACATCACATTGAACTATCTAATCTGCACAAACTGGGCTCACCTGATATGATTTATACACCACCAAATACACATTATGTTTAATTCACACCTTTAGGAGCACACACATCCACTACAATGATGTAATGTCAAATTAAGTGGAATTGAGCTAGGTGCCCTGTGAAAACAGAACAATAATACAATGTCTAAAGTAAAGTAGATTATTGAAAATTGTATATATACTTAACCCTAAAAATAAACCGCCTGGCCTCAGAACTGCAGTTGGATGGTGCCTAAAGATCAGGTCGGATATTCCCGTATTAGTCCCTCAGTGCAGGTGCACAGGGCAGTAATACAAATACAAATCCAATACACAATACAGAAACAATGTTAAATATACAGAGGAATACAAATATATGTATATATATATATATATATATATATATATATATATATATATATATATATACATGCAAGGTAGTAATACAACTTGTATTGTTCTGTGTTCCTGAATAGTTATCAGGGGTCAAATGCGGAGTTCCCCGGGGGACTCACCCGAAACACGAAGCAGTTATTTTACAACCATTTCACGCCTCTCTCCCAAAATCGGACGTTTGTGCGTAAGACCACGAGTCAGCCTGAGACTATAATTATAATTATAATTATAATCCATCCATCCATTATCAATACCGCTTTATCCTCATTAGGATATTACAGATTGTAAAGCACTCTGAGACAAATTTGTAATTTGTGAAACTGGGCTTTATAAATAAACTGAATTGATTATCATAATAATAATAATAATAATAATAATTGTTATTATTATTATTATTTGTATTGGTATTATTATTTGTATTATTATTATTATTATTATTAGTAGTAGTAGTATTCTTGTTGTTGTTGTTGTTGTTGTTATAATTATAATAATAATTATAGTTATTATTATTGTTGTTGTTGTTATTATTATTATTGTTATTATTACTACTACTATTGTTATTATAATTATTATTCTTGTTGTTATTATCATTATTGTTGTTGTGGTTGTTATTATTATTATTATTATTGTTGTGGATATTATAGTTATTATAATTGTTGTTATTGTTATTGTTTTAATTATTATTAAACCTGAGCCATGGCCTCATCAACGTGTCTCTGATGATGACGTGATGTGTTTACGGCTCTCCGCCCAGCCGCGTCACAGCTCTTTCAATCCGGTATTATCGTCCCAGCTCCCTCATCCCCTTCGTCCTTCCTTTAGTACAGCGGCGACATTCCGACATTTCCGACAGCACTTAAAGGCAGCATTAGTTCGACGTGCAGCGCTACGAACAAACAAAGTCAGATAAACAACTATGAGACGTCCCGGGACCGGGTGGACCGCGTGGACCGCGTGGACCGGGCGGACCGGGCGGACCGGGTGGATCGCTGCGGGCACGGCGCTGACTCTGCTGCTGGGTCTGAGCTCGGTCCGAGGTAAGTCCTCCGCCACCGACACCGACCTGCGACCCGGTTCACGCAGAACTCCTGCGGCTCCTTCTGAGACTACTCTGGGTTCTACTTAACCCAGACTCTACTGTCCCTCGCGTCCACTGTAGCTCAGTGAGGTAAGGGGGTCGTCCTGCAACCCCAAGGTTGTCGGTTCCATCAGTTTCCAGTCCAAGTGTCCATGAGCAAGGCATTGAAGCCCACTGCAGCCCTCCTTCATAACTAAGGATGGGTACATGTGGTTGCCTGTGTACCTGGACTCTGTGCAGTGGCCATAGATCGATCCAGAGGGTTGTGACTGATTGTCCACGGTAGAGTCATCAGTTCTATTGTCACAATGAACGAGTCAATAGAACTGACGATTCTATTGACTCGTTCATTGTGACAATATAACTGATGTGTCTATTGGCTGGCTGGTGGTCCAAGTGCTTCTTGAAGGCCACAAAGGGAATAATAAGCTTTAGTCCCCCACTGGATGACAACTGTCTTTTATGTGTATTATAATTACACTTTCTCTTATTTATCGTCTCTCATCACTAACTTACCCATGAAATATATCCATAAACATTGTTGTTCCAGAACACAGACGACATGTGACGTGTCCCCGGGCCCAACATGTTATTAAGGTCCCCGTAGAATGAGACACTGTCATTACATGTGCAGTCTGTTATTACAAAGCCCTGCAGTACCAGGGAGCACCACTAGAGGCTGTAAGCAGAGCCGTCAGTGGAAAGTCATCTGAGTTCACTGGATGTCTTGTTGTTCTGGTCCCACCCCGAGGACAACCTCTCCATCTGAGCTCAGGGCTGGAGCGCCGGCATCAGGAGGCGGTAGGACTCAGTTCTGGTGCTCAGGCCCGGTGGCCCATTGGCCCGGTGGTCCGGTGGCCCGGTGGCCCGTTGGCCCGGTGGCCCGGTGGCCCGTTAGCCCATTGGCCCGGTGGCCCGGTGCTGCTGGGCACCTGCTCTGCATGAGAACTAATCCCTCAAGCTCTTAATCCTGCACAGGGACTCCTTCAGTATTCAGGCTGCTTTCAAAATGGCCTCTTTGTTTACAGCTTTATGTTTCCTGTTCCCATCGATCCAAACAGAATCTTCAGGATCGATGATAGAGATGCTCGTGTTCCATCTGTCAGGCCTCAGAGGTTAGACCACAACAGAGACTAGACCATGTCAGGCCTCCAGAGTGACTCTACAGGTTTGTTTGGG
Organism: Liparis tanakae; assembly: GCA_036178185.1. Taxonomy (NCBI): domain Eukaryota; kingdom Metazoa; phylum Chordata; class Actinopteri; order Perciformes; family Liparidae; genus Liparis; species Liparis tanakae. The sequence goes on along the minus strand of CM070104.1, from coordinate 16,995 downwards.
TTGTTTTTAAAACACAAAGAATATGAGTTGGGCTTTGTGTGTGACTCAGAGAACTGAGCCGCTCCCTCTGGATGGCTTCACCGTCATCCAGCCCTGTGTTACTCAGGGCTGGGGTTTCAGGGCTGGGGGTTCAGGGCTGGGGTTTCAGGGCTGGGGGTTCAGGGCTGGGGTTTCAGGGCTGGGGGTTCAGGGCTGGGGGTTCAGGGCTGGGGGTTCAGGGCTGGGGGTTCAGGGCTTCCCTCTGAGCACCAGGATCTCCACACCGCCACCTGCTCCCCAAACCCACTGCCATGACTTCAACATCAACCCACTCCAGCCGCCACGCTGCCTTTCAGCCCCCTGGTGGTCATCAGGAGTACTGGGACTCGGACGAGGGATCCTGTGTGTCCACAGCTCTCGCTGGGACTTTAGTAGACCTCCGACTCTTCTGTTCTTTTTCATTCTTGTTTTAATCTATCTCTTCTAAGTCTCACAACTTTATGAATGTGCAGTACAACTTTCTTTTAGAAATGTTTTTCAGGAATTATTTGGTTGTGATGATCTTTGTTTCTCTCAATCATTTTTCTTTCTTATTTTTAACATACTGAATTCTTTCATTTGGCCAGAAAGACTTGGGAAAACCTCCAGAGAATGATTCTGTTCATCTGGGGCCTCCATGTAGATACACCTCTCACCACCAGAGGGTTAGGGTTAGGGTTAGGTGGACCAGGTGGTGGAGGAGGGTCTCTCGGTGGGAGATTTGTTTGTGCAGGTGTTCCCGCTGGAGCAGCCGTCGGTCCGCGTCCTCGTGTCCAACGTCCCTCCATTCATCACCGAGGAGTACCTGAACGTCCCTCCATTCATCACCGAGGAGTACCTGAACGTCCCTCCGTTCATCACCGATGAGTACCTGAACGTCCCTCCGTTCATCACCGATGAGTACCTGAACGTCCCTCCGTTCATCACCGATGAGTACCTGAACGTCCCTCCGTTCATCACCGATGAGTACCTGAACGTCCCTCCGTTCATCACCGATGAGTACCTGAACGCCCTCCGTTCATCACCGGCGAGTACCTGAGCGGAGAGCTTTCCGCACGGCAAGCTGGTCTTTAATTAGAGTCTGGCCGCTGGTTCCATGCCGATGTCTGCCGTAGGGCAGTACTGACGTTACTGCCTAAGAAAGGGAACCCGCAGGACATCGGTAACTGGCGCCCTGTGTCTTTGCTGTGTGTGGGTTACAAGCTTCTGTCCAAGGTCCTCGCCTCCAGGCTGAGGGGGGCTATGGAGCAGGTCCTCCACCGACCAGACCTACTGCGTCCCCGGCAGGTCCATGGTGGACAACGTCCACCTCATTCGGGACGTTTTGGAGGTCTCCAGCTCATTGGGTATTGACACTGGTCTGATTTCTCTAGACCAGGAAAAGGCTTTTGACCGCGTTGAGCACGGCTTCCTCTGGAAAGTTCTGGGGAAGTTTGGGTTCAGTGCTGGTTTCATAGCCCAGATCAAGGGGATGTACAGTGATGTTGAGAGTGTGCTGAAGATAAACGGCAGGCTGTGTGCTCCTTTTAGGGTGGGTAGAGGGGTCCGGCAGGGCTGTGCTCTGTCCGGGATGCTCTACGCACTCTCCCTCGAGCCCCTCCTCATCAAGATACGCTCTAGCCTGCATGGTCTGGTTTTACCTGGTTTTAATAAAAAAAACATTTTATCGGCATATGCCGATGATATTGTTGTTTTTATTAAAAACCAAGAAGATGTAGACCTTTTAAACCACATTGTACAGGATTTTAGCACGGCATCATCAGCGAGGGTGAACTGGAGAAAAAGCGAAGCCCTCGCTGTGGGGGAGTGGCGTGGCGGCCTCCCGGTTCTTCCCTAGAACCTGGTGTGGCAGAAGGACGGTTTTAAATATTTAGGAATATATCTCGGAAACAAAACATTGTCCAGAAGAACTGGGAGGGCGTCACAGAAAAGATAGAAGGGAAGCTTTCCAAGTGGAAGTGGCTGCTCCCCCAGATGTCTTTTAAAGGTAGAGTGCTGGTTTTAAACAATCTTATCGCATCCCAACTGTGGCACCAGCTAACGTGTTTAGACCCTCCCTCAGAAGAAGATGGTGGACTTCTTTTGGGAGGGTCTACACTGGGTGCCACAGGGGGGGCTGTTTTTAGCCAGAGAGGGGCGGGGCAGGGCCTTGTCCACCTGGCCAGCCGGACAGCCACTTTTAGACTCCAGTTTATTCAGAGGTTTTTAACGTGTCCGGGGTTTTAGTGTGGCGAGACGTGGCCAGCTGCATCCTCAGACGTGCTGACCACCTGGGGCTGGATACTGCTCTGTTTTTAATAGACTCCAGCATCTTAAAGCTAAGTGGGCTGCCTCCTTTTTATCAGGGTGTTTTTAAGTCGTGGGCCCTTTTAAATCATGAAAGGTGCCCACAGTCTGAATCTCTGTTCTGGTTGTTGAGAGAACCTTTAATCTACAGAGCAAAAATGGACATTAGCAGCAGCGCCACCCCTGGACTAACGGGGGCGCTGCTGCGAACAAAGACTCTGCCTGCAGCAGCTGGTGGAGGCAGTGGGGCCGACGCTGAGTGACCCCCAGGCCCTGAGTGACCCCCAGGCCCTGAGTGACCCCCAGGCCCTGGGTGACCCCCAGGCCCTGGGCTCCCTGCTGGGCCTGCATTCCGGACGGGTAGCGAGGAGGCTCCTGGAGCTGTGGAGGCAGAGGCTGACCGGGGCGGAGAGGAGCCTCCTCAACGACTACAGCCAAAAGAAGACCGAGCCGGACCCTGCAGACCCCTTCCCAGACATCTCCCTCAGCCCGGGGCTAGGGGGGCTCACCGGCCCCCTGCTAAAGACCACCCACCCGGAAGCATCGACGCTGGCAAAGGCAGAGAAGAAGACTCTGTATTTTAACATTTTAAAAAGCATCAACAGGTCCGGACTGTGCGACAGACCGCCCACTGTGTGGTCAAAGAGACTTGGTCCAGGAGGACCTGGCCCACAGTGGGGGGTCCTATACAAGCCTCCCCTAAAGAAAAGGACCTGGCCCCAGTGGGGGGTCCTATACTAGCCTCCCCTAAAGAAAAGGACCTGGCCCCAGTGGCGTATTTTACACGGTGCTGTCGCATGCAACGCTTTCATCTCCGTGATCAATCCCGCTGTCCTGAGCCGGTGTCCTTTCTGTGACACCCGGGAGACTATTTACCATGTTTTTAATGAGTGCAAGAGACTTTTGAGTTTCTTCTCTCTTTTAACATTGTTTTTTAGTCTTTTTAATGTCATTTTTACAGAGAAGGTTTTTATCATGGGAGCTGCCTACAAGAAAACTGAAAAAGAAAAGTGGCAGCTCCTAAACTTCCTCTCAGGAGAAGCTAAGATGGCCATTTATTTAACCAGGAAGTCCCGGGTGGAGAACAGAGAGGGGACGGAGGCCGGGTGGAGAACAGAGAGGGGACGGAGGCCGGGTGGAGAACAGAGAGGGGACGGAGGCCGGGGCAGTGTGGCTCTGTTACGTCAGAGCCAGACTCTGGCTGGAGTTCAGGTTTTACAAACACATTGGAGACCTGGATGCTTTTAAACAGAGGTGGTGTTTTAATGGTATTGTTTGCTCGGTGGTGGAGGAGGAGCTGGTGTTTGCGCCACCTTTTATTCAGTAGAAACATTTTATTTTTGTTTCAATATTGTTGTTTTTTGTTTGAATTTGATTTTAAACAACCTGATTTTTAAAAACACTATTTTTAAAGAAATGTATAAAGAAGTTGTAAAAGATAAGATGTAAAATAAAGTCTTTTTCAAAAATCAAAACAATCTCTCTCTCCGTCTCTCTCTGTCTCTCTCTCCGTCTCTCTCTGTCTCTCTCTCTCTCTCTGTCTCTCTCTCTCTCTCTCTCTCTGTCTCTCTCTCTCTCTCTCTGTCTCTCTCTCTCTCTCCTCAGGCGACTACTGTGAGGTGAACGTTTGTCTTCATGGAGGAACGTGCGTGACGGGAGTCGGAGACGAACCCTTCATCTGCATCTGTGCCGACGGCTTCGCGGGAGACAGTTGCCACCTGACGGAGAGCGGTACGCCACGGGAAGCTTGTGGAGGGCGCCACGGGAAGCTTCTGGAGGGCGCCACGGTTACACCAACCTCTCCTTCTCCTTCCTCCCAGGACCCTGCAGCCCAAACCCCTGCAAGAACGAGGGGTCGTGTAAGGTCATCACCCCGACCAGACGAGGAGACGTCTTCAGCGAGTACGTGTGCGAGTGCCAGTCCGGCTTCGAGGGAGTGCACTGCCAGACCGGTGAGAGAGAGAGAGAGAGAGAGAGAGAGAGAGTCATATTGTCCGACAGGCAGAGTAATACAAACAGCAGAGTGGCTCCTCCCCTTTAAGCAGATTGGACACATGCAACTTGTTCCATCACTTCCTCAGAGGAAGAGGTGTGAGCTCAGAGCCTCCACCACAGAGTCTCATTCATCCTGATTCATCTCATTCATCCTCATTCATCCATATTCATCTCATTCATCCTCATTCATCTCATTCATCCTCTTTCATCCTCATTCGTCCTTATTCATATCATTCATCCTCATTAATCTCATTCATCCTCTTTCATCCTTATTCATCCTGATTCATCTCATTCGTCCTCATTCATCCTTATTCATCCTTATTCATCCATATTCATCTCATCCATGCTCATTCATGTCATTCCTCCTCATTCATCCTTATTCATGTCATTCATCCTCATTCATCCTCATTCATCCTCATTCATCCTCATTCATCCTTATTTATCTCCTTCATCCTCATTCATCTCATTAATCCTTGTTCATCCTCATTCATTTATGTAATTCATACTCATTGTTCATAATCATTGTTCATACTCATTCATCCTCATTCATGCTCATTCATCCTTATTCATCCGTATCCTCCTCATTCATCCTCATTCATCCTCATTCATCTGTATTAATCTCCTTCCTCCTCATTCATCCTCATTAATCCTTATTTATTCTCATTCCTCCTCATTGATCCTCATTCATCTCCTTCATTCTTATTGATCCTCATTCATCTCATTCATCTCATTCATCTCATTCATCTCATTCATCTCATTAATCTCATTAATCCTCATTAATCCTCATTAATCTTTGTTCATCCTCATTCATCCTCATTCATCCCCATTCATGTCATTGATCCTCATTCATCTTTATCCTCAGCATTCATCCTCATTCATCTCATTCATCTCATTCATCTCATTCATCCTATTTCATCCTCTTTTATCCTCATTCATCCTTATTCATCTCCTTCCTCCTAATTCATCCTCTTGTATCCTCATTCATCCTTATTCATCTCCTTCCTCCTAATTCCCTAATTCATCCTCATTAATCCTTATTCATTCTCATTAATCCTTATTCATCCTTATTCATCTCATTCATCCTCATTCCTCATTTATCCTTATTCATCTCCTTCCTCATAATTCATCCTCATTAATCCTTATTTATTCTCATTAATCCTTATTCATCCTCATTCCTCCTCATTCATCTCATTCATTCTCATTCATCCTCATTCATTCTCATTCATCCTCATTCATCCTCATTCATCTCATTCATTCTCATTCATCCTCCTTCAACTCATTCACCCTTATTCATCCTCATTCATGTCATGCATGTCATGCATGTCATTCATCCTCATTCATATTATTTATGTCATTCATCCTCATTCATCCTTATTCATCTCATTCATCCTCATTCATCCTCATTCATCCTTGTTCATCCTCATTCATCCTTATTCATGTCATTCATCCTCATTCATGTCATTCATCCTCATTCATCCTCATTCATCCTTATTCATGTCATTCATCCTCATTCATGTCATTCATCCTCATTCATCCTCATTCATCCTTATTCATGTCATTCATCCTCATTCATGTCATTCATCCTTATTCATCTCCTTCATCATTCATCCTCATTCATCCTCATTCATCCTTATTCATGTCATTCATCCTCATTCATGTCATTCATCCTTATTCATCTCCTTCCTCATCATTCATCCTCATTCATCCTCATTAATCCTCATTCATCCTTATTCATTCTCATTCCTCCTCATTCATCATTCATCTCATTCCTCCTCATTCATCTCATTCATCCTTATTCATCTCCTTCCTCATAATTCCTCCTCATTCATCCTCGTTCATCCTCATTCTCTCTTCCAGACGTGTGTCTCTCTTCTAGACGTGTTGTCTCTCTTCCAGACGTGTTGTCTCTCTTCTAGACGTGTTGTCTCTCTTCCAGACGTGTGTCTCTCTTCCAGATGTGTGTCTCTCTTCCAGATGTGTCTCTCTTCCAGACGTGTTGTCTCTCTTCTAGACGTGTTGTCTCTCTTCCAGACGTGTGTCTCTCTTCCAGATGTGTGTCTCTCTTCCAGATGTGTTGTCTCTCTTCTAGACGTGTGTCTCTCTTCCAGACGTGTTGTCTCTCTTCCAGACGTGTGTCTCTCTTCTAGACGTGTGTCTCTCTTCCAGACGTGTTGTCTCTCTTCCAGACGTGTGTCTCTCTTCTAGACGTGTTGTCTCTCTTCTAGACGTGTGTCTCTCTTCCAGATGTGGACGCCTGTGCCGACCGGCCCTGTCAGAACGGAGCGGCGTGTCGAGACCTGCAGGGCGACTACGCGTGCCGATGCGCCTCGCCCTACGTCGGGAAGCAGTGCCAGCTGAGTACGTCCAGCTGATCCTTTTGTTTCCACACCCCAGAGAAGTGTTTCAAAAGGTGTAAATGAAATATGGTTTGAGTATTTCACTCATACTTCCAGTGGCTAGTCACACATGAGTCAGAGTTATTGTGAGTGCCTCACACCTCCCGGGCTCCTGAGGTTCATGTGACACCCTGAGAGGTCCAAACGCAGCGTCTGTCCCCGCGGAGCAAGTGACGTGAGCGCCGTGTGCCAGGTTGTGCTTCTCTGCTGGGGATGGAGGGCGGAGCCATCGGGGAGGCCCAGATCTCAGCCTCATCTTTGCACTACGGCATTCTGGGTCTTCAGCGCTGGGGCCCGGAGTTGGCTCGACTCAACAACCAGGGCCTCGCCAACGCCTGGACGGCGTCCGCCCACGACAGGAACCCCTGGATCGAGGTGGGAGAGCCGAGACATTGAAACCGAGAGGCCGATGACCGAGAGCCGGGCGGCTGACGGCATTCCCTCTGACCGCAGGTCAACATGCAGAAGACCATGCGCCTGACGGGCATCGTCACCCAGGGCGCCAGCCGCATGGGCGCGGCGGAGTACGTCAAGGCCTTCAAGGTGGCGAGCAGCTCGGACGGGAAGGCCTACACGTCGTACCGAGAGGACGGCCAGCGGGCCGACAAGGTGAGAAGGGCTCCCGCGGCCACGCTCACCGGCTAACATCTTCCTCACAACGACCCCGTGCGCCGCAGGTCTTCGTCGGCAACACCGACAACGACGGCACCCGGACCAGCCTGCTGGACCCCCCCATCCTGGCCCAGTACGTCCGCATCATCCCGGTGGTCTGCCGGCGCGCCTGCACGCTGCGCCTGGAGCTGCTGGGCTGCGAGCTCCACGGTACACACGGTCCAACATCTCTACATCTAGATCTAGATTATGATGCATCTATATCTATAGATATATAATCTAGATCTAGATTATGATGCATCTATATCTATAGATATATATATAGAGAGAGATATAGATAATGATGGATCTATATCTATAGATATATATCTCTACATCTGCATCTAGATAATGATGCATCTATATCCATAGATATATATATAGAGAGAGATATAGATAATGATGGATCTATATCTATATATCTATCTAATAGGCCAGGCAAAGTAAGGCATTTTTGGGCCAAAAAACAGACACATTGTAAAAGAATTCTTTTCAGCTCAGATAATTTCTATGAGGTGTCCAGAACAACATACTAAAAGTCCTAAGAAATCCTAGTTGAGGAAATATGTTTAATTCTCATCAATCCGACATGTTTGCCAATAGGCGAGACACCAATTTAGTCCTATCAAAATGAAACTTTACACAATCAAAGTATCCATGAAAACTAAAAAGAATTGTATTACGAGTTTCTCTGAAAATTCATTTTATTATGCAAATGAGCTATACACTAATCGAATATAGGCTACCCAAAATATATCCGAATAGGCTTATTTTTTGTTAATTTTTGTATGTCCTCTGGAAATCTATTGAGCAGCAGCAAAGACAACCCAGCAGTGATGTCCAGCATGTCCTTGAAGGGGGCACATTACTACATCGTTTACCATGACCACAAGGGTCCACTTATGACAGTGTGTGTGACATGTATGTCAGATATGTCACACGTAAATATGGAACGGCTACAGTCATAGTCTTTGATGGCTACAACGAAGAGCCAACCATAAAAGACGCCACTCAACTGCGTCGAACAGGTGTTGCTCCCGGTGTGACTGTACACTTTTCTGGTGCCATTGCCTCTACCAGGACAAAAGACTTTAGTACTCTTGTTGCATCATGCTGATCTGAAAGCACATGAGCTGTTTCTGGCACCAGAACCAAAGAAAGCAACAAAAACAAGACGGACATGGTGCATAAAGCAGACAAAGGAGTTACTTGGTCCCAAGGTGTGTGAAAATCTCCTCTTTATCCATGCCATTTCAGGCTGTGATTCTACATCTCGTGTATTTGGCATAGGAAAGGGAATGGCACTGAAAAAAGTTAAAAATGACACAAACTTTCTCGAACAAGCTACAGTGTTCAGCCAGTCACAGGAAAATGTGGGAAAAGAGATTATCTTTGCAGCAGGTGAAAAAGCTCTAGTATCACTGTATGGGGGCGAAAAAGATGAATCACTGGATATGCTGAGATACAGGCGATTCTGTGTTAAAGTATCTCAGAACTTATCTCAAGTGGAACCTCAAACTCTTCCTCCAACGACAAAAGTTGCAAAGTTCCATAGTCTTCGGTCTTCTACCAACTGATGGAGTGGAAAGGGGGAAGTGAACATATGGACCCAAAAGACTGGGGGTGGCATGTTTTGGATGGGAGATTTATGCCAATAATGACCGATCAGCCTGCGGCACCATCAGAACTACTAAATGTAGTCCGCTGTAGTTGCAAGAAAGACTGCAGCACAAAGAGATACACATGCAAAAAACATGGACTCCCTTGCACTGCCATTTGCGGAGAATGTCGTGGTACAAGCTGCACAAACTCACAGCTGCCTGATTTATCAGATGAATATGACCCAGAGGGGAAGATCTAAGCAAGGAACAACCTAGGAACTTATATATGTGGTGCCAGAACCAAGAGCCACTGACTAGGGGTCGAGGATCCAGGCTGGTTAAAAAAAGAAAAACATAAAATTAAAAAAAAAAACCTCCCCTGCTGTTGCTACCTTGTCGTGGTGGGGAGGCTTGTGTGCCTCCGGGACCCTGAAAACTATACCAGCGGGGATTATACCCCTGGCAGGTACTACCAAGCCAGACAGTTTTCAGGTTAGAGGCCAGTCTAAAAGTAGCATTGCCATCATATTCAATAAATGTGGAGCTTATGTGCTTATTCAAATACATTTCAAAAGAAACCTGTAATACAAAAAAAGTTACCTTTCATGAAGACTTTCATTGTGTTAAGTTTTAGTGTTGTAGGAGTAAAGGAAAAAATTAAGCCTATTTGGGTATATTCTGGGCATGTACGATTAGTGTATAGCTCATTTGCATAATAAAATACATTTTCAAAGAAACTCATAATACAAAAAATGTTAGTTTTCATGGATACTTTCATTGTGTAAAGTTTCATTTTGATAGGAGTAAAGGAAAAAAAATAGCCCCATTGGGGTGTATTGTTGTCTCGCCTATTGGCAAACATGTCGGATTGATGAGAATTAAACATATTTCCTCAACTAGGATTTCTTAGGACTTTTAGAAATGATCTGAGCTGAAAAAAATATTTTACAATTTGTCTGTTTTTTGGCCCAAAAATGCCTTACTTTGCCTTACTAGAGTTAGACCAGGAGTCCTCTGTTATATGAGACCTGGACTAGAGTTAGACCAGGAGTCCTCTGTTATATGAGACCTGGACTAGAGTTAGACTAGGAGTCCTCTGTTATATGAGACCTGGACTATTGATAATATCCAAAAGAGAGCTGCCAATTAAAGGCAAAACGTCTTTAAGCAGCCTAGTCGGGATAGGGTCCAAGAGACAGGTAGACGTGTTAGAAGTAGAAACCATTGAAGATAATTGGTCACGGTTGATGGAGAAAAGCCATCTAAATATATACCAGGACATACAGGGGTTTCCAAAGCCATTCCACTTGAGGACAGATCTCTGGTTAAGGTCAAGAGATTATTAATCTTGTCCCTAATAGTTAAAATCTTCTCATTGAAGAAGTTCATAAAGTCATTACTACTGAGGTCTATAGGAATACTGGGCTCCACAGAGCTGTGCCTCTCTGTCAGCCTGGCTACAGCTAAAGAGAAACCTGGGCTTGTTCTTATTCTTCTCTATTACTGATGAGTAATATTCTGCTCTGGCATTACGGAGGGCTTTCTTATAAATTTTAAGACTATCTCGCCAAACTAAACGGGATTCTTCCAGATTAGTTGAACGCCAAATGCTTTCAAGCTTTCGTGACGTTTGCTTTAGTTTACGGGTCTGAGGGTTATACCAGGGAGCAGACCTCCTCTTCCTCACCCTCTTCTTCTTCAGAGGGGCTATCGAGTCCAGTGCCATTCTCAGTGAGCCTGTGGCACGATCAACAAGATGATCCATCTGGACTAGAGTTAGACCAGGAGTCCTCTGTTATATGAGACCTGGACTAGAGTTAGACCAGGAGTCCTCTGTTATATGAGACCTGGACTAGAGTTAGACCAGGAGTCCTCTGTTATATTGAGACCTGGACTAGAGTTAGACCAGGAGTCCTCTGTTATATTGAGACCTGGACTAGAGTTAGACCAGAGTCCTCTGTTATATGAGACCTGGACTAGAGTTAGACCAGGAGTCCTCTGTTATACGAGACCTGGACTAGAGTTAGACCAGGAGTCCTCTGTTATATGAGACCTGGACTAGAGTTAGACCAGGAGTCCTCTGTTATATGAGACCTGGACTAGAGTTAGACTAGGAGTCCTCTGTTATATGAGACCTGGACTAGAGTTAGACCAGGAGTCCTATTATATGAGACCTTTTTTTTGTTGCACTGCTGAAATAATGGTGTTAACTTGTATAAGGTTATTGTGTACGACTCCTCTTGTGTTTACTTTAGATTTATTTAATTTAAGTGGCTGTGGGACAGACACAGTCTTCACAGTCTCTATTCTAGAGTTCTGGATGGGTAACTGCATATAAATATACATATACATACATAAATATACATATATATATATATATATACATATATATATATATATATATATATATATATATATATATATATATATATATATATATACATACAGTCTCTATTCTAGAGTTGTGGGTGGGTAACTGCTCGACAAGAAGAGCAGAGAAGGGTGTTAAACTACAACTCTGCTCCCGGTTCCTGATCTGAACCCCAGGTTGTCATGGATACGGTGATCAACGTGGTCATGTTGTCAGAAATGAGACGCGCTCCTTCCAACGTGGGATGGACGCCGTCCCTCCTCATCAGATCAGGTTTTCCCCAGAAAGTCTTCCAGTTGTCTACGTAGCCCACCTTATTCGCTGGGCACCACTTCGACAGCCAGCGGTTGAAAGACGACATACGGCTATATCATTCGTCAGTTTGCAAATTTGGGAGAGGGCCAGAGTAAATTACGGTGTCCGACAACGTCTTGGCATAAGCACACACCGACTCCACATTCATCTGACTGACCTCCGACCTACGGGCTCGGGCGTCGTTACCACCGGCATGTATTACAATCTGACTGTACCTACGCTCATCCTTAGCCAGCAGCTTCAAACAAGACTCCACGTCGCCCGCTCTGGCCCCCTGAGGCACACTAACCTGGCCCCCGGGAGACACACTACCCTGGCCCCCTGAGGCACACTACCCTGGCCCCCTGAGGCACACTACCCTGGTCCCCTGAGGCACACTACCCTGGCCCCCTGAGGCACACTACCCTGGCCCCCTGAGGCACACTACCCTGGCCCCCTGAGGCCCACTACCCTGGCCCCCTGAGGCCCACTACCCTGGCCCCCTGAGGCACACTACCCTGGCCCCCGGGAGGCACACTACCCTGGTCCCCTGAGGCACACTACCCTGGCCCCCTGAGGCACACTACCCTGGCCCCCTGAGGCACACTACCCTGGCCCCCTGAGGCCCACTACCCTGGCCTCCGGGAGGCCCACTACCCTGGCCCCCTGAGGCCCACTACCCTGGCCCCCTGAGGCCCACTACCCTGGCCCCCTGAGGCACACTACCCTGGTCCGCGGCTTCGCTATCTTCACGTTCCTGACTATAGAGCTCCCGATAACCAGGGTGTTCTCCTCAGCGGGTGTGTCGCTGAGCAGGGAAAAGCGGTTCGAAAGGTGAAGTGGTTGGTGCACAGCAGGCTTCTGTATAGACTTACTACTCTTGCGATCAGTCACCCATCTGTCCGGCTGGTCGGATACCACTGGAGAAGAGCTAGTAGCTAACAGCTAACAGCTAGTAGCTACCTGTGGCTCCGCACCGGCTACGGGAGAGGGCGGGCTAACTAGCATAGCTGAATGAGCTGCGATGGCGCGGAGCCGTGCATCTAACCCACTTAGAGCCGCCTCCAACCTGCTAATGAACTGCACTTGTTGCATGTATCGTTATCATTAAGGGAGGCAGGGAGATAACTATACATGAGACACACTGAGCAAGAGGGAACAGGAGGGAGGTTCTTCCAGGTTCTTCTTCCGACATGTGGAACATTGACTGAGGAACACAGTGGACTCGTTGCTCTTCCTCCTCATGGGTGTGAATCAGTCGCATTCTTCTGGCTCTTTCTTCAGAAAGTTAATTCCCTTGGGTGTCCTCTCTGTTCCTCTTCCTCTTCCTCGTCCTGTGGCGTTGGGCGTCCCTCTTCCCGTCTGCTCTTCATTCAGTGTATTCCAACGCGGCAGGTTGCTCCGAGCCTCTGGGCATGAAGTCCCGCCTGGTGTCCGACGGGCAGCTGTCGGCCTCCAGCTCGTTCCGGACGTGGGGCGTGGAGCGCTTCACGTGGCGCCCTCAGTTCGCCCGGCTAGACCGGCAGGGCAAGACCAACGCCTGGGCGCCGGCGCACAATAACCGGTCCGAGTGGCTGCAGGTGAGAGGACGCGCCGCGAGACAAGTGTTGCCGCCGTGCGGAGGTCAACTGTCCTCTGGTCCCTCGCCAGGTGGACCTCGAGAAGACGAAGCGCCTCACGGGGATCATCACGCAGGGCGCCAAGGACTTCGGGGTCCTGCAGTTCGTGACGCTGTTCAAAGTGGCTCACAGTGACGATGGAGAGACCTGGACCACCGTGGAGCAGGACGGCACCGGCAGGGACCAGGTCAGACCCCCAGAGTCTGGAGCAGTCGACTGTCAGACATGGACCAGGACCGTAGGACCAGGACCTTCCTTGACCACGAAGTAGGGTATACTGAGTGTAGCTTTATATGCAAGAGTAGAGGTGGCAATAAAGGTATACTCAGGTACGTTGCTCAGGTCTACCAAATACCCGGAAGTGCTAAACGGGTGTTAATTTATACTAGTGCTCCCCCTAGTGGTATCACAAAAGACTGCTATCGTAAACATTACAACAAGGACCTTAGACCAGGACCGTAGGACCAGGACCAGGACCTTAGAAGGTCCTTCTGGTCCTCCTGGTCCTTCAGGTCCTGCAGGTCCTTCAGGTCCTTCTGGTCCTTCAGGTCCTCCTGGTCCTTTAGGTCCTTCTGGTCCTCCTGGTCCTTCAGGTCCTTCAGGTCCTCCTGGTCCTTTAGGTCCTTCTGGTCCTCCTGGTCATTCAGGTCCTTCTGGTCCTCCTGGTCCTTCTGGTCCTTCTGGTCCTCCTGGTCCTTCAGGTCCTTCTGGTCCTCCTGGTCCTTCAGGTCCTCCTGGTCCTTCAGGTCCTTCTGGTCCTCATCTCTCACCTTGGTGTAACTTTTCTTTGCAGTTGTTTCAAGGCAACATGGATAACTTCGCCCACCAGAAGAATCTCTTCCAGCCTCCGTTCTCCGCCCGCTACGTCCGCCTGCTGCCCTGGGAGTGGCACGAGCGCATCACGGTGCGCATGGAGCTGCTGGGCTGCGATGACTAGAGCCTCCTCCACCCATCCTCCTCCTCCACCCATCCTCCTCCTTCCTCCACCCATTCTCCTCCACCCATCCTCCTCCTCCACCCATCCTCCTCCCTCCTCCACCCATCCTCCTCCACCCATCCTCCTCCCTCCTCCACCCATCCTCCTCCTCCGCCCAGTTAGTGACTCTTTAGTGGAACAGTTAGTGACTCTTTAGTGGAACAGTTAGTGACTCTTTAGTTAGTGACTCTTTAGTGGAACAGTTAGTGACTCTTTAGTGGAACAGTTAGTGACTCTTTAGTTAGTGACTCTTTTAGTTAGGGTGACCAGACGTCCGGTTTTCCCCCGGACATGTCCTCTTTTTGAGACCAAAAAAAAGCGTCCGGCAGGGTTTCCAAAAACGTCCGAGATTTTGCTTCGTCGGATATTTATGTTTCTCTGGGTCTCTCACAAGTTTTTACCCCTTACAAGTTTTGTAAATGGTATCTCCCGGCTTACGTTCCACCTGAACCGTCGAAGCCGCTCGCCATGGGAGCCCTTTCCTATCTAAGGGGGGGCATCATGAAGGAGTTATGCCGAGGTGTCCTCTTTTTCACAAACTCAAATCTGGTCACCCTATTTTAGTTGAACCAGATGACTAATGAGCACACATGATGCAGGGCCTGTGCAATAATGTTTTAGTATTTTGAACAATCCTGAAAGAAATAATGTTCAAGAGTGGAAAGTGACAAGAGTAGAGAAGTGCAGCTGATCTGTCAATCAAATGTTGGACGTTCATGTATTCTTTACACATTTCAGATGAATTCTTGCAAATTGTTTTGTTGCAATAAATAAGTTTTACAACAAATGTAAATTTAAGATTGTTTTACATTCTTAAAAATATATATTATTATTACTATTATGATTCATTGTTGGTCTTCAACTGAGATCTTTCATTAATTTTTTTTTTTTTTGCTTTCAAGAGATACAACACACGTCTATCATGTTACGTCATCGGTTCAAAACACGTATGACCAAATGTTCTGCAGGGGCAGCGGAGCACTGGGGCAACATACATACATATATATATATATATATATATATATATATATATATATATATATATATATATATACATACACTACTGTTCAAAAGTTTGGGGTCACCCACCCAGACAATGGTGTTTTCCATAAAAACACCACATTTATTTATCAAATGAATTACAAAATGAATATAAAATATATTCAAGACATTGACAAGGTTAGACATAATAATTTGAATTTGAAATATTAATGTTATTCTTCAAACTTGTGGCTCAAAGGAAGGCCAGTTTTACATCTTCTCTCACCAGTATAACTGTTTTCAGCTGCGCTAACATAAAAAGGGTTTTAAAGGGTTTTCTACCCCTCCGTTAGTCTTCTAAGGCGATAATACAGTCCCACTAGAACACTGTATTATTGCCTTAGAAGACGAGCAGAGGGATCGCTGTCTCCTTCGATGTCTCCTTCGCTGTCTCCTTCGCTGTCTCCTTCGCGGTGGCCTTCCTGCCAGGAGAAGCAGACACGTGAGCGCAGGTCCGCCTCCTTGGTGCAGCTCTGGTGGAACTCGTCAAGACTCACAGCCGGCCTCACACGACGTCACTTCACCGCAAACTCACCGGCGAAGACACGTCACGCCTTATTTACGTCTCACGTTCTCATCAGTCCTATTCTCATGAACAGTTTTCCTTTTGAGCCTCTGAAAGTTTGTTTTTACCTGTTAATAACGTGAAACTTATTCTCCTGGTCTATAGTTTCAAAAGGTGGAAAATACGATAAATACAAATAAAGCCAAGTCGACGTAGGGGACCGCTAGCTAGTTAGCGCGTAGCTTGGAGACTTTTTTAACTTTAGTCAACCAACCAACGTTAGACATAGAAATGAAAACATAGCGGTCACGTGTCAATAAATTACTCCGAGTATAAAACGTTGTGTTTTCTTACTTTTATGTGTTGGTCTCTGTTCATCTATCCCACTGAAAGTTAAATTCAGGTGCTTCTTCTTCTTCTTCTACTACTACTTCTTCTTCTTCTTCTACTACTAGGCCGTTTCTCAATTCAAAGTACACAACTGCAGACTTGTGTTCTTTTGGAGTCTGGTCTCGGGAGTCCAGACTCCGGAGGACGGGACAACGGGAGGACGGTCTTTCTGCGATTGGAACGGCTGCTTATTTGACCGGCCCCCTAAAACCCAACTCCACTTTTATCCCAGAATTGTCTGATCTCCTCACAACACTTTGCACTACATCTGGAAATACCATAATCTTAGGAGATTTAAACATTCATGTCGACTCCCCTTCATGCCACTCTGCTACCGATCTCCTTCAGCTACTGGACTCCCTAAACCTACAACAACATGTTGATGTCCCCACACATTCAAGGGGACACACACTCGACCTGGTCATCGCAAACTCCGCCCTCATCACCGACCTACAGGTTTATGACCTTGGTGTGTCTGACCACAAAATAATATCAATGAAGCTGTCTTTCCTTCTCCCCACATCAAACCCACGCGGCAGATCCACTTCAGGAATCTGAAAAACATTAACATGGATGCCCTGGCTCTGGACCTCAAATCTCTCTCCATTGGCTCTACCAACTTCCTCTCTGGCACTGACTTAGTGGATTCCTACAACCAGTCCCTGAGCAGTCTTCTGGACCTTCATGCCCCTATAAAATCCAGGTCAGTCTCCTTCTCACGCTCAGCACCCTGGTACACCTGCGAGCTGCATAAAATGAAGACTGCTGGGCGTGTCATCGGCGGCTCAAGGCTTCTGGACTGACTGTTCACAAACAGGCATATAGAGAACACAGGAAGGCCTATGCCGAAGC
>CM070103.1:9960663-9998940 GCA_036178185.1 Liparis tanakae | reverse complement strand
CCTTATGTCATGTCACCTGGCTCTGTCCTACCAGGTACGTCCCTATGTCATGTTACCTGGCTCTGTCCTATCAGGTACTAGGTGTCATGTTACCTGGCTCTGTCCTACCAGGTATGTCCTTATGTCATGTCACCTGGCTCTGTCCTACCAGGTATGTCCTTATGTCATGTCACCTGGCTCTGTCCTACCAGGTACGTCCCTATGTCATGTCACCTGTCTGCATCCAGCTGTATTCAAAAGAACACTCGGGTACATTTCCCATCGGTCAATAAGTACTCCCCCGAATGGTTTTCATATCTTGAGTCCTCCAGTATTCTAACATGCATAATGTCCTGAGGGACACCCCTGATATGAATCAGAATGATTTAGTATGAAACGGGATCTGAACCATCCTTTCTGTCTTGTAGGAAATGAATGCTCCGTCTTTCCGGGTGGAGATGACTGACGATGGGATGATGCTCCTTCACTACTACTCTGATAGGAAGGGCCTGTACCACATTGTACCTGGTAAAACACCACGGGTGGGACAGACAGTCTCTAAAGGTGGGGGGGGGGGGGTAACTGCTCCACCAATGGCAGAGCAGAGAAGGGTGTTAAACTACAACTCTGCTCCCGGTTCCTGATCTGAAGCCCGGGTTGTCATGGATACGGTGATCAACGTGGTCCTATTGTCAGAAATGAGACGCGCTCCTTTCAACGTGGGATGGACGCCGTCCCTCCTCATCAGATCAGGTTTTCCCCAGAAAGTCTTCCAGTTGTCTACGTAGCCCACCTTATTCGCTGGGCACCACTTCGACAGCAAGCGGTTGAAAGACGACATACGGCTATATAATTCATCAGTTTGCAAATTTGGGAGAGGGCCAGAGAAAATGACGGTGTCCGACAACGTCTTGGCATAAGTGTAACAGACTTGGATTGGGCATCAAAGAAGTCCAGACTGTACGTTTCTTTTCCGGACTTTATTCCTTTACAGACATAAAACTTGTATCTCAGAATGTATATCATCACAACCGATTACATTGTACGGGCAAAACGGCGGGACAGCTCACCTGCGCGCATAACAGCTGAGCAAGGTTCTTCTTTGAGAGACGCTCCTTGCAGAGTGAGGAAGCCAGAGTGAGAAAGCCAGAGGAGCAGCCTCCCCCAGGTCCTAGTGCCCGGGGATTATGGCCTTTTTTTTCTTCTTTTTTTTGACGGAGCTCAATGTTGACTATTTCTAGAATATGCCGTGCGGGCGACTCACCTGGTCCCTGCGGGCGACGCGGGCACCGTGTTGGCGACCCCTGCTCCAGAAGGACCTCTTGTTGTCCTCTGCAGGCATCATTGAGGCGGTGGCCAGAGACTTCTTTGACAGCACAGTGACCATGAGGGTTCTGAACCAGTCGGAGGAAGACGAGCGCACAGGGAAGAAGGAGCACGTGGTGTTCCTGGTGGAACAGACCCACCCGGCCAGCAGAACTCCGGAGCAGCAGCTCTCCGCCCACAGGGGGGTGAGTGTCTGAGGCTTCTTTACCGGCAGCCCGTGTTTCTAAGTCTCGGCCCGCCTGTCCCCAGGAGGACGTATTGAGGACCATGAGGGACCGCTGTGCATCGCTGGCCGGGACCCGGAGCGGCTGGGACCTGATCCGAGCTCTGGTCTTCCCAGATAAAGGTTCAGGCTTTAATTTGAAATAGAAGTTGTGGTTGTTTGTCACTGTGTGCTCCCTGACCGAATCTGGCTAACTGCATGATGTCTGCTCAGAAGTACTTTACATGAGCCCTGAGCCATGAACCCTAACCCCATGAACCCTGACCCATGAACCCTGAGCCATGAACCCTGACCCATGAACCCTAACCCCATGAGCCCTGAGCCATGAACCCTGACCCATGAACCCTAACCCCATGAACACTAACCCCATGAACCCTGACCCCTTGAACCCTGACCCCATGAACCCTGACCCCGTGAACCCTTACCCATGAACCCTGACCCCTTGAACCCTGACCCCTTGAACCCTGACCCCGTGAACCCTGACCCCGTGAACCCTGACCCCATGAACCCTAACCCCATGAACCCTGACCCCATGAACCCTGACCCCATGAACCCTAACCCCATGAGCCCTAACACCATGAGCCCTGACCCATGAACCCTGACCCATAAACCCTGACCCCATGAATCCTAACCCCATGAACCCTGACCCCATGAACCCTGACCACATGAACCCTGACCCCTTGAACCCTAACCCCATGAGCCCTGAGCCATGAACCCTGACCCATGAACCCTGACCCATGAACCCTGACCCCATGAACCCTGACCTGTGAACCCTGACCCCATGAACCCTGACCTGTGAACCCTGACCCCATAAACCCTGACCCCTTGAACCCTAACCCCATGAACCCTGACCCCATGAACCCTAACCCCATGAGCCCTAACCCCATGAACCCTGACCCCATGAACCCTGACCCCATGAACCCTGACCCCTTGAACCCTGACCCCCAACCCGCAGATGGGTGAGAGACCCTCGGCCACCGCTCACTTGTGTGCCTAGCGTGACCTTGTGGGTGACCCCTGCTGTAGGAAGGGAGCTAGTGAGCGTGACTTGTGACTCGTGTGAAAGGAGGTCAGGACTAGGACTAGTGGCTGTGACCTGGTGACCTACCTGCACTCTTCAGGACAGGTGCCCCATGAGGACATGAGACACAACCCCCCGCTGATGCAGTGGTTCGGTCCACAGGCCCCCCCCCCTGCTCCTTCAGGCCCTGCTACCCGGAGCGGCTGTGGGTGGAGGAGGAGGCCTTCTGCACAGCCTTCCCCTTCCACCTCGTCTTCGACCAGGACGTGAGGCTCAGGGACAACATGCTGAGGGACCCAGGGACGGCATCCAGACCTCTGATACCCTGTCTGTCCTGTCTCTGTCCTGTCTCTGGTCTCTGGTCTCTGTCTCTGTCCTATCTCTGTCCTGTCTCTGGTCTCTGTCTCTGTCCTATCTCTGGTCTCTGTCTCTGTCCTGTCTCTGTCCTGTCCTGTCTCTGGTCTCTGTCTTGTCTCTGTCCTGTCTCTGTCCTGTCTCTGGTCTCTGTCCTGTCTCTGGTCTCTGTCCTGTCTCTGTCCTGTCTCTGGTCTCTGTCCTATCTCTGGTCTCTGGTCTCTGTCTCTGTCTCTGTCCTGTCTCTGTCCTGTCTCTGTCCTGTCTCTGGTCTCTGTCCTGTCTCTGGTCTCTGTCCTGTCTCTGGTCTCTGTCCTGTCTCTGGTCTCTGGTCTCTGTCCGGTCTCTGGTCTCTGTCCTATCTCTGGTCTCTGTCCTGTCTCTGTCCTGTCTCTGGTCTCTGTCCTGTCTCTGTCCTATCTCTGGTCTCTGTCCTGTCTCTGGTCTCTGTCCTGTCTCTGGTCTCTGTCCTGTCTCTGGTCTCTGGTCTCTGTCCGGTCTCTGGTCTCTGTCCTATCTCTGGTCTCTGTCCTGTCTCTGGTCTCTGTCTCTGGTCTCTGTCCTGTATCTCTGGTCTGTCTCTGGTCTCTGGTCTCTGTCTCTGTCTTGTCTCTGTCCTGTCTCTGGTCTCTGTCCTGTCTCTGTCCTGTCTCTGGTCTGTCTCTGGCCTGTCTCTGTCCTGTCTCTGGTCTCTGTCCTGTCTCTGGTCTCTGTCCTGTCTCTGGTCTCTGTCCTGTCTCTGTCCTGTCTCTGGTCTCTGTCCTGTCTCTGGTCTCTGTCCTGTCTCTGTCCTGTCTCTGGTCTCTGTCCTGTCTCTGGTCTCTGTCCTATCTCTGGTCTCTGTCCTGTCTCTGTCCTATCTCTGGTCTCTGTCCTGTCTCTGGTCTCTGGTCTCTGTCCTGTCTCTATCCTATCTCTGGTCTCTGTCTCTGTCCTGTCTCTGGTCTCTGGTCTCTGTCTCTGTCCTGTCTCTGTCCTGTCTCTGGTCTCTGTCCTGTCTCTGTTCTGTCTCTGTCCTGTCTCTGTCCTGTCTCTGTCCTGTCTCTGTCCTGTCCTGTCTCTGTCCTGTCTCTGGTCTCTGGTCTCTGTCTCTGTCCTGTCTCTGTCCTGTCTCTGTCCTGTCTCTGGTCTCTGTCCTGTCTCTGTCCTGTCTCTGGTCTCTGTCCTGTCTCTGGTCTCTGTCCTGTCTCTGGTCTCTGTCCTGTCTCTGGTCTCTGTCCTGTCTCTGGTCTCTGTCCTATCTCTGGTCTATCTCTGGTCTCTGTCTCTGTCTCTGTCCTGTCTCTCCTGGTCTGTCCATCAGCTGAAGGTCAGGCAGATGGGGGTGAACATTCAGAGGTTCCTCCCGGGCCTCCAGGCCACCGATGCTACGATGGACCAGGTCTTCACCATCGTCCACCCTCAGGTAAAAGACACGGTGCAGCGCCCTGTCCCTGAGGGACACGGCGAGCTCTAGGAGTCCACAGTCTGACCCCAGGAGGGTCCGGACCAGAGTAAGGGGCTCAATAGATGTACATGTATATATATATATATATATATATATATATATATATATATATATATATATATATATATATATATATATATATAGATTAGTCAAGTTCAATATATTAAGAGTTTAGTTTTCAAAATATTTAGCAGAGATTAAATCCGATATGAGGTCAGAGGTCAGGGTGTCTGTGTACAGACTGTAAAGCCTCTGAGGGGAGTTTGTATTCTGTACAAAATAAACTGAACTGACTTCATACTTCTAGCTCTGAGCCAACGGAGTGTCCCCATAGAGGTGCATCTGTCTGTCCCTTAGTGTCCTTCCTGCCCCTTAAAACATGTCTACTCTGACATGAACATGAACTTCATGGCGGTCTGATGCGAGCATCGAGGAAACGGGAACCCTGGGTCACATCGTCCACTAGGTGTCTCTGCACACAGAGAGGTCTGATGAAGAGGAGGTCTGATGAAGAGGAGGTCCATGCATACGTTCAACCAGTGTGCTGCTTCTTGTCCTCCAGGTGACGTTTACCATTGAGAGCATCAGGAAATTCATCAACAGTCAATTTGTCTTGAAGAGTTCTAAAGACACACACTCCACGCTGAAACTAAGAGGTGGGTTATAATACATGTCACACACACACACACACTGTGAGGCGTCTCCCAGTGAAGCAGAGGAACGTGGCCCAGGAGCGGCAGCTCTCATGGGTTCACGTGTGCTCCATGCAGGCCAGATGCTGTGGATGGAGTCCCTCTCCTGTATGTTGTACCTGTGTTCTCCGAAGCTCCGGAGCCTTCAGGAGCTTCAAGACGCCGGCCTCTACCTGGCTGACCTCGCCCAGCACGACGTCACCAGAGACCTGGTTCTCCTCAACCAGCAACGTCTCGCTGAGATGGAGCTCACCAACCAGCTGGAGAGGAAGAAAGTAGGAAAGCAGCTTTTAGTTGATGTATTCTTCCGTCCTGCGCATTGGTTATTGCCATTCGGCATCGTTATAGAAGTAGTAATAGCCTCCTGAGTCTCTCTGAAGACCTCCTGAGAGGTTCATCAGAGCACTGAGGCCCCCAGAGTCTCTCTAAAGACAATCTGAGAGGTTCAGTAGAGCACAGAGACATCTTACGTCTCTCTAAAGACCATCTGAGAGGTTCAGTAGAGCACAGAGACATCTTACGTCTCTCTAAAGACCTTCTGAGAGGTTCAGTAGAACACAGAGGTCAATAATACAAATGTAGGATGGCTTGAGAAGAAATATTAGTCGTGGTGTGTGTCGGTCCCGTAGGAAGAACTGAGAATCCTCTCGCAGAACCTGGAGGCTGAAAAGAGGAAGACAGAGACTCTGCTGTACGCCATGTTGCCTCGTCACATAGCCAACCAGCTGAAAGAGGGGAACAGCGTGAAGGCCGGTGAGTCGTCATCCAGGCTCCAGCTCCACCTGTCTCTCGCCGCTCTGCTGTTTTAACCTGCTAGATTGTCGGTTTGTAATGTTTTAAGATTTGTTTTGGCTGAGGTGTGTCCATTTCCTGCAATCGCAAGTGATCTGACGCTGACTGATTGGACGACGCTCATCACCTGGTTTCAATAGAGCCTCATTTCAATAGCAAAGTCAAAGGGGAGGAGTTAACGCAGCTGGAGGTAATTAGCACATCTGTTCATAACCGAACGGGTGTTGAAGCGTCAGCTGAGGCGTCATGTGACTCATCGGACGAAGACTCGGAGGACAAAGACACAGGAGTCTTTGGTTGGAGTCAAGACTCGGAGGACAAAGACACAGGAGTCTTCCGTATTACACCACTTTGTGAATATGTGTGTGTTTTCCATACCTGTGCATATTTCTACTCGTAGTTACTATAGGACTCGTTCGTTCGCGTACCGGAACCCCTCCTCTGTTCTCCTTCTACCCGTTCTACTCACACCCAGCACCTCGTCACAGGAGCCTCTGGACCTGTCAGTCTGCCAACCGCAAGGCCGCCTTCATCTCTGGCTGCTCTCTCCTTCAGTCTGGATCTCACCTGACAACACGTCTACCGGCTGCTCTCTCCTTCAGTCTGGATCTCACCTGACAACACGTCTACCGGCTGCTCTCTCCTTCAGTCTGGATCTCACCTGACAACACGTCTACCGGCTGCTCTCTCCTTCAGTCTGGATCTCACCTGACAACACGTCTACCGGCTGCTCTCTCCTTCAGTCTGGATCTCACCTGACAACACGTCTACCGGCTGCTCTCTCCTTCAGTCTGGATCTCACCTGACAACACGTCTACACGACGGTCCTCCAGTCCTCTCCTCTCCCTGGTCGTCTGACTTGGTGCTCTTGAGCCAACTTGTGAGCGACGGAGAGGAAAAGGAGCAAATGGAATCAAGCGGAAGACCTGCTCTGCTATCAATCTCTCCTCTCCTCCTTCTCTCCTGTCTCTGCAGCCAGAAGCTCTTTCTACCTGACAACATGCAGTCTTCCTTCTCTAACCCCAAAAAGCTCTTCTCTATCTTCTCCAACCTCCTTGATCCCCCGAGTCCCCCTCCTCCTTCCTCCCTTTTGCCACTTTGTCGACTACTTTACAAACAAGATGGACGACATACGCTCCTCCTTTACTAATCCATCCTCTATCACTTCACCTACACCAATTCCTTCATCCCCCTCTCTTTCCTCGTTTACCCCCCTGTCTCCCAGTCAAGTTCTTAGCTTGGTGACCTCTGCTCGACCGACCAGCTGACCCTTGACCCCGTCCCGTCTCACATCCTCCAGACTGTTGCTCCTGACCTTCTGACCTTTCTCACCATCTTATTAACAGCTCCCTCTCAACTGGCTGTTTCCCCAACTCTCTGGAGGAGGAGAGTCAACCCTCTCCTGAAGAAACCACCTCCACCCGTCTGAAGTCAGCCACTACAGACCGCTCTCTCTTCTTCCCTCTTTCCAAAACTCTGGAGTGAGCCATCTTTAACCAAGTGTCCTCCTATCTCCACGGCAACGACCTTCTTGACCCCCACCAGTCTGGATTCAAGGCCGGCCAACAGAGACGGCCCTCCTTGCTGAGCAGCTTCACTCTGCTAGAGCATCCTCTCTCCTCTGTCCTTATCCTTCACTCTGCTAGAGCATCCTCTCTCTCCTCTGTCCTTATCCTTCACTCTGCTAGAGCAGCCTCTCTCCTCTGTCCTTATCCTTCACTCTGCTAGAGTAGCCTCTCTCTCCTCTGTCCTTATCCTTCTAGACCTTTCTGCTGCATTTGACACCGTGAACCACCAGATCCTTCTCTCTTCTCTTCAGGACCTGGGGATCTCAGGCACAGCACTCGCTCTTTTCTCTTCCTACCTCACCGACCGACTGACCGGGTAACTTGGACAGGATCTGTATCTGATCCTTGTCCTCTCACTACTGGGGTTCCTCAAGGCTCCGTCCTGGGTCCCCTCCTCTTCTCTCTGTACACCAATTCTCTCGGCTCTGTCATTCGTTCGCATGGCTTCTCCTACCACAGCTATGCCGATGACACCCAACTGATCTTCTCGTTCCCACCGTTTGAAACACAGGTGGCGGCGCGAATCTCTGCCTGTCTGACTGACATCTCTCAGTGGATGTCTGCTCACCACCTGAAAATCAACCCTGACAAGACCGAGCTACTGTTCCTACCACTCACGACCTGACCACCACCTTCAACAGCTCCATGTTGGCCCCTACCCTGACTGCCAGGAGCCTCGGGGTGACGCTAGACAGTCAACTCTCCCTGACGGCCAACATCGCTGCGACAGCGTTCCTGTAGGTACATGCTGCACAACATCTGGAGAATACGACCTCTTCTTACCCAGAAGGCAGCGCAGGTTCTGGTCCGGGCTCTGGTCATTTCGCGCCTCAACTACTGCAACTCCCTTCTGGCTGGTCTACCTGCTAAGGCCATCCGGCCTCTGCAGCTCATCCAGAATGCAGCAGCTCGACTGGTCTTCAGCCTCCCGAGGTTCACCCACACCACTCCGCTCCTCCACCCACACCACTCCGCTCCTCCGCTCTCTTCACTGGCTACCGGTGGCGGCCCGCATCCGCTTCAAAACATTGGTTCTGGCGTACCGTGCTCTGAACGGATCGGGCCCCGTCTACATCCGGGATGTGGTCACACCGTACACCCCGGCACGTTCGCTCCGCTCGGCAACAGCCAACCGACTTGTGACTCTGTCACCTCAAGCTCATCACTACATCAGACTGTCCTGGCTCCTGATTGGTGGAGCCAGCTCCCCACTGACACCAGGACAGCAGGAAGTCTCTACATCTTCACCAGAAACTGAAAACGCACCTTTAGACTATATCTGGATTAATCACAGATTTGCACTTTAGTAGCACTTGAATGGCTCTTATTGTGGTACTTTAGTAGTTTGACTATGTTGAGGAAATGTTACTTCTGTATTGTTGTTGTTCTTAGTTTGTACTCTAGGTTGAAATGCACTTATTGTAAGTCGCTTTGGATAAAAGCGTCTGCTAAATGATATGTAATGTAACGTCTCTTTCAGGGGAGTTCGAGGTGTGCACCATCCTGTTCAGCGACGTGGTGACCTTCACCAGCATCTGCGCCGCCTGTGAGCCCATCCACATCGTCCACCTGCTCAACTCCATGTACTCCAAGTTTGACCGGCTCACCAGCATACACGACATCTACAAGGTGTGTGTGTGTGTGTGTGTGTGTGTGTGTGTGTGTGTGTGTGTGTGTGTGTGTGTGTGTGTGTGTGTGTGTGTGTGTGTGTGTGTGTGTGTGTGTGTGTGTGTGTGTGTGTGTGTGTGTGTGTGTGTGTGTGTGTGTGTGTGTGTGTGTGTGTGTGTGTGTGTGTGTGTGTGTGTGTGTGTGTGTGTGTGTGTGTGTGTGTGTGTGTGTGTGTGTGTGTGTGTGTGTGTGTGTGTGTGTGTGTGTGTGTGTGTGTGTGTGTGTGTGTGTGTGTGTGTGTGTGTGTGTGTGTGTGTGTGTGTGTGTGTGTGTGTGTGTGTGTGTGTGTGTGTGTGTGTGTGTGTGTGTGTGTGTGTGTGTGTGTGTGTGTGTGTGTGTGTGTGTGTGTGTGTGTTCTTTATGTTTATTTATAGCGGTAGCCGGTTCATTCAAAATTAACAACAAAGTTATTCATTCAATCTGGATCCTGTATCATATTTGCCTTTTTTTAATGAGTCCTTTACAAATCCCGATTGAATCTAATGAGGTTTGGTTTTTAATGGTTTACCTAATCAAAAGTAAAATATACAAACATGTGTTATTGTTCCTGTAGTTTTTCTGGTTTTTCGTGTTCACAACATGTCGTCTCTTCTTAATGAAGTCATCTCATGAGCCTGGTGGCTGAAGTCCTTCTAGAAACAGTGGGAGGGATTTGGTGACACCTAGTGGCGACTTGCAGAATGCAGCCAACTCAAGTGTGTGTGTGTGTGTGTGTGTGTGTGTGTGTGTGTGTGTGTGTGTGTGTGTGTGTGTGTGTCTTTATTATATTGTGTGGCCCGAGACATGGAAGCACAGTCATAGTGTGGGGTCCAAAAATATTGTGGGGTCCAAAAGGCTGGACCCCACAATTATTACATCAAATTCAGTGAACAAATGGTTAAATATAGGCCCTGTGAAGTTTTTAGAGGTTTCCCCACAATACACATAAACCAACGTAGTGTGCTTGAGGTGTGCTTAGCTATAATTACTCAGTAGCCCCCCCTATGGAGCACAGGTGGTAGCGCAGGAACACACACTACACACACTTGGCTCTACTGTGCATGCCCAACCACTTGGATCTACTGCGCATGTGCAAGCAGCGTCTTCAATTCAGGTTCAGGCTGCTAATGCTAAAAATTAATATTAAGGTAATACATCAATAAACAACATGGCAGCAAACAAAACCAAGAGAAGACAAGCTGATTATTATCTTTACTTCACAGAAGAAGAAGAAAAAAAAAATAAAAAAAATAATAGGCATACAAATGAAACGTACATGTGTACATTTAGTCTTCGTTTAATCAATATTAAGAAAATGTATTAATACGTATCTATATGTGAATAAATGTTCACTTGTGAGAAACGGATTGTGTTGCTTGGAGAGGCCACGGGGACGTGCCTGGTGGGCGGACACAGAAGTCACATGCAGCAATACGACTAACGGGACGCGCCGGCTTGGCAAAACAAGCGCTCCTTGACTCGATTTCTGGTTGACGCGTCACCGACTGTCTCTGGCTGAGGAGAATGCACGTGGACCGGGATACAAAATACGGTAAGAAATGACTGTAGTAGTTACGTTACGGTGTATTTCTGTCCGCTGAGCCGACATGTTGTCATTTAAATGAGGCTTTTAAGCTGACGCTTAACGTTGTTGCCGTTCAGACGCTGTGACCGGTGACCGGTTAGCGCTAAGCTAGCGCGCTAGCGCTAAGCTAGCGCGCTAAGCTAGCGCTCTGAGCCCATGTCAGGGAAATTAGCTGCTATTAAAATGCATTTTCACAAGGCTTTGGTAGCGATATGACCACGTCTTGCAATTAACAGGAGCATATAGTTGTGTCTAAAACAGAGATGTGTTCTGCTATGTCACGTTAGCTTATTTTTTATTCCGTTTTTATCATTAGTTAACTTAATACAATTAAAAACTGACGAATATGACTCGAGGGAGGAGTTATCTGTTCAAAAATAAGCATGTTAGTGTTTTTTGTGCATAAAGTTGGTGTAAATAATAAAGTCGATGCAAAGGGGACATATCAATAATTTAAATATGCAAGTGTGCGAACACGTGCAAGTAGATTACATGCAAAGCCACGCAAATGGCACAGTCAAGTTTTTGTCATATAATGGGGACCAGTGGGGGAGGGGTTCAGAATACCAGACTGACACGCACACGTCACCGTCAGTTGTGGGGTCCACGTAAATGGAATAATATGTAAATATTTAACTGACCAAATATTATATTTTCTGGTCATTAACTTAAAAAAACATTAGATATGACGCGTGCGTACAACCTGAACTCAGTTTCTATATTTGTAGTCATACCTGCTGATAGTCAACGGTCAATTCCCTCCTGGCAGACCTCAGCTTTACTTATTATCAGCTGCAGTTTTAACAGCAGGCAACATATGAATCACAGATATCAGAGAACTTGGAATTGATCAAAAGTATGAATGATTTTGAGTCGGCTCGATGACCCGTTTGATAAAAAATGCTTGCTCACTCATTTGCTGTTTTATATCGTATCACCTCATGGTTATTGCTATTTAATTGAATAACTTTACTGCTGACCAGCTGATGAAATATGAATTTGAACTTCTTCTACAGAATGGACCACAGTCTTCTGGTGACGAGACCCTCATATCCTATGAAGGTAATCATGCTAGTCTTGATTAGTTTCTTGTGTTACTATGTTAGTTTTTAGTATGACTGAAGTCTCTCTCTCTCTCTTTCTCTTTCTTTTCCTCTTCTCTCTCTATATCTACAGTGGGGGGGGGGAGTATTTAGTCAGCCATCAATTGTGCAAGTTCTCCCACTTAAAAAGAGGAGAGAGGCCTGTAATTGTCATCATACGTAGACCTGAGACATGAGGGGAAAAATCCAGAAAATCACTTCGCTGATTTTTAAAGAATTTATTGGTATATTCCACATTCTACTATCCTGTGTTCCTGGTGCAGGTCTACATGTGGTCCTGGTGCAGGTCTACATGTTGTTTCTGGAGTCCTCTGACAGCTCATTGGTCTTGGCCATAGTGAGTTTGGAGTGTCACTGTTTGAGGCTGTCAAGTGTCTTTTATACTGATTTGAGTTCAAACAGGTGCCATTAATACAGGTAAGGAGTGGAGAATAGAGGAGCCTCTCAAAGAAGAAGTTACAGGACTGTGAGAGACGGACATCTTGCTTGTTTGTTATTGACCAAATACTTATTGTACCCAGGAATTTACCAATTAATTCTTTAAAAATCAGACAAAGTGATTTTCTGGATTTTATTTTATTTTTTTCCTCATTTTGTCTCTCATAGTCAAGGTCTACCTATGATGAACATTACAGGCCTCTCTCATCTTTTTAGGTGGGAGAACTTGCACAATTGGTGGCTGATTAAATACTTTTTTCCCCCACTGTATATAGTTCTACTTTGTATGCTGTTATAGGTTTTAAAGTGTATTTTAAATATTAATCACTGCAGCCCCCTATGTTTGTGTTCGACTTTAGAATAGGCCATGCACACTGCTTTAAGTTATTTGCTATTTAATAAATGTTTAATAGACTTATCAAATAAAGTCACTTTGTAACTTGTCAGTATCTCAACATACATCATTACTATAATTTCTAAATGCAGTCTCTTTTTCAATCTGAATTCCAGGTGACACACAATCAGGCTCGGAGACGCCTTTAGACTGGACTACCTATGATGGATGTGACCCAAATAGAGCTACAGTCAGGTAATGGAGTATAGTAAACATTGTCTCTATTTATGTTGACCTGTACACAATGTAGCTCTATCAAGATAGGGATGTGTTTTCATTGCTTTTCTGATGCAGCATGTCAGTCAGCTTACTCATGGAGTCCCTTTGGGGCCCTGGCGTTTTATTCAAATTATAAGTGACTTAATATGATTTTAACAAAACATTTTAGGATCCAATCTCAAGTCAATACAGGTGTAAATGTCTACTTAATGAGCTGTAGTCATTTTCAAACAGGTATTTTGAACATGCCCCATTCTGCAGGCCATAATATGCTGTGGAGAGAAATTAATCTCACACACATTCTTGCTATCCTATCCTTGTGGGGCCCTGGCGTTTTATTAAAACTATAAGTGACTTAATATAATTTTAACACAACATTTTAGGATCTAACCTCAAGTTAATACAGGTGTAAATGTCTACTTAATGAGCTGTAGTAATTTTCAAACAGGTATTTTGAACATGCCCCATTCTGCAGGCCATAATATGCTGTGGAGAGAAATTAATCTCACACACATTCTTGCTATCCTATCCTTGTGGGGCCCTGGCGTTTTATTAAAACTATAAGTGACTTAATATAATTTTAACAAAACATTTTAGGATCCAACCTCAAGTTATTACAGGTGTAAATGTCTACTTAATGAGCTGTAGTCATTTTCAAACAGGTATTTTGAACATGCCCCATTCTGCAGGCCATAATATGCTGTGGAGAGAAATTAATCTCACACACATTCTTGCTATCCTATCCTTGTGGGGCCTTGGCGTTTTATTAAAACTATAAGTGACTTAATATAATTTTAACAAAACATTTTAGGATCTAACCTCAAGTTATTACAGGTGTAAATGTCTACTTAATGGTCTACATGTGGTCCTGGTGCAGGTCTACATGTGGTCCTGGTGCAGGTCTACATGTGGTCGTGGTGCAGGTCTACATGTTGTTTCTGGAGTCCTCTGACAGCTCGTTGGTCTTGGCCATAGTGGAGTTTGGAGTGTGACTGTTTGAGGTTGTGGACAGGTGTCTTTTATACTGATATGAGTTCAGACAGGAGCCATTAATACAGGTAAGGAGTGGAGAACAGAGGAGCCTCTCAAAGAAGAAGTTACAGGTCTGTGAGAGACGGACATCTTGCTTGTTTGTTATTGACCAAATACTTATTGTACCCAGGAATTTACCAATTAATTCTTTAAAAATCAGACAAAGTGATTTTCTGGATTTTCTTTCCTCATGTTGTCTTTCATAGTTGAGGTCTACCTATGATGAAAATTACAGGTCTCTCTCATCTTTTTAAGTGGGAGAACTTGCACAATTGGTGGCTGACTAAATACTTTTTTCCCCACTATATATATACTTATATGGGAGACCAGGAGCTAAATGTGGTGGACAAAGCTAGATCTTTGGGTCACATCATCAGGAATGATCTAGCGATGATGACGATGTGCAACAGCAGTGTTGCAAACTTTATGCACAAGCTAATATGCTGGCACGTAATTGTGACATGTGTACAGATGTTAAAACTGCTCTCTTTAGAGGTGCTGTACTTCTCTTTACAGGTGTACATGTATGTGTACACACATGTGTATGTGTACGCATGTATGTGCGTACGTATGCGTGCACATGAGTCTGAAATAAAAAGGAATATATGACACCCTTTAAACATTTGTGTTTGTATTCTATAGCTCGGATGCACCAGAACCCTGACAAAAGATTGTTGGAATGAATCCCTCTATCAACGCACGGATTCCGATGAATCCCAGAGTTCTGTCCCCCGGCTTAGAAGAACTAAAAGCATACAGGTGAGCAACACTCACAATTTAGAGAAATACTGATTTGCTTGAGTTTTTCTTAACTGATGGTGCACATCATTACATTACATCATCATGTGGAAAGTTAAGTGTGCATTGGAAATGTTTAATAATGTGCTGACTTTAATTTAAGTAAAAACTTTTTCTTTTAAAGATGGAGAGTGGGATTAATTACAATTCGGATGAGCTTTTTGACCCGTACTCGGACGGCAGTGGAGACAAATATATTCCAAAGACTAGTGAGGATGATTCTGACGGTACAGACACAAGCGAAGTTTTTGAGCCCTTCAACCAGCCAAAGTGCCAGAGAGCACTTGCAACAGCAACGTTTTTAATTTCGGCCGTTATTCTCTGAATTGACGTATCAGCTGATATAACCGCACTGTAGAGCGTGGTTTAAAAGGAGAGCAACGATTTAAACATCTATTTGTCTGTGGTATGACTTATTCATTTAGAATTTCGCTTTTGTCTTTTCAGAAAGTCAGCTCTCATCCACTCAGAGAGAAGATGAGACCACAATGCCAGATGTGATGGACGCAGCACCTCAGGAGGGCCCGATGACCTCGCCACAAGCCGGTTGTCAACAAGAGTCTCCAAAAATTAAAAAGAGGTAAAAGAGGTTTTGAAGAAAATATTTCTTTGATATCAAACTTTATTACTGTACGTGTTCCTAGGTTGATAACTGGATCCGGTTTCATCCCTACCTAGGCGACCGTGTCAATAAAAACAAAAAAATGGAATTTCACATCCCATCATATTTGCACCTTGCGAAGTTGTTGGTTTCCCATCTTATTCTGGAGGTTGAGATATTTAAAATGTGTCCCTGAAACGTTGCAGTGGCATTAAAGGGACTGGGAAAATGCTATGAGAGCAGCAAAGGAGAAACATATGATCGAGTTATAAATACAAAAGAAACGGCATAGGTCAATGGAATCAGAATTATTGCTTAAATACTGTTGGATAGATGAAGTCAAATCACTTAATGCAAAGTAGTATTGCCTCTATTATTTATGAACTCTTCTAACAATCATCAGGTGATGGACTTGTACATTATATATATTTATTATCTCCAATAATATGTTGCGAAAGAAAAACTGTCATATTAATGTAAATTAAAATGGTCAGACTTTGATTGTCTCGCAGACAATCCAAACTTCAACATTTCATATAAGTTTCACTTTAAACGCCCCACCAGACATCCAGAACCCCTACCTGCCCATTTTCCAGTTCTCTCTGCTCTGGCACACCTGAACCAGCTGATGTTCAGCCTCATATAACAGTTGCTTATGACTTCACAGTTTATAGAAAATGTTATTTAAACATTATTTACACAGGTATAGTACTTGTATAACTACCAAGCTCTTTGGTATTTAATTAGTGTAATGAGCATTGTCTTTATTAATAAACGACCAGTTCAGACCCTACATTCTGAGCTGCATAATGGAATGACTCGCATCGTCGATGTGTGCTGCTTTTGCAGGACATTAATGTTGTATTGATAAATTGCAGCCCACTGGCTCTCACCCCATCCCATTGGCGTGTCATCCTGATGCTCTCCACATGGCCGATATGTTCATACGGCTACGGCCAGTTAAAAACAGCTGCGCCTAAGCTGTATGCTGACGAGGAGCACCCTACACGCAGTTCCATAGCACGAGAATGGAAATGGAAACCTTGAATTGTGTTTCTTGTTCGACAGGTCGCCCACCATTCCAAAGAAGGAAGTGGACAAAAGAGGAGATGATCTCAGTCGAGAAGCACATGATGTCCTTCATCACGTCATGCCGTGTACCAGGCAAAAGTGATTGTGATAAGTGCCTTGATGTTGAGAAAGCTGCTCTCAAAGATAGAACATGGTCGGCCTTGAAATTCTATATAAAGAACAGAATTACAGCGCTGAAGAGAACGGTTTGAATCGAGCATGGCTGTTGAGTTTTACGGTGTCATTGTTCAGTGTTTAGTGCAATTTTTTTATGCAACGTTTTCGCATTTAGTGCATGCGATGTTTAGCATTTAAAGCAGTAGTGCATGGTTTAGTGTTTAGCATTATTGGTGTTGAGTGTCTGTTGACCACCACTCGTCTCTCCTTTTCTAATCTTTATTCTCTATAATCTATTATTTCACTTCATTGCCTTTAATTTCCTGTCACATTACCTCATTTTATAACCATATCTCTTTTTACAGCTTATCATTTTATCTGTCATTTTCCACTAATCTCAGTTAATTGACATTTTAGCGGATTTATTTATAATTTAATTCCCCCCCCCAATTTGTACTCATTTGTTTATAATAAATATATTGAAATATTAAATATATTGAAATATTTAATAAAATTGTGAATTTACAATTTAACTGGCTCAAATCTCTCATTTGAAGCAATTTGTTTAATTCAACCA
Organism: Liparis tanakae; assembly: GCA_036178185.1. Lineage (NCBI taxonomy): Eukaryota > Metazoa > Chordata > Actinopteri > Perciformes > Liparidae > Liparis > Liparis tanakae. The sequence continues at coordinate 9,981,956 of CM070103.1, read as the reverse complement.
AAGAAGTAGGCGATCTTCTGACCTTTTTCACTTTTGTCTCTGTCTAATGTTATGAGTTTTGTCCTGCAGTACTGCTGACATTATGAAAGGTTAATGATACATTTGCATGTACTTAATACTAGGTTTCATCAGGTACCAAGTTCACCAATAGCATCCCTATAAATTTATTAGGAGTCACAATGATAAGACTATGGTTGACTTGTATGGCTATTTATTTTGTTCATTCACAAAGTTTGATCACAAAATAGAAAATACCCTCGATATTAAAAAAACAGGACCTAAACCTATACCCAAATCGTCACGTTCTAGCAGATGGATATCGTGCTGCATCATGGTTCCACAGCATCGTGACAGTCAAAGGTGTTCGGGGTTCCACAAAATGAGTTTAACCCGACTGTGTGTAAACTGGCCCTCAGAAAAGAATACAAACCAGACAGTGTGTATAGTGTCCTCAAATAACTAAATACCTGACGAGACCCCACTATGGGGGTCCTAGTCAGGTCATGGGATTTTACTTTGTCTAATTGATCATTTAAAGTGATATCTTTGTTTATGTCATCTCAAAGATAATGCCTGATTTTTTTCAGTGCTGTACAACCTTTAGAAAGGGTGGAACCAGTTGGAACCCACAAGTGATGTGCCTGTCAGGTGGTCCCACAATACGATAAAGACAAGGCTGTGTGTGTGTGTGTGTGTGTGTGTGTGTGTGTGTGTGTGTGTGTGTGTGTGTGTGTGTTAAAGGTGGAGACTATTGGTGATGCATACATGGTGGTGGGTGGTGTCCCCATCCCCACAGGAACCCACGCCCACAGAGTGGCGAACTTTGCTCTAGGCATGAGGATCGCTGCCCGAGAGGTCCTCAACCCTGTGACAGGCCAGCCCATCCAGGTGAGGGTCATGAACCAGGCCAACCTGTCCAGGTGAGGTGGACCTTCTTCCTATATTCTTTATACGTCTACAGTCTGAACCTCAACAGGTGATTCCTCCACAGGAAGGCACACCGAATGCGAAGCTAGCAATGAAGAACTTCATGGTTAACACACAGCTAACTCAACCCCCGGAGGCTGCTTCATTGTTGCGGGTGATTTCAATCACTCAAACCTGAAGACTGCACTCGCAAAATTCCACCAGCATGTCTTCTGCCATACCAGAGGAAACAAAACTCTTGACCATGTTTACACTAGCATGGCTGCTGCTTACAAAGCGACCGCCCTCCCCCATCTTGGACAGTCGGACCATCTTTCTGTGTTCCTCAAACCCAAATATTTACCTCTCATCAACCGAGTCAGACCAACTGTGAGGACCATCAAGGTGTGGCCAGCGGGGACAGACACGACACTCCAGGACAAGTTCCTACACACGGACTGGAGTACGTTTGCTTCCAACGCCACCTGTGGCTCACAGGTTGACATTGACCTCTATCTTCCTCTGTCTTAAACTGCATTCCCACCACCATTGATGGCGTAACTACAGAGAAACAGATCACCGCGTACCCCACCAGAAGCCTTGCATGACCAGGGATGTGCGGCTCCTGCTGACGGCGTGACATCGCCTTCAGAGGGGGGAGCACACCAGAGCTACCTGAGGGGCCAAGCTCTGCTACAAGCTGAAGACCGAGGGTCCCTTCTCCAACACGGACCCCAGGCGCATGAGCAGGGCCTCCAGGCCATCACGACTACAGACCAAGCAACGCCTACTCCACGGCTACAGACATCTCCTTCCTGAACGAGCTGGATGACCTTTATGCTTCGAGAGGCCAACAGGGACTCTGCCTCTCGGCTGACCACCGGCCTCCCACTCTCCACCACGGAAGTATTCGCAGCCCTGAGCAGGATCAACGGAGGCCAGGCTGCTGGTCCTGACCGTATTCCTGGGCGTGTGCGGAGCAGCTCTGGGCCATTAGACATGTTCAACCTTCTCTTGCCCAAGCTGCTGTGCCCACATGTTTAAGACCACGGCCATCGTGCCGGTGCCAAAACTCTCTGAGCCGACGTGCCTCCATGACTACCGCCCTGTTGCCCTCACGGCCATCGTCATGAAGAGCTTTGAGCGGCTGCTTGTGGCACACATGGAGGTCTCCTTCCCACCCACACTGGACCACACCAGTGGGCCTCCCGCAGCAACAGGAGCGTCTCCACAGTACTGCACTCTGTGTCACACATCTGGAAAATAACAACAGTTATGCACCACTGCTATTGGTGGACTTCAGCTCTGCATTGAGCACCGTCATCCCCTCCGAGCTCATCACTAAGCTTGGAGACCTGGGCACCAACCCCTCCCTCTAAGACTGGACTATGGACTTCCTGACCAACAGACCTCAGTGTGTGAGGTCAGGCAACATCTGCTCCCCCACTGCCACACTCCACACCGGTGTGCCTCAGGGCTGTGTGCTGAGCCCAGTCCTGTACTCCCTCTTCACCCAGGACCGCCGGCCTGTATGTGGATCCAACTCCATCATCACATCTGCAGACGACACAACGGTGATTGGCCTCATCAACAACAACAAAGAGACGGCACACAGGGAAGAGGTACAGCACCTGGCCGTGCGGTGCGCCGACAATAACCAGCTCCTCAACACCAGCAGAACCAAGGAGCTCATCGTGGACTTCAGGAAGAAGAACAGGAGCACGACCCCATCCACATCAACGGGATGTCCAGCTTCAAGCTCCTGGGACCCATATCTCGGAGGACCTGTCCTGGAACACCAACACCTCCAGCCTCGTCAAGAAAGCTCACAGCGCCTCTTCTTTCTGAGGACACTGAAGAAGAATCACCTGTCTTCAGCCATCCTGGTGAATTTCTACCGCTGTGTGATCGAGAGCATCCTTACCAACTGTGTTACAGTCTGGTACGGCAGCTGCTTGTCGCAGAGCGCAAGAGATGCAGCGGGTGGCGAAAACCGCCCAGCGCATCACAGGTACTCCACTCCCAAGCATCGAGGAGGTCCAGAAGAAACGCTGTCTGCATCCAGCCCGCAGCATCCTGAAGGACTCTTCTCCCTCTGCTCAGACTGTTCTCCCTCTGCTCACAGACTGTTCTCCCTCTGCTCACAGACTGTTCTCCCTCTGCTCAGACTGTTCTCCCTCTGCTCACAGACTGTTCTCCCTCTGCTCAGACTGTTCTCCCTCTGCTCAGACTGTTCTCCCTCTGCTCAGACTGTTCTCCCTCTGCTCAGACTGTTCTCCCTCTGCTCACAGACTGTTCTCCCTCTGCTCAGACTGTTCTCCCTCTGCTCAGACTGTTCTCCCTCTGCTCACAGACTGTTCTCCCTCTGCTCACAGACTGTTCTCTCTCTGCTCACAGACTCTTCTCCCTCTGCTCACAGACTGTTCTCCCTCTGCTCACAGACTCTTCTCCCTCTGCTCACAGACTGTTCTCCCTCTGCTCACAGACTGTTCTCCCTCCTGCCCTCGGGCCGGCGCTTCAGGAGCTTACGGTCGAGGACCAGCCGTCTGAGTAACAGTTTCTTCCACAGAGCTGTTACTCTTTTAAACTCTACCCCCCTCTGATCATCTTACTCCACTCTATCTGCACTGTAGACACTTTAAGCCATTGTTGCACTATCAAGTTAATGCACTTAATATTTGCACTTGTCAGAATATATTTTTATCTGCATTTTTAAAAAATATAACCTGTGTATCATGTTATTTAGGATACTTCTGTTGCACTTCTGGTTGGATGTGAAACTGCATTTCGTTGCTCTGTACTTGTACATGTGTAATGACAATAAAGTTGAATCTAATCTAAACCTGTTGACCCGCCCTGTATGTTCCAGATCCGCGTGGGTCTCCATACGGGTCCGGTCTTAGCCGGGGTGGTGGGGGAGAAGATGCCCCGATACTGCCTGTTTGGAGACACCGTCAACACTGCCTCCAGGATGGAGAGTCACGGGCTGCCCGACCACATTCACCTCAGCACCTCCACCTGTAGGTAGGTAGGTAGGTGTGTGTGTGTGTGTGTGTGTGTGTGTGTGTGTGTGACAACTTCCCCTTGGTCTTTTCTTGGTGTCCAGTGCTCTTTGGTCACCGTATGGTTCAGAGTTTTTCTGCACATTGAGAATTCTTAGTGTACTTAGTGTACTTTGTGTTGGTTGTGTCTGTCCCTGACTCCGGGTCCTACGCACATGACCTCCAGCATGTTGTTCCTTGTGGTGAGAAGTGCAGCTCCTCTATCTGCTGTGTCTTCCTGTCCTCCAACTGGAGGTGCGTCTCCTCTGTGGAGTGAATCGATGCGGTGGAAGAGCCAGTTATTCACCCCGGTCACCAGATCCACTCAGACAGAACCACGAACAGACATGGCATACCAATGAAGACCACTAGGACGCTCCTCCTCAGTGCCCTGACAACATGCTGAAGATGAGTTCTCCCCTGTGGTCCTCCTCCAGGGCCCTGAAGGATGCTGGGTTCAGCATACAGGAGCGTGGGCAGATTGAGGTGAAGGGCAAAGGGCTGATGACCACCTACTTCCTCATGGGGAACCTGCTGGTGTCTGAAGACGACATCATGGGAAGAGAGGGGGGCGGGGCCAGTCTTTACAGGGAGGACCTGTGTGGCCAGAGCAGCAGCGGTAAGGAACACAAAGTACACTCACAAATAATGAATCAGATTAAAACTACAAGCACAGAGAGGTGGTGAGATGGGAGGTGATGCTCACCTGAGGATTCAGAGGAAGGCTTTGACTCGGGCTGAAGGTCCACCATGTTGTCTCAAGAGGTAAGTCCTCTGGTGCTCTCCTCGTCCAACATGCCCCCCCCCTGTCTCAAGCCAGACCACTGGGTGGAGGGGACATTTTAAAAGATGCCTCCATTGGGGGGTAGGAGGGCTCGGACCGGTAGATTACGAGAAGCTGGTGGAGAGAGAAAGACGTAGAGATGCTTTCAGACCTCTTGTGGGTCCTGTCAGACCTTTTGTGGGTACGGTCCGACCTCTTGTTGGTCCGGTCAGACCTCTTGTGGGTCCGGTCAGACCTCTTGTGGGTCCGGTCCGACCTCTTGTGGGTCCTGTCAGACCTCTTGTGGGTCCGGTCCGACCTCTTGTGGGTCCGGTCAGACCTCTTGTGGGTCCTGTCAGACCTCTTGTGGGTCCTGTCAGACCCATTTGTGGGTCCTGTCAGACCTCTTGTTGGTCCGGTCCGACCTTTTGTGGGTACGGTCCGACCTCTTGCTTGTGGGTACGGTCCGACCTCTTGTTGGTCCGGTCAGACCTCTTGTGGGTCCTGTCAGACCTCTTGTGGGTCCTGTCAGACCTCTTGCGGGTTCTGTCAGACCTCTTGCGGGTTCTGTCAGACCTCTTGTGGGTCCGGTCCGACCTCTTGTGGGTCCTGTCAGACCTCTTGTGGGTCCTGTCAGACCTCTTGTGGGTCCTGTCAGACCTCTTGCGGGTCCTGTCAGACCTCTTGTGGGTTGACAAGATCCGAAGATGCTGAGCATCAAACTCAGCAGCACACTGACATCTTGTGGTTGAACAATGTATGGCAGTCCTTTAGAACCTGAGTCCTCTAGAACATGAGCCCTTTAGAACCTGAGTCCTTTAGAACCTGAGCCCTTTAGAACCTGAGTCCTTTAGAACCTGAGTCCTTTAGGAACTGAGTCCTTTAGAACCTGAGCCCTTTAAGACTTGAACCCGAGCTTGAGTTTGTGGCTTTACAGCAGTCTGTGGCATGTCATGTGACCAGATGAACAATAGATGTCATGTGACCAGGTGAACAATAGATGTCATGTGACCAGGTGAACAATAGATGTCATGTGACCAGGTGAACAATAGATGTCATGTGACCAGATGAACAATAGATGTCATGTGACCAGGTGAACAATAGATGTCATGTGACCAGGTGAACAATAGATGTCATGTGACCAGGTGAACAATAGATGTCATGTGACCAGGTGAACAATAGATGTCATGTGACCAGGTGAACAATAGATGTCATGTGACCAGATGAACAATAGATGTCATGTGACCAGATGAACAATAGATGTCATGTGACCAGATGAACAATAGATGTCATGTGACCAGATGAACAATAGATGTCATGTGACCAGATGAACAATAGATGTCATGTGACCAGATGAACAATAGATGTCATGTGACCAGATGAACAATAGATGTCACGGTTTCTTAAATCATAAACCTGAAACATGTTTCATTTAGAGTCTGAGGTGAGAAGCGAGTCTGAACCCAGAGACAAGGACTCCGATGGAGACCTGAGCCCACCAGACCCGATGGCCCCGTTTGCCTGGGACATCAGCCCCCCTTTTGAGATTGCAGACACCGGCTCCCACACAATGCCCGGCAACTTCAACAGCAAACTGTGTGTGATGTTGTGACTGTGTGTGTGTGTTGTTGTGACTGTGTGTGTGTGTGTTGTTGTGACTGTGTGTGTGTGTGTGTGTGTTGTTGTGACTGTGTGTGTGTTGTTGTGACTGTGTGTGTGTGTTGTTGTGACTGTGTGTTGTGACTGTGTGTGTGTGTTGTTGTGACTGTGTGTGTGTGTGTTGTTGTGACTGTGTGTGTGTTGTGACTGTGTGTGTGTGCGTGTTGTCACTGTGTGTGTGTTGTGACTGTGTGTGTGTGTGTGTTGTCACTGTGTGTGTGTTGTGACTGTGTGTGTGTGTTGTTGTGACTGTGTGTGTGTGTTGTTGTGACTGTGTGTGTGTGTTGTTGTGACTGTGTGTGTGTGTTGTTGTGACTGTGTGTTGTTGTGACTGTGTGTTGTTGTGACTGTGTGTTGTTGTGACTGTGTGTTGTTGTGACTGTGTGTGTGTGTTGTGTGTGTGTGTGTGTGTGTTGTGTGTGTGTGTTGTTGTGACTGTGTGTGTGTGTTGTTGTGACTGTGTGTGTGTTGTTGTGACTGTGTGTGTGTGTTGTTGTGACTGTGTGTGTGTGTTGTTGTGACTGTGTGTGTGTTGTTGTGACTGTGTGTGTGTGTTGTTGTGACTGTGTGTGTGTGTGTTGTTGTGACTGTGTGTGTGTGTGTTGTTGTGACTGTGTGTGTGTTGTTGTGACTGTGTGTGTGTGTTGTTGTGACTGTGTGTGTTTGTGTTGTTGTGTGTGTGTTGTTGTGACTGTGTGTGTTGTTGTGACTGTGTGTGTTGTTGTGACTGTGTGTTGTTGTGACTGTGTGTTGTTGTGTTTGTGTTGTTGTGACTGTGTGTGTGTTGTTGTGACTGTGTGTGTGGTGTTGTGACTGTGTGTGTGTGGTGTTGTGACTGTGTGTGTGTGTGTTGTTGTGACTGTGTGTGTGGTGTTGTGACTGTGTGTGTGTGTTGTTGTGACTGTGTGTGTGTTGTTGTGACTGTGTGTGTTGTTGTGACTGTGTGTGTGTGTTGTTGTTGTGACTGTGTGTGTGTGTTGTGACTGTGTGTGTGTGTTGTTGTTGTGTGTGTGTGTGTTGTTGTTGTGTGTGTGTGTGTTGTTGTGACTGTGTGTGTTTGTGTTGTTGTGACTGTGTGTGTTTGTGTTGTTGTGACTATGTGTGTGTGTGTTGTTGTGACTGTGTGTGTGTGTGTGTGTGTGAGTTATTGTGACCCCACTGAGCCTCTTTTAGCTGCACACACATTGAGAGATGCAGCGTTATAGAAGGACCAGCAGGGACCTGATGAGGACCGGCAGGGACCTGATGAGGACCTGATGAGGACCAGCAGGGACCTGATGAGGACCTGATGAGGACCGGCAGAGACCTGATGACAGTCTACATTCCCACACAATGCCCGGCAACTTCAACAGCAAACTGTGTGTGATATTGTGACTGTGTGTGTGTGTGTATGTGTTGTTGTGACTGTGTGTGTGTGTGTTGTGACTGTGTGTGTTGTTGTGACTGTGTGTGTGTGTGTTGTTGTGACTGTGTGTGTGTGTGTTGTTGTGACTGTGTGTGTGTGTGTGTGTTGTTGTGACTGTGTGTGTGTGTTGTTGTGACTGTGTGTGTGTGGTTGTGACTGTGTGTGTGTTGTTGTGACTGTGTGTGTGTGTGTGTGTGTGTGTGTGTGTGTATTGTGACCCCACTGAGCCTCTTTTAGCTGCACACGCATTGAGAGATGCAGCGTCCCGGCAGGGACCTGATGAGGACCGGCAGGGACCTGATGAGAACCGGCAGAGACCTGATGACAGTCTACATTAAGTTGCTGTCAGACAGTTCATAACTTAATCAGTCCGTTCTTCTGTATGAATATCTGGTATATACTCTGTATGAATATAAGCATTCACGTTTTCTCACACACTCCCTAACCTTCACCTTTTCTCACACACTCCCTAAGCATTCACCTTTTCTCACACACTCCCTAACCTTCACCTGTAGAGGCGGTCGGTAGATTAACGCGCATTGTTTTTTTAATGTCACTTTCAGCTTTATTGTATTTACAGAAAATAAATGAAAACTCTTTAACAGAAAATAAACCGTAAAATTCCTGGTTCCGTGCGGTTCTTTGCGGTTCCGTTGCCGTGCTGGCATGCGGTGATGGCATGCGGTTAAAAATAATTTCCCTTCCACTCTCTCAAACAAAACACACCTGCCGGCACTCAGGTGCCGTCTGTTTATAAAGTTACGCCCCCCGACATGACGTCATCAAAACAGACAGACAGGTAAACAAATCATATTCTGGCTTCTACACTCCGGCCCCTAATTGACCGGTAGAGGGCAATTAATACATTTATACATAGGAAGCCTATTATCAAGAGTTCCATTGACAATATTCAAGAGTGTCACGTGTCCATAGAATTTCAAAAGGTAAAAAAAAAGTAATCCATTTGGTTCCAATAGTCCATCTTGGGAAAAACTTCATAAAATTTCAGCAAGAAGGTTCGAAAAGTTCTTGGGGGGGGGGGGGGGGGGGTGGAAAGAAAGAAGAGAGAAGAGATAAAATGTCTACCTAAAGCCGTTTCAGGGGTCAGAATGAGAAAAGGTCAAAGGGCCGTCTCCTCTGGTCGTGTCCTTTAGGAGGCACAGCTTCGTGATGGCCTTTCCAAGGTGCCATTCTGTGTCTTGATCTTGACTGACCCGACGTACGTCGGCATTCGCTTCATTTGCAGTCGGTGGTTCGGTGTCAGAGGAGCAGAATGCGTGAGTCTGTATCCATGGCTGTGTTATGGCCGAGAGCCGAACGTGGACCCAAATGCAGCACACGGAGTCACGGGTGATTTGGAAAAAAAGGAAAGACAGGTTTATTCACTCCAAACAAACAGAGAATGTGAACGAGGCAGGGTTGAATCCGGCGGCAGGAAAGCGAGCTGGCAGCAGGTGAGGATTCCGGAGCACACTCTGGTGACGAAACGATCTGGCGCTGACTTGCAGGAAGACCCGGGTTGAAGTAGCGCTGTCTCTGATTGCTGCCAGCTGTTCCTGCCGTCACCGCCCAGGAGGAGGGAGAGATGGCCACGCCTCTCTTTAGACAGACAAGACAGGGTAGAGACAAACAGGAGACAAGAGGACAGGGAAACAGAGGAAACACCGGGGAGCTGCTGGACCAGCTGGATGAGGACATGACAGTACCTCCCCCTCAACGAGAGCCTCCAGGCGATTTCCTGGGTTTGTCGGGGTGGGCCTTATAAAAATCCCGGACCAGGTCAGGACACAGGATGCGGGAACGAGGTTCCCAGGACCTCTCCTCGGGGCCGTAACCCTCCCAGTCAACCAGATACTGGAAGCCCCGGCCTCGCCGTCTAACATCCAGTAGTCTCCTGACCGTATAAGCCGGATGGTCGTCAATGATCCGGGTGGGAGGAGGGGGATTGGCCGGCGGGGCCAGAGGACTGGTGAGGACCGGTTTAAGTCGGGAGACATGAAAGGAAGGGTGAACCCTAAGAGCCTTGGGGAGGATGAGCCTGACAGTGGAGGGGTTTATGATCCTCTCAATTACATATGGTCCAATGAACCGTGGTGTTAATTTCCTGGAATCAGTCTTCAACGGAATGTCTTTAGAGGATAACCAGACACTCTGACCTGGTGAGTAGCTGGGCGCAGGGGTTCGGTGACGATCAGCAATCCTCTTGTTCCTCTCAGCCGGTCTTAACAGCGTTGCCTTGGTGTCCCTCCAAATCATGCGACAGCGTTGAAGATGATGTTGCACCGACGAACCGCCAACTCCTCCTCCTGTGCTGGGAACAGGGGGGTTGATAGCCTAACGAACCCTCGAGCGGAGAAACACCTGTGGCAGAGGAGAGAGAGTTGTGTGCATACTCAATCCAACTTAGGTGAGTACTCCAAGACGTCGGATTTGAAGCGGCAACACAACGGATGGCGGACTCCAGATCCTGATTTGCCCTCTCAGTTTGTCCGTTCGTCTGTGGGTGAAAACCAGACGATAGGCTGACTGTAGCTCCCAGAGCGTGGCAGAACGACTTCCAAACCTTTGAGATGAACTGAGGGCCACGGTCTGAGACAATGTCTGACGGAATGCCATGGAGGCGGAAAACATGATTTGTCAGGAGGACCGCAGTCTCACAGGCAGAAGGAAGCTTGGGGAGACCAATGAAATGGGCGGCCTTGGAGAACCGGTCCACAATGGTGAGTATTGTGGTCATGCCATCAGAAAGGGGAAGACCGGTGACAAAGTCCACGCCGATGTGAGACCAAGGACGACCAGGCGTTGGCAGGGGCCGGAGCAACCCAATAGGAGGTCGGTGAGAGGTCTTACCCCGGGCACAAACCGGGCAGGCGAGGACATATCCCTTAGTGTCCCTATCCATGGTAGGCCACCAGAAATGTCGTCTGAGGAGTGACAACGTCCGACTAATCCCTGGATGGCAAGCGAACCGAGAGGCATGTCCCCACTGCAGGACCTGAGAGCGGACTGACTCCGGAACAAACAGTCGATTTGCAGGACCTAGGTTAACGCTCCCACCACCAGCGATGCGGGCAGGATGGTATCCGACCCACTCGGAACCTCCTTTAAGGCAAACTGGCGGGACAGGGCATCAGGCTTGACGTTCTTTGACCCAGGACGGTAAGTGAGAGTGAAGTCGAAACGGCCAAAGAATAATGCCCACCGGGCCTGACGGGAATTCAGCCGTTTGGCCGACTGGATGTAGGCAAGATTCTTGTGGTCCGTCCACACGATGAAAGGGGTCTCTGATCCCTCCAGCCAATGTCGCCACTCTTCTAGGGCCAACTTCACCGCCAGTAGTTCCCGGTTACCCACATCATAATTCCTCTCTGCTGGAGACAGGCGTCGAGAAAAAAAAGCACACGGATGCAACCTCTGACCCGGCCCTGAGTGTTGAGAAAGAACCGCCCCCACCCCAATGTCTGAGGCATCCACCTCCACCACAAACTGCAGAGAAGAGTCAGGTTGTACCAGAATTGGTGCGGAGGTGAAGCGGTCCTTCAATAGGGCGAAAGCCTGATCCGCCTCAGGGGACCACCGGAACGGGACAGCAGGAGAGGTGAGTCTGGTCAAAGGTGCAGCAATTCTGCTGTAATCCCGGATAAAACGGCGATAAAAGTTGGCGAAACCAAGGAACCGTTGCAACAGCTTCCTGGAGGAGGGTTCGGGCCACTCTGCTACCGCTTTGGTCTTCTCCGGGTCCGTCCTCACCTGCCCACTCTCGATGATGTAGCCGAGAAATCCGACGGAGCTGACATGAAACTGACACTTCTCAGCCTTCACGAACAATTTGTTCTCCAGTAGTCTCTGGAGTACTTGGCGGACATGATGTTGATGTTCTGGGAGATCACGGGAATAAATCAGAATGTCATCAAGGTAAACAAAGACAAAACGATTCAAAAAATCCCTCAAAACATCGTTCACCAACGCTTGGAACACTGCCGGTGCGTTGGTCAGTCCGAAGGGCATTACCAGGTACTCGAAGTGGCCTAGTGGTGTATTGAAGGCCGTCTTCCACTCGTCTCCCTCACGAATTCGTACCAGGTGGTAAGCGTTCCTTAGGTCCAGTTTGCTGAATATGGTGGCTCCCTGTAGAGGTTCGAAGGCAGAACTGATTAGCGGCAGGGGATATTTATTCTTCACAGTGATGTTGTTCAAGCCCCGATAGTCAATACACGGACGGAGTGTCTTATCCTTCTTACCGACAAAGAAAAAACCCGCTCCTAGAGGAGAGGAGGATGCTCTGATAATGCCTGCAGCGAGTGAGTCATTAATATACGTCTCCATTGTCTCTCTCTCAGGTCGTGACAGGTTATACAAGCGACTTGTGGGAAAGGTGGTGCCGGGTAGCAGCTCGATAGCACAATCGTAACGACGATGAGGCGGTAAGGAGAGAGCCCTCTTCTTACTGAAGACCTCTGCGAGGTCATGATACTCCACAGGCACAATAGACCGGTCCGGAGGAACCGACTCCGGGAGAGCAACACTGACCCCTATAGGAGGCAACGCGGACTGCAGACAGGATGAATGACAGAAACTACTCCACTCACTGATCCTACTTGTGGTCCAGTCAATGTGAGGGTTATGTTGCTTTAGCCACGAATGTCCGAGAACTAGAGGAGTCTTAGAGGCGGAAAACACAAAAAACTGAATTAACTCACGGTGGTTTCCAGACAAAATCAAGGTTAATGGCTCAGTGCGGTGAGTGACAAGAGCTAGGGATTTGCCGTCTAAGGCACAAACCCTGACTGGGGAATCTAGAGGTTCTATTCTGATGCCTGCCTGAGAAACCACCTCAGTGTCCAAAAAACTCTGCTCGGCACCAGAGTCAATCAAAGCGAATAAAGGCAGAGACAGCTGACTAAGACACAGTTTGGCTGGGATTTGAGTTCTGAGTCTAGAATTGCAGGGGTCTTCTCCTGAAGTGCTCGCCAGGACCCCACAGCTACTGGTGAGCCTTGTCTTTTGGGCGGAGCGGACAAGCAGCAAGATAATGTCCAATCTTACCACAGTAGAGGCACTCACCCGCTCGGATCCTTCTCTGGCGTTCAGAGGACGAGAGACTAGCACGACCAACCTCCATGGGTTCTTCAGACTGAACAGAGGTACCGGGGGTTGAGCCGTAGATCCCGGAAGCCCCGGCGGCGAGTTTCGCGGGAGAAGGCGAAGTGGCGTGGATGCTCCCGGGAGTGCGGAGCATGTTGTTCTTCTCCTGGCGTCTCTCCCGAATATGATTATCGAGTGTGATAGCCAGTTTAATCTCCACATCCAGAGAGTCAGACTCGTCACGAACAGCCAGTTCGTCCTTAAGACGTTCCGACAAGCCGTGTAGGAAAACTCCTCGTAACGCCTTGTCATCCCATCCGGACTCCGCTGCCACGATCCGGAACTCCACCGAGTAATCCGCCACACTTCTTTGGTCCTGTCTTAGATTGAGCAGACGTTTAGCAGCATCTCTAGCACAAACAGGATGGTCAAACATTTCCCTCAGTTCCCTCATGAAACGAGCGTAGGTAACAAACTCGATCCCTCCCCCTCCCAACAGAGCCTCAGCCCAGTCTAATGCTCTACCTCTTAATAGTCCCGTGACATACGCTACCTTAGCTTCATCGGAAGCGAAGGTGACAGGTTGTCGGGCAAATACCAGAGAAACCTGGAGGAGGAACCCTCTGCATCTCCCCAGATCTCCCGCATATAGTTCAGGTAGAGGGACAGGCGTCTCCTTGATTCCCTGATGCGGAGCAGGCTGGACAGGCGGAGCAGGGGGTGGGGTTACGCGGTCAGTGAGAGTCACCAAACTCCCTTCAATCTGCGAGAGTGAAGCTCTGAAAGCCTGCTGGGTATCCAGAAGTCCTTGTAGTATCTGATGGTGTTGGCCCAATAGATCTCCATGACTGGACACTGCCAGTTGAAGGCCCTCCTTGCCTGCTGAGTCCATCTGTTTGGCCAGATCGTTCTGTTATGGCCGAGAGCCGAACGTGGACCCAAATGCAGCACACGGAGTCACGGGTGATTTGGAAAAAAAAGGAAAGACAGGTTTATTCACTCCAAACAAACAGAGAATGTGAACGAGGCAGGGTTGAATCCGGCGGCAGGAAAGCGAGCTGGCAGCAGGTGAGGATTCCGGAGCACACTCTGGTGACGAAACGATCTGGCGCTGACTTGCAGGAAGACCCGGGTTGAAGTAGCGCTGTCTCTGATTGCAGATTGCTGCCAGCTGTTCCTGCCGTCACCGCCCAGGAGGAGGGAGAGATGGCCACGCCTCTCTTTAGACAGACAAGACAGGGTAGAGACAAACAGGAGACAAGAGGACAGGGAAACAGAGGAAACACCGGGGAGCTGCTGGACCAGCTGGATGAGGACATGACAGGCTGTCCGTTTCAGTGTGAAGTTGGCACAGCTCGGTGATGCGACTTCTCTAAAGAGATACTCCGTCATCCGGTACTCTGCTAGCGGTTGGTTGGTGTCACCATCTGGCCACCACAGAAATCTGAGGAAGTCCACATCATCTTTGGGTATTCTTACCTGATGGGACATTCCTTCTATGTCTCCCTTCACTGCTACTGGTTCCTGTCGGAATCGGAGGAGTACACCCGGCAAGGTGTTCGTAAGGTCAGGACCCTGCAGCAGCTCACTATTTAGGGAGGTTCCTTGGAATGAAGAGGTACAATCGAACACCACCCGGATTGTCTTTTTTCTTTTGTGGTAGACACCATGGTATGTACCACAGTCTTCCGTCTTTCCGGGGGATTTGGTCTTTTGGCACTCTTTCTGCGTGCCCTTTCCTCAAGACATCCCTCATGAAGCCGTTATAGTCTTTCCGAAAGGCTTCATCTTTCCGGAATTTGCGGGCAAGACCTAATACTCTTCGTTCCGCCACCTTCCTGTTGTTTGGCAGGCGGATGTTATCCTGAAGGAACGGAAGTCGCAGTTCACAGTGGCCTTCTTTCCTTTTGACTGAACTGTTCATCACATGCAGGAATTTCTTGTCTTCAAATGAGTGCTCTTGTTTTTCATTGTAGGCCAGCTCTGAGAAGTCCTGGTTGTCTTGTTGTATAAGGAGCTCTTCCAGCTTGGCCACTGATATTCTATTGGATGTTATCTGTGGTCGACCATGCTCATCCATAGGTGCAGTACTGCAGAGAGGTCCGTTTATAGTCCAGCCTAGGCTTGTCAGGACTGCGTAGGGCCCCTCACCTTGGCTGCTGATCACTCTCCGTGGCTCCATGGCCTTTGGGACATTTGCACCAATCAATAGGCCTACTTCTGCCCTGATGGGCCTTAAGTGGACCTCCTTTAGGTAAGACCATCCTTTTATGTCCATTTCCGTAGGGATGTTCTCTTGACTGACAGGAATGGCATTTTGTGTGAAGACTTCTGGAAGCCCTATGAAGCTGTTGCCATCCAGGCTGCATACTTCCAGTCCTCTTATCACATGGGTTTTCACAGGCTTTTCATGACCCATTGTTCGGAGTAAGATCTCTGTTTTCTTTCCTCTGACAGACAACTGCTCCATCAGTTTTTCGGTGACAAAGGTAGCCGTGCTTCCAGGGTCTAGAAATGCATAAGTTTCTATCAAACAGCTGCCTTTATGGCTCTTTATCTTTACAGGTACCACAGCTAGCTTGTAGTCTGTGGTTCTGTCCCCTGTGGCTGCTGATGACACCATAGCAATTTGTGCTGCCGATGAAACTTTAGCCATGCTCCTGGTGTCTGAAACCTGCTTGACTGCTGGCTTGGTGTTTCCTGGTATAAAGTTCTCTATATGCAAGACAGTGGGGTGTTTTTTCTCACAGGAACGACACGTGAGACGTTTCTTGCATTCGTTACTCATATGACCTTTGATCAAGCAGCCAAAACAGAGTCCATTTTTCTTTAGCAACTCGACTTTCTCCTCATGGGGAATCTTTGTTATTCTTTCACATGTTTCCATCACATGATCTCCTTTGCAGAAAGCACAAGGCTTGTTGAAAGCGTCCATGGCTGTACGGATGCCCTCTGGCCTGTCTGCCCTTTCCTTTGCCTCAGTGTTCTGGTAGGTTTCTGTCTTGGGTACAACAGTCGTAGCAAAGCTTTTCTTGCTGCTAGGTCCCGTATACTGTACGTCTCGTTTGGGTATTCTCCCAGTCGTGCTTCCGGCTGGGTCCTGTATATCCCCAAAGACGGGATCTTGAATGATTCTGACCTGCCGTTCCATAAACAGAACCAGATCATGGAACTTGGGTCTCTGCTGTGTCCTTTCCGTGATGTCACATACAGCAGATCGCCATTTCTCTCGAAGCTTAAATGGAAGTTTGAAAACAAGCCTCTTCATGTTAGATGGTGAGTCCAGCTCTGACATGTATGGTAGGTCCTGAACTGCATTACCACAGCCTCTCAGATAGAGGGCGTAGCTATGAAATGCTTTCCCATCATCTGTGCGTATTTGATTCCAGTTCAAGGCCTTTTCAAGGTATGCTGATATGATTTAGAATTCATCGCCAAAGTGAGATTTGAGTAGGCGCTTTGCTTCTTGGTAACCAGTGGTGGCGTTCATGTTAAAGCAGCTCTGGACGAGTTCCTTTGGCTGTCCAACCGTGTACTGTTCCAGGAAGTACAGTCGATCCTCATCGCTCTTGGTTTTGTCTTCGATGTTGTGCTTAAAGGATTTCATAAATGGCCTGAAAGTTAGAGGATCGCCGTCAAACACCAACACTTGCCTTCTTGGCAGTTTAGATTCTTTCTGCTGTATCACGAGCAGATCCGTCAAGTCCGTTTGTCTTTGTATGATGTTTGTTAGATCGATGCTCTGAGCCATTTCATGTCTGGGAGTGGATTCTCCTTGTCTGGGTGGTCCGTCAGAAACCACAGCTCCACATGTGGGAGGGTTTGTTGGAGCCCTCGGTGGTTGCTCCGTTATTGGTCGGTGCCGAGTGTACATCATATTTTGTAAGGGTGTTTTCGGTATGGTTCCTATCCGTGCAAACTCCAGTTTTGTTAGACTTTCTTCCATTTTGGCAGATGCAAATCTCCGTTCTTCAGTTTCTTTTCCAGATTCAGATTTTTCAATTTCAAATTCCTCTAGAGCCTTTAGCCTTGCATCAGCTGCTGCAAGATCTGCTTCCAGGTCCAGGGATTCAATTCTTAAACCGAGCTGATGTTTCTCTGCTTCCATTCTTAAACCCAGCTCGTGTTTTTCAGTTTCCAGCTCATGTTTCTTTTTAAGAGCTTCAGCTCTGGCCTGCAGAGCAGCTTTGTCTGCAGTTGCCTTCATGCGTGCTGAAACCACGGAAGAAGATCTGGAACCTTTGGAACTTTTAGAACCTTTAGAACTCCTTGAGCCGGTCTGTGAGACACTGTCCCCGGCAGCAACAAGATTCTGTGGGTCAGGCTGAGGTGTTATCCATTGGCTCACCTCAGACATAAAAGCTTCATAATCCTTCATTTTGGGCTCTAACCAGTCCAAGTTTTCATTTGCTCTCACATCCTCAGGCAGCAATAACTGAACCACATGATGAGACTCTTTAAATTCATCCAGCCTTTTTAGAAATTCATTTGCAGCTTTATTCACTTCATCAACATCAGCACACTCCGTCATCATTGCTTTTATTTCATTAATTTTCCGTGTGCAGTGTGAGAGTTTCCCTCTCCGGGTTGCGCTGAGTGATTTAAATGCTTTCTTTTGTTGTGCCGCGTCCATCTCAATATTATCGGCCTCCGTGAGGCCCGATGCAGATCCCTCCGCCATTCTTTCACTTTTCGTTCTCAGCCTTTAACTTTCGTTTGTGCAGGTTTTTTTACAAGTAAGTCCGACTGTTTTTGTTGGAATATTCGTTAGTATTTAGTTACTTCTTTATTTATTTATATTCGTTGATGCGCATGTACGCACTTTGTTTCCGTGCAGCGATATTGATCCGCGGTGTCCTGCGACCTATAGTTTGATTGGTTCCGTAATGTATAGGCAGTTTATGGATTCATTGGTCTGCTCATCAAACATTTCTTTCATTTCCTTTGTCCGTTTTAATGTTTGATCGTAACCGGGCTCAGAACACGGCGCGTCCGCTCGTTACTCACGGTACCGGTGAGATCAGATTCTGGCTGCAGTCCAGTTGAATCCAAAGCCGTCCTTCACTCAGATCCACGTTGCTGGCGTCTTTGTGGCGTTCCGTTGGGTTATTTTTAACTTATTGTAGAGGCGGTCGGTAGATTAACGCGCATTGTTTTCTTAATGTCACTTTCAGCTTTATTGTATTTACAGAAAATAAATGAAAACTCTTTAACAGAAAATAAACCGTAAAATTCCTGGTTCCGTGCGGTTCTTTGCGGTTCCGTTGCTGTGCTGGCATGCGGTGCTGGCATGCGATGCTGGCATGCGGTTAAAAATAATTTCCCTTCCGCTCTCTCAAACAAAACACACCTGCCGGCACTCAGGTGCCGTCTATTTATAAAGTTACGCCCCCCGACATGACGTCATCAAAACGTGACACAAAACAGACAGACAGGTAAACAAATCATATTCTGGCTTCTACATTCACCTTTTCTCACACACTCCCTAACCTTCACCTTTTCTCACACACTCCCTAAGTATTCACCTTTTCTCACACACTCCCTAAGCATTCACCTTTTCTCACACACTCCCTAAGTATTCACCTTTTCTCACACACTCCCTAAGCATTCACCTTTTCTCACACACTCCCTAACCTTCACCTTTTCTCACACACTCCCTAACCTTCACCTTTTCTCACACACTCCCTAAGTATTCACCTTTTCTCACACACTCCCTAAGCATTCACCTTTTCTCACACACTCCCTAACCTTCACCTTTTCTCACACACTCCCTAAGTATTCACCTTTTCTCACACACTCCCTAAGCATTCACCTTTTCTCACACACTCCCTAAGCATTCACCTTTTCTCACACACTCCCTAAGCATTCACCTTTTCTCACACACTCCCTAAGCATTCACCTTTTCTCACACACTCCCTAAGCATTCACCTTTTCTCACACACTCCCTAACCTTTACCTTTTCTCACACACTCCCTAACCTTCACCTTTTCTCACACACTCCCTAATCTTCACCTTTTCTCACACACTCCCTAACCTTCACCTTTTCTCACACACTCCCTAACCTTCACCTTTTCTCACACCTTTTCTCACACACTCCCTAACCTTCACCTTTTCTCACACACTCCCTAACATTCACCTTTTCTCACACACTCCCTAAGCATTCACCTTTTCTCACACACTCCCTAAGCATTCACCTTTTCTCACACACTCCCTAACCTTCACCTTTTCTCACACACTCCCTAACCTTCACCTTTTCTCACACACTCCCTAAGCATTCACCTTTTCTCACACACTCCCTAAGCATTCACCTTTTCTCACACACTCCCTAACCTTCACCTTTTCTCACACACTCCCTAAGCATTCACCTTTTCTCATACACTCCCTAACATTCACCTCGTCATCCACAATCATTTTTTCCTACTCAGAGATTTTACCTCACACAATAAATATCATTTACGCTCTCTAGCCACACACATGCTTGAGTGGGTCTTGAGGGGATTTAAAAGAGGATTAATTGGACATTCACAAAGCGTTATTACTGGGTAACCATGACAACACCAAGCCAAAAGTATACCGTCAGCAGTCAACCTGTCAGTCGTTTAAAAAAAAAAACACAAGTGAAGCTCGCCTAATGTGCGACCCATTAGCCAATCAGAATGCTTGTAATGTTGTTGCTATATAATAATTCATATTTATTCATAAAGGAAATGTAAGATAGCTGTCTGATGCTGCAGAGGAGACGCAGGTCATATTGCTGCTAATGCTTTAACTCTGTCAGAATTAGTTTTTGGCATTGGGTGTCCTTTTTTGGGGTTTGAGCACCGGCCCCCCAAAATGTCTGTGCATGTGCCTGGCTCTGTTACCCATGAGACTCGTCCTGTTGTCAAGTCAGAAGAACGCCTCCAGACTCCGACTCACCGCCGCCCCGAAAACCTGACAAGCTTTAACATCATTCTAACTGGAGGACACACAGCACCCACATGGAGCACCTACGCCCTACAGCATCTACGACCTACAGCACCTACAGCCACAGCACCTATGACCTACAGCACCTACGACCTACAGCACTTACAGCCTACAACATCTACACATTCTACAGCCTACAGCACCTACAGCACCTACGTCCTACAGAACCTACAACCTACAGCCTACAGCACCTACAACCTACAGCCTACAGAACCTACAACCTACAGCACCTACGTCCTACAGAACCTAGAACTTACAACCTACAGCACCTACAACATACAGCCTACAGCACCTAAAACCTACAGCACCTGAGACCAACAGCACCTACAACCTACAGTCTACAGCACCTACAGCCTACAGCATCTACAACCTACAGCACCTACAACCTACAGCACCTGAGACCAACAGCACCTACAACCTACAGTCTACAACACCTACAGCCTACAGCACACCCACGACCAACAACACCCACGCCCCCCTACACCCCCTACAGCACCTACAGCACCACCGACCCCAGCAGCACCAGCCTACAGCACCACCCCCTACGCACAGCACCCACCACCACCTACAGCACGACCAGCACCTACAGCCTACAGCACCTCGCCCTACAGCACCACCCACCTACAGCACACACACAGCAGCACTACCTACCCTACAGACCCTCGACGACACCCACCTCACGCACCTACACCACAGCACCTACGACCTACAGCACCTACAGCCTACAGCACATACGCCCTACAGCACCTACGACCTACAGCACCTACGCCCTACAGCACCTACAGCACCTACGACCTACAGCACCTACGCCCTACAGCACCTACGACCTACAGCACCTACAGCCTACAGCACCTACGCCCTACAGCACCTACGACCTACAGCACCTACGACCTACGGCACCTACAGCACCTACAGCCTACAGCATCTACGCCCTACAGCATCTACGACCTACAGCACCTACAGCCTACATCACCTATGACCTACATCACCTACGACCTACAGCACCTACAACCTACAGCCTACAGCACATATGACCTACAACACCTACGCTCTACAGCACCTACGACCTACATCACCTACGACCTACAGCACCTACGACCTACAGCACCTACGCCCTACAGCACTTACAGCACCTACGACCTACAGCACCTACAGCACCTACAGCCTACAGCACCTACGCCCTACAGCACCTACGCCCTACAGCACCTACGACCTACAGCACCTACGCCCTACAGCACCTACAGCACCTACGACCTACAGTACCTACAGCACCTACGACCTACAGCACCTACAGCACCTACAGCACCTACGCCCTACAGCACCTACGACCTACAGCACCTACAGCACCTACAGCCTACAGCACCTACGCCCTACAGCACCTACGACCTACAGCACCTACAGCCTACAGCACCTACGCCCTACAGCACCTACGACCTACAGCACCTACGACCTACAGCACCTACAGCAC
>CM070103.1:9907547-9960163 GCA_036178185.1 Liparis tanakae | reverse complement strand
GTAGAGATGGAGGAGAGAGGAGAGGCCTGTGTGGTAGAGGAGGAGGAGGGAGGAGAGGCCTGTGTGGTGGAGGTGGAGGAGAGAGGAGAAGCTTGTGTGGTGGAGGAGGAGATGGAGGACGAGTCTGACTCTGACTCTGACTCTGCCTCTGCCACCGGGTCCCAGGCTTATGATGGAGAGCTCTATAAGCTGGAGGACATCAATAACTTCCTAGATGAGAACTTTGGGCAATCTGTGGATGTTTTAGAGCATTTTCCGGATGCCACTAAGTTCATGAAAAGTGTGTTAATAATACAAAAAAAGGTTGGCATGGAGACTAGATGAAAAGAAGCGCT
The DNA here is from genome assembly GCA_036178185.1 of Liparis tanakae. Taxonomy (NCBI): domain Eukaryota; kingdom Metazoa; phylum Chordata; class Actinopteri; order Perciformes; family Liparidae; genus Liparis; species Liparis tanakae. Next base: position 9,959,828 of record CM070103.1, on the reverse strand, counting down.
ACCGTCTCAAAAAATACATGACTGCTATCAGGAAGCAGCTGAAGGCGAAGAAGGGCTCCAAAAAGAGGAGAACTAGGTGAACGTCATGGATGTGCTGCACTTGAGTTTTCTTGTACTGTTGAATTTCTATTTCACGTTTCCCTTTCACATTTCAATGCACACGGTGAGGGTTGGTTCTTTGAACATTAATGGTGGAAGGGGCCGAGATAAAAGAGCGGTCACAGAAGAAATGTTTAAACAAAAAAGACTTGATATTGTTTTCTTGCAGGAAACACACAGTGACCAGCACAATGAGGTAGACTGGGGTTTGTGGTGGAGGGGCCAGTATGTCCTGTCTCATGGGACCAACCTGTCTGCAGGTGTAGCCGTTCTGTTCGCACCTGGGCTGCATGTTAACATCCTCTCCTCCACAGAGATGGCGAAGGGAAGAGCTCTGGTGGTCAGAGCCGTCATACAGAGCATCCCATTTGTTTTTATTAACATGTATGCTCCAAACCAGGGCTCGCACAGAGCGGACATCTTCCAGAAGCTGAGAGATGTCCTGCAGCAGTGTGACCAGAATGAGTGTGTAGTGATGGGGGGGGGGACTGGAACTGTACCATAGATCCTCTAGTGGACAGAACAGGAGAGGAACCTCACCTCCAGTCATCTAACACTTTGTCACAGGTGATTGCAGAGTCAGGTGTAGTGGACGCCTGGAGGGTCAAACACCCCAAGGCTAGGCAGTACACGTGGGTGAAGGTGTTAGAGGGAACCATCAGGGCAGCCAGGCTAGACAGGGTTTACATCTCGAGTAGTTTTGGCAACTGGTTACTGTCCAGTCACATTCACCCAGTAGGCTTCACCGACCATCACTTGGTCACTGTAGATGTGCACACCGCACCAGCCACCAAGGGGAGCTCTCACTGGCATTTTAACATTCAGGTGCTTCAGGACAGTGTTTTCTGTCAAAAGTTTGAGGCTTTCTGGGAGATCTGGAGAGGAAGGAAGGGTGATTTTGAGTCCCTGAGTCAGTGGTGGGATGTAGGAAAGGCACACATACGTGTCTTTGTTCAACAATACACTCGTCACTCTACGGGGAAAGTCAAAAGGCTCATCGAGGATCTAGGGAATGAGATCAGGGATTTGGAGCACAGTCTACTCACACACACCAGGACAGACACACACCAGCTTCAGCAGAAGAAAGAACAATTAGGTTCATTTTTACGAGAACGAGCTACGGGAGCTTTGGTCAGGTCGAGGTTCACCAGTGTTAGGGACATGGATGCTCCTACTTCCTACTTCTTCAACCTGTAGAAGTCCGTCTCTCGGACCAAACAAATGGTTTCTCTCCGCCTCCCTGATGGGCAGATGACGACTGACCCGGTTGAAATGAGACAGCAGGCCGTAAGCTTCTACAGCGCCCTCTTCAGGAAGGAGGACAACCACAAGGAGAGTGTCGACAAGCTGCTTCAAGACCTTCCTCAGCTGGGCCCCGAGGAGAGAGCTGTCATCTCCCTGGAGGAGCTGACCACTGCTGTGGGTCAGATGGCTGCTGGGAAGGCTCCTGGACTGGACGGGCTGCCTGCAGATTTCTATAAGCACTTTTGGAAGTGTTTGGGAGCCGACCTGTGGGAGGTGCTGCAGGAGTGTTCACAGACAGGCCTGTTACCCACAACATGTCGACATGCAGTGCTGTCACTGCTACCCAAGAAAGGAGACTTGTCACTGTTGAAAAACTGGAGACCGGTGGCGCTGTTATGCACAGACTACAAACTTCTCTCCAAGGTGCTCGCCAACCGTCTTAAGGACTTTTTAGAGACTATAATCCAGAGGGACCAGTCTTACTGCGTACCGGACAGATCCATCATGGACAATATTTTTCTCATGAGAGACTTATTGAATGTTTGCAAACTGTATGATATTGATGTGGGTGTAATATCCTTAGATCAGGAAAAGGCCTTTGATCGTGTTGATCATGGTTTTCTTTTTTCCACTTTAAGGGCTTTTGGTTTTGGTGAAGGGTTTGTGTCACTGTTGGGTTTAATGTACAGGGAGGCTTCGTGCCTGGTGAAGGTGGGGGGGGGTCTGGGCTGTCCAGTTCAGGTTCAGAGAGGTATCAGACAGGGATGTCCTATCTCTGGACAGCTCTATGCTATTGCCATTGAGCCTCTTCTGAACAGGCTGAGATCCCGTCTGTCAGGCCTCATGCTACCGGGGCTACCTCATCGGCCCTCGCTCGTGGTGTCAGCATATGCTGATGACGTTAATGTGCTCGTCAAAGACCAGAGGGATGTCGATGCACTGGGGAGCAGCTTAGTTTTGTTTGAGAGGGCATCCTCAGCAAAGGTAAACTGGGGGAAGAGCGAAGCTTTGCAGGTTGGGCAGTGGGTAGACAAGGAAACACCAGAGCTACCAGGCAACCTCAGATGGGGAAGGCAGGGCTTGAAGGTTTTAGGTGTTTTTTTGGGAACAGAGGAGTTTCAAAGACAGAACTGGCAGGGTGCTATGGAGAGAGTGTGTACCAGACTGTCTAGATGGAAATGGCTGCTACCTCAGCTCTCTTACAGGGGGAGGGTCCTCATTGTAAATAACCTGGTTGCCTCGACCCTTTGGCACCGATTTGTAGCTCTTCCCCACCACAGGCCCTGATCGAAAGGATCCAGAAGGCCGTTGTGGATTTGTTCTGGTCCGGACTTCACTGGCTGAGAGCTGCGGTGCTGTACCTGCCGGTCCAGGAGGGAGGACAGGGCCTTGTGGACATTGCATCGCGTATCAGAGCGTTCAGACTCCAGACGGCACAGAGACTGCTGTACAGCTTCGGCCTGCCATGCTGCCTGTGTGCTGCTGAGAAAGGCTGGACGGTTAGGGTACGATCAACACCTGTTCCTGCTGCAGCCCCAGTCAGTGGATTTGACTGGCCTGACGCCGTTCTACCAGTCTGTCCTACAGGCATGGCAGGTTGTTACAGTCCACAGGAGAGCTGTGGAGACACTAGGGATGTGGCTCTTTGAGGAGCCACTATTTGGGAGCAGCTACATCTCGTCCCAAGCCCTGACGTCCGTCAGCCTGAGATGTAGACTGAGAGAGGCCGGCTGTGTGAAGCTGGGTCATCTCATGAAGACCTCCATCCCTCAGCTTGCGGAGCGAAGCAACATCCGGTCCAGCAGGCTACTGCTCAGGCTGGTAGAGGAGGTCTGTGCCTCTGGTAGAGGAGGTCTGTGGTCTGTGCCTCTGGTAGAGGAGGTCTGTGCCTCTCTGCCAAAGGCCCTCAGAGCATTTGTTGAAGACCCTGCTAATTTCAACCAATGGGATGATGAGAGTGAGTACGTCTTCCCACCTCTGGTGGTCTGTCCGGCGGTTGGACAGTGGAAGGAGGAGGAGGACATCCTGCTGTCCCTGAAGACACCCCAGTTGGGGGGTTTTGAGTCTCTGGGGAGGAAAGCGGTGTACCAGATCGCTGTGAAGGTTTCCAACTCGCGCTCTCTGGAGGGTGTGAAGGGGTCGAAGTGGACCGGTTCCTTTGGCAGAGGAACCTCCCCAGGGGGCAGTTGGCGGTCCCTACAAACCCCCTGTGGACAAAAGGACAGGAGACCTCCAGAGGAGGATTGTCCATGGGGCCATAGCTACAAACCGGTATCTGGTGCACCGTGATCCTGGCTCAGGAGACGGCTGTCCGTTCTGCTCTCAGCCAGAAACCATCCACATCTGTTTGTGGAGCGCTCCAGACTGGTCAGGCTTTCAGCCGCCAGCAGCGTGGTGTCAGGGCTTAGGGGAACTTTCTCTTTCCGCCTTTTTATTCATGGTCCGAATTATTCCCCTAAAAACAAAAGTGTGCATACACTAATTAATTTCCTCTCAGGGATAGCCAAACTGGCAATTTGGAAATCCAGAAAAAACCGTGTCCGAGGTGCCGGGTCAGAAGACGCAAGTCTGATGCTGACGGGGCTCCTGACCGCCCGGCTCAGGGTGGAGTTTGGTTTTTACCAACTGACGAACAAAACGGAAATGTTTGTGACCTGTTGGGCGCTAAAGGACGTCCTGTGTTCAGTCAGAGGAGATGCTCTGTTTTTTAACCTATGAGTTGTTTTCTTTACAAATGTTTTTTGTGTTGATGTCTGTTTGTATTTGCATGATTTAGTTTGGTAAGTTTATTTTTGATGAACAGTATAACTGTAACCTGAATGAATGGAAAATAAAGACACCTAGACCATCAATCTCTCTCTCCCCCTCTCTCTCTCTCCCTCTCTCTCTCTCTCTCCCTCTCTCTCTCTCCCTCTCTCGCTCTCTCTCTCTCTCTCTCTCTCTCTCAGTTCGCGCTGTGATTGAGTGAGGCAGGTTGTGTGTGTGCGTGAGAGCGGCTGAAGGAGTGTGTATGTGTCTCTGTCTGTTCGTTTCTTTATAGGTACATGTATTTATTGAATGTGGTTTATTAGTTTGGCTTCACTTTAGTTTCATTTGTTTGGTGTTTAGTGGGTTTCTTCTCTCTGGGTGTCTTCCCCCTGCCGGTGTCTCCCCGGGGTGCTCTGCGTCATGATCGACGCGGTGCCGCCGCTCACCTACACGAGGAGTCACGGCATGAAGATCGCCGGTGACACCCCGTGTAGCGTGGAGGAGTTGGCCCGGGCAGTCGGGGAGAAGGTCGGGTTCGGCAGCGTGAAGACCGCGGCCAAGATGAACGGCTCGGTCGTGATCTTCCTGGACCAGGTGTCCAAGGTGGACCAGGTGGTAGAGGAGGGTCTCTCGGTGGGAGATTTGTTTGTGCAGGTGTTCCCGCTGGAGCAGCCGTCGGTCCGCGTCCTCGTGTCAAACATCCCTCCGTTCATCACCGATGAGTACCTGAACGCCCTCCGTTCATCACCGATGAGTACCTGAACGTCCCTCCGTTCATCACCGATGAGTACCTGAACGTCCCTCCGTTCATCACCGATGAGTACCTGAACGTCCCTCCGTTCATCACCGATGAGTACCTGAGCAGAGAGCTCTCCCGGCACGGCAAGCTGGTCTCCCCGATCAGGGAGATGGCTTCGGGCTTCAAGGAGAGCGTGATGAAGCTCATCCTGAGTTACCGCAGGACGGTTTATATGATACTCAAGGACCGGAGCCAGGAGCTCAACCTGCGCTTCCGGGTCCGAGTAGATGATTGGGACTACAACATCTTTGCATCTTCATCGGCGATGAAGTGCTTTAAGTGCGGGGAGGAGGGGCACACCGCCAGGGTCTGCTCGAAGCGGGGCGAGCCAACGGCAGCTGGTGCGGACGGCCCGGGTCCGTCAGGCGCTCTCGCCGCGCGCCAGCTTGAGCGCGCGCGGCGGCAGCTGTTGCCGCGGCGCGGAATCGCGACGCCGCCGCTGAGAGGGCGTGGCCAGAGCGGGCGTGGCCGGAGCGGGGACCGGCGCAGCGCTGCTGCTGATCCGATCCCAACGGATAGCGCGGCCAGCGGCATCACTGCTGCTGTACCCGATCCACAGGTGGTGAGTGTGGATGAGAGTGGGAATGAGGTGAGTGTTGGTGATGGTGGTGGTGGTGTAGCTGGGCAGGGCAGCGAGAGGCAGGCGGTGGGTGGGGTGGGAAGTGATGAGGGTAAGAAAAAAAAAGAAAAAGTGAAGCTGCCAAAAGCAGTGTGGTGGGGGAGGTGAAAGGTGGAGAGGGTGGAGGAAAAGAGGAAAAGAAAGAAAAAGAGAAAAAAAAGGGGACACAGATTAAAAAAACAAAAAAAAACTAGTGTTGATGGTGCTATGGGGGCCACGGGGGGTGATGGTGGTACGGGGTTAGAAGTGGAGGTCGAGAGTGGGGTGGAAAATGATGGTGTAAAGCCCATGGAGGTAGTAGGGCAGGTGGATGGAGTCATAGGGGCGGAGGAAGACGGTGCAGGTGAGGGGGGGCTGAGCAGGTGGAGATGGATGAGGAGGAAGGGGGGGTGCAGAAAGAAAAAAAGAAAAGAAAAAAAGCGGTGAGAGTGACGGCGGCGAGGCCAAAGCCAGCAGGGTGGAGGAGAGGAGTGAGGGGGCAAGGCAGGTGGGGGAAATTATGAGCATCGATAGAACACTGATGAGCTCAATGGAAAACACGACGATGAAGAGGAGAACACCAGGATGAAGAGAACACCAGGATGAAGAGAACACCAGGATGAAGAGGAGAACACCAGGATGAAGAGGAGAACACCAGTATGAAGAGGAGAACACCAGGATGAAGAGGAAGAACACCAGGATGAAGAGGAAGAACACCAGGATGAAGAGGAGAACACCAGGATGAAGAGCAGAACACCAGGATGAAGAGAACACCAGGATGAAGAGAACACCAGGATGAAGAGGAGAACACCAGGATGAAGAGAACACCAGGATGAAGAGGAGAACACCAGTATGAAGAGGAGAACACCAGGATGAAGAGGAAGAACACCAGGATGAAGAGGAAGAACACCAGGATGAAGAGGAGAACACCAGGATGAAGAGAACACCAGGATGAAGAGGAGAACACCAGGATGAAGAGAACACCAGGATGAAGAGAACACCAGGATGAAGAGGAGAACACCAGGATGAAGAGAACACCAGGATGAAGAGGAGAACACCAGGATGAAGAGGAGAACACCAGGATGAAGAGAACACCAGGATGAAGAGGAGAACACCAGGATGAAGAGGAGAACACCAGGATGAAGAGAACACCAGGATGAAGAGAACACCAGGATGAAGAGGAGAACACCAGGATGAAGAGGAGAACACCAGGATGAAGAGGAGAACACCAGGATGAAGAGGAGAACACCAGGATGAAGGCCTTATCAGGAGCATTGTGCCTTTTCTTGTCCAGTGTTACTTTACGCTTTCTCCTGTTGTAAAATATTGTAAATGTATAATATTTGAACTCAAAATATAAAACACACAAATATACAACAACAATGTTTTTTTTCTTCAATTTTTTCACAGAACAAACAATAGAAGATAGACCACTACAGTCAAAAAAAAAGAAAGAAAAGTGTAAATAAAAAAGCACCAACAACATGTGTGGAACATGGCCTGGTCGCCAATACTGGGAGTTCTTATTTGTTTCATGGTTAATTATCGCGTCTCCTGCTCCTCTGTAAACATACGCTCCTCCACCACCCGGGGGTCACCTTTCAGTTCTGCAAACTATACAAATACAGTCTAATGTAAAATAGATATACAGTAAATACCAGAACACTATGCTCCTGATAAGGATTCAAACTGGTGTTTTCCTGTCAGAGTTCTGTTTCTTACCTTTTCTCTCTTCTGAACGTCCGGGTGATGGATGCTACTGAAGAGCAGCTCACAGTATATGAGGTTGACCCTCTGGCCAGCCTCTGGCATGGGTAACCATGGAGACCACATGGTCAGTTAGTGAGACCCCAATCTCATCTGAGATCACACCCCTCCTTCTCACTCGTCGTCCTCCTCTTCCTCCTCCTCTTCCTTCTCACTCGTCCTCCTCTTCCTCCTCCTCTTCCTTCTCACTCGTCCTCCTCCTTGTCCTCCTCCTCGCCATCCTCCTTGTCCTCCTCCTCATCCTCCTCCTCGTCCTCCTCCTCATCCTCCTCCTCTTCCTCGTCCTCCTCCTTGTCCTCCTCCTCGTCCTCTTACCCTTACTATTCTGCCTCTCTGGTCTCCTCTACCTTCCATATTTTCATCCATTCTTCTTCAAATCAAGTCAAATCAAGTCAAATCATGTAATGTAAAGCAGGAGGTCACCTGAGGCCCTTATATCTCTAAAGCCTTGATTCCAAATTGCTCAACAGCCGTGGAAATGGAAGTGTTGCCAGTTGAACAGCAGTGTGTTCTGTCTGAACACAAGGAGGCGTGGCATTGGTGACGTGTGCAGAGCAGAGAGGATGGTGTTTAGTGTTTTGAAGAAAGTGTGGCTAACAATTGACATCTGTGTCTAAAGCTTTATAATTGTGCTTGTAGTTTAGCAGAATTGGTTTAGGGAGTTGGCACGAGTTACAGGTTGTGGTCGTTGTGTTAGAAGTTCCGTTTTTTGTGTGTAATCAATCGAGAAAAACTGTAATCTACAGAGCAAGAATGGACATAAGCAGCAGCGCCACCCCTGGACTAACGGGGGCGCTGCTGCGAACAAAGACTCTCTGCCTGCAGCAGCTGGTGGAGAAAGTGGGGCCGACGCTGAGTGACCCCCAGGCCCTGAGTGACCCCCAGGCCCTGAGTGACCCCCAGGCCCTGGGCTCCCTGCTGGGCCTGCATTCCGGACGGGTGGCGAGGAGGCTCCTGGAGCTGTGGAGGCAGAGGCTGACCGGGGCGGAGAGGAGCCTCCTCAACGACTACAGCCAAAAGAAGACCGAGCCGGACCCTGCAGACCCCTTCCCAGACATCTCTCTCAGCCTGGGGGGCTCACCGGCCCCCTGCTAAAGACCACCCACCCGGAAGCATCGACACTGGCAAAGGCAGAGAAGAAGACTCTGTATTTTAACATTTTAAAAAGCATCAACAGGTCCGGACTGTGCGACAGACCGCCCACTGTGTGGTCAAAGAGACTTGGTCCAGGAGGACCTGGCCCCAGTGGGGGGTCCTGTACAAGCCTCCCCTAAAGAAAAGGACCTGGCCCCAGTGGGGGGTCCTATACAAGCCTCCCCTAAAGAAAAGGACCTGGCCCCAGTGGGGGGTCCTGTACAAGCCTCCCCTAAAGAAAAGGACCTGGCCCCAGTGGGGGGGTCCTATACAAGCCTCCCCTAAAGAAAAGGACCTGGCCCCAGTGGGGGGTCCTATACAAGCCTCCCCTAAAGAAAAGGACCTGGCCCCAGTGGGGGGTCCTGTACAAGCCTCCCCTAAAGAAAAGGACCTGGCCCCAGTGGGGGGCCCTATACAAGCCTGCCCTAAAGAAAAGGACCTGGCCCCAGTGGGGGGTCCTATACAAGCCTCCCCTAAAGAAAAGGACCTGGCCCCAGTGGCGTATTTTACACGGTGCTGTCATCAATCCCGCTGTCCTGAGCCAGTGCCCCTTCTGTGACCTCCGGGAGACTATTTACCATGTTTTTAATGAGTGCAAGAGACTTTTGAATTTCGTCTCTCTTTTAACATTGTTTTTTAGTCTTTTTTTATGTCATTATTACAGAGGTTTTTAATCATGGGAGCTGCCTACAAAAAGACAAAGAAAAGTGGCAGCTCCTAAACTTCCTCTCAGGAGAAGCAAAAATGGCCATATATTTAACCAGGAAGTCCCGGGTGGAGAACAGAGAGGGGACGGAGGCCGGGGCAGTGTGGCTCTGCAACATCAGAGCCAGACTCTGGCTGGAGTTCAGGTTTTACAAACACATTGGAGACCTGGATGCTTTTAAACAGAGGTGGTGTTTTAACGATATTGTTTGATCGGTGGTGGAGGAGGAGCTGGTGTTTGCGCCACTTTTTATTCGGTAAGGCTTGTTTTATTTTTGTTTTAATATTGTGGGGTCTAATGGGGTCTTGGTGCCCCAGTGGAGTCTAATGGGGTCTTGGTCTCTGAAGAACCGTATATACCATTCGACACAGGCCCTGAGGCCAGAAACAGAAGAACCAGGACGTTACATAAATATAATCTTTATTCGGTAGTCCCATAAAAGCCTCCTGAGAGAGGAGGCCAACATGAGCCGTGAAGACCACCAGACACAACGTAGACTTGCACAACGTAGACCTGGGTCCTGGTCTGGCTACGGCATCATACGATCCCCTGTGAAGCTGAGGGAGACTCTTCCTCCCCTAACGCCGCCATGCGGTCTCCATTTGGTCACATGTCTCCTGACAGACGCTTCCTGGCCCCCAGGATTCTGTCTCAATTCGTCCCCAGAGAGAATTCGGTGGACTTCCTGTCCACCAGTCGACGGTCCGCCCCGCTGGAGGAGGTCTACGTGGAGAACAGGGGTCCAGTCGACGCCGCGGTGAAGACAGGACCCGTGTAGAGTCCCGGTCCGTCGGCGGGGACCTGAGACGGACAAAGAAGGAACAGATGACCACCGTGGACATGGAGGTCAGAGAGCTCAAAGACACTTCACAAGCAGAACACTGAACCAGCGCTCAGGAGGCCCCGGCACTCCAACAGGTGGAGCAGGTGGAGACGCCTCAATACGACCGGCCTACTGAACACCGCAAAGACGAGTCCTCCAGGAAGAGTCTTCAAGTAGACTCAACATCTGACTGGAGACGGGTTGACCATCCCACCAGCAGCTGGGCCTCGCCCTGTGGATCCCGGTCTAGCTGTAGTCCAGGTCTCATGACACTGAGGAGTTCTGGTCCAGCTGGAGTCCTGGTCTAGCTGTAGTCCAGGTCTCATGACACTGAGGAGTCCTGGTCTAGCTGTAGTCCAGGTCTCATGAGGCCTTACCTCTCCCAGGGCCTGCAGGGCCACGGTGGCCGCCATGGCCTTGGCCAGCTTCTTGTTGGGACTAGCCGTGTTGGGCTGGTGGTCCACGCCGTCCACTGTGACCTGGACATGAGGAGAGGATCAGGATTACAAGGGGGCCACACGGGGCCCCCCATACGGGGCCCCCACGCGGGGCTAGAGATGGGATGGGAACCTTCAAACATCTTCTCAGTTTACTGTGTTTATAAAGAACTATCTTTCAACTTAGAATAACTATTGACCCATTGAGACTATTGAGACTATAGACACATTGAGACTATAGACACATTGAGACTATTGACCCATTGAGACTATAGACACATTGAGACTATAGACACATTGAGACTATAGACACATTGAGACTATAGACACATTGAGACTATTGACACATTGAGACTAGTGTTGCACGGTGTACTGGTACTAGAAAAGTACCGCGGTACCCTTACGTTTCAAACGGTACGGTTTAGCATATTTTTAGTACCAATACTTCATTAAATATGCACGCAATCAGAGCGCGCTCCCTGTTCCGCTCCCTGTCAGGCTGCATCGCGCATTGACTGCCAGGGCGGGGCTACCGGCTCTGCTGCGCCGCGGAGTGCAGACAGCATTTAACGGAGCGGAGCAGCGCGTGCGCTCTTATCGCTCTTTTACTGAAGTAGTGATACTAAGAATATGTTCATTCACATCGTGTTTAACGTCCGGTACTTCGTTAGCATCGCTACACCGTGCAGCGTGACAGCAGTAGATGTAGCGGACTAACATTCAAGCTAACCTAACTTCCCAAACGCTGTCGACATCTGAACGCTGATTGGCCGAGTCTCGACACGTCCCATCAAAGATTTTTTATTGAGAAGAAGAGCACCACTTCATATTTTCTCCGCGTCTCGCTGCAATCTCAACGGCAGCGGGCCAGGAGAAACAAATAATAAATCGGAACGCGTCTCTGGTATTGTTCAGGGGGCGGGGCCAAACGGGCCGTAGTTTGGGGACCACTGGTCGTGACTATAATACTATTTGTTACAGCATGTTCAGCTGCTAACAAGGCCATCACAAAATACATTGAAGTTAATTTATTGAGTTAGTGTGTAAATAGTTTGTAAAGTGTGTAAATAGTGTGAATATTAAACATGTTTTTCATTGTTTTTAAATAAAGGGGAGAAATTTCCCTTTAATTATGCGTCCATCTTTAATGTACCCAACCCACATAGGGTTAAGTTTTTTTCCCAGCTCAAACGCACATCTGTAAAATTATGTATTTCCTACATATGGAAATAACTATAGTCATGGAGTCAGATACAGACAATAGACCTACATAGCCGTGCATAATCAATGCTATGATGTCACCATGTAGTTTTCATTAATATCTAGCTGTAGGCTAATATTAATATGAATGCCATTTGTTAAGTGTTCAAAAAGCTGGGCAGGAACAAGCTGGTAAAAAAGGGAACCTTACAGATGTTTTATTTATTAATATCAGATAAATATTCCAGTATTGTATCGTAATTGTCGTATCATATCGTATTTGAGGTATCGTATCGTAATTATCGAGTATCGTGATATTTTGGCAGGTATAGTATCGAAGTCATAATGTTGGTATCGTGACAACCCTAATTGAGACTATAGACACATTGAGACTACAGACACATTGAGACTATTGACACATTGAGACTATTGACACATTGAGACTATAGACACATTGAGACTATTGACACATTGAGACTATAGACACATTGAGACTATTGACACATTGAGACTATTGACACATTGAGACTATAGACACATTGAGACTATTGACACATTGAGACTCGAGGGAACTCGAGGGGACCCACCTTGAAGAGGAAGTTCTTGCGGTGGTCTGGCCCGCTGTGATGAACCATCACGAAGTCCGGCTGCATGATGTGTCTCTTGTTGCACAGCTCGATGAGAGCCGACACCGGGTGCTTCCCTGAGCAGAGAGGAGGGACAGCGTGAGGAGCTGGGGGGTCCACGTCAGGACGGGGACCTATACACAGCCCCTATACAGCGTGCGCTCGGAGGGGTCCAGCCAGGTGCTAGCCTCAGGGACCAGGCGGGTTGCCAGGTCTCTATGCAGACGACCCGGCTTCCTCCATACAAACACACCTTTTCTCTTGGGGACGTTTTGGGGGAATTCTTTGTATCCCTGTTTTTACCAAATATTTTACTAAAGTACTCTACATAGTTTGGAATTTATTTGAAACAAAACAGTCCATAGACTACACAAATCTATCCTACAGTAGCCCAAATGTCATGGGGACAAGGTGCTCCTCAACCTTGTATTAGATTACTGTTTACTTTATTCTGATTATATACTACCTATCTTGTCCTTTAACTCCACGTGAAGAACATCTCAAGGACAACTTTGTTTCATCTACATAACATTTAAACTATCAACACTATTAAAAATGATGCAGAACAATTGGTTCACGTGTTCGTTATTTCTAGATTAATTACTGCAACTCATTATCAGGCTGCTCTATAAGTCTCTTAGGTCAACTCCTTATTACCAGGCTGCTCTATAAGTCTCTTAGGTCAACTCCTTATTATTAGGCTGCTCTATAAGTCTCTTAGGTCAACTCCTTATTACCAGGCTGCTCTATAAGTCTCTTAGGTCAACTCCTTATTATTAGGCTGCTCTATAAGTCTCTTAGGTCAACTCCTTATTATCAGGCTGCTCTATAAGTCTCTTAGATAAACTAGCTTGTAGTACCATGTTACCCCACTAGAGGGCTTGTAGTACCATGTTACCCCACTAGAGAGCTTGTAGTACCATGTTACCCCACTAGAGAGCTTGTAGTACCATGTTACCCCACTAGAGAGCTGCCTCACTAGATGTGGGGCTACTTGTGGTCCCTAGAGTCTAAAGTAGGAGTCCGCCTTCAGTCCTCACGATAAAGCCTCTGTGAACAGAACCAGTTTGGATGTGTTATCTTCTCTCTTACCTTTACACTTCATCTCTATCTAAAAGACTACATCTTGTTTTTAAAGGTGTCAAAGAATGAACCTCTACACATTGGGCAGAGCTAAAGGTCACAGGTCAACATACCCATCTGATCTTTGGTCACCACCAGTCCTCCCGTCTGCTTCTGTGGCTTCTCTCCTTCAGCCACGAGGCCTGAAACAGAGAAACATCATCACCACCACCACCACCCCCATACATAACACCATGTGTGTAAGGAGCAGTGAACAGTGGGCTACTGTGGGTACTTCTGTGACCCCACTGGGCGGGTCGCACCGAGGCCCTGGGCCGGTTCTGGATGAGCTAACCCACCAGTATTCCTAGTCTCCATTAGGAGCAATGAGTCTCTCACTTCCTCATTGTGGGCCTCATCGATTCCTTTCCTCGTGAATCATTTGCCTCCTACCTTTGCGATCGATCTTGAAGTCAATGACGATGGGCTCCACGGTTCCCTCGCGGTTCCTCCCGAGGCCCTCTCCCTTCCTCCAGCCCATCTTCCTCATCAGGAACTCGCCGACGCCCCCGGACACCGGAGCCGCTCTGAGGAACTGGTCCTAGCAAGACACACAACAGACAGCGAGACCGTTAGAGGGTGGCTCCTCCTCCATTATCCAAGTCAAGCTCCAGTGACGTCCACTGAGAAGAGGATGAAGTCACGCCGTAGAGCTGAGTGGAAGGGCATCGCCCTCCTGCCCAGGCTCAGGTAACAATGTCCGCTTGGTTGCTCGCAGAGCGGCATCCACGACTCACAGAGGGGGAGGGGATGCTCAAGAGCAGACAACGAGGCTGTGGCAATGAAAGAGTCCAATCTCACAGCAAGTCCATGCTTCAAGTGCTTTTTCTCCAGAAGCACCACGCTGCCCTGGTCACCTCAGGAATCCTGGTTCTGACCAACCAGCTGACTGAGCAGGAGGCCCACAGGGCCCTGGTCAGGAGGTCTCTGTGCATCCCCCAGTCGATGGATTGACCTACTCTTATTATTATTCAATACCCCCAACAATGACCAGATTAGTTGTGATCCTCATCAGTTAAAAGATAACGTCTCATCCCAGACCTGTGATCTGATCCCAGACCTGTGATCTGATCCGTCGCACCACAGTACAGTAGAGGGCGGAGCCTGTGCGAGTCAGGACATATTTCACACCTTGTGATCCCTACTTTGCTGACAGTGATATTTTGATGACCTCATCTTACTTTACATCACATTACATGTCACTTAGCTGACGCTTTCATCCAAAGAGACTAACAATCCTGTTACATTCATACACCGTAGAGCAGCGACAGGGAGACACTCAGGGTGAAGCGTCTTACTCAAGGACACATCGACTAGGGTGGGGATCGAACCTCCAACCCTGTGATTGAAAGACGGGCCTGCTACCCACTGACCCACAGTCGCCCAGTCTTACTCTATTGATGAGCTACGTGTTAGCATGGGAAAGCTAATGTTGCTACCCAGCAAAGCTATGTGTTAGCATGGGAAAGCTAATGGTGGTACCCAGCAGACCCGAGCGATGCCAAAAGCTAAATATGTCAGAAGGTGGAGGTCCACCTCTGTGTTCCAAGCTCTTTCTGAACGTCTTGATGACTTCCCGTCCTTCTTCGTGAATGTTTTGGTACTTTTGTGTCTTACCTTCTTCAGCCATGCTTGCGGTCCGCCGGTGGAAAGCTCCTCCGAGCTGAGGACCTGAGCTCCGGTGGAACCGGTGAACAGGCCAGGAACCGTGTTGGATTGGGCCCACGCATCCACCTATCACAAGAGGACATCCCATCAGTCTCTGGCCCAGGAGGTTAATCAAGTCTGGAAACATTCAGCGCAGTACACACAAGAAGTAGTACGCTCAGCACGATAAAACACGGCAAGTCATCGACATCCTACACCGGCTCAATGTGCTCACAGCAGGTCTTCCTCTGGTGGGTTCAGACATTCAACCCGCCGCACAAATGTGCTTAACGTGGTCACAGAGCAGATTTAGTCAGGTACAATGAGAACGTCAACTTCCTCATGGATACTGGAGGTCTGGATCAAGGGCCATGGCTACTACCAACTATCACTAATGTCATCTTGATTGAATGTTTATGTAACTGTTCATCTGGTCACATGACATCTATTGTTCATCTGGTCACATGACATCTATTGTTCATCTGGTCACATGACATCTAGTGTTCATCTGGTCACATGACATCTAGTGTTCATCTGGTCACATGACATCTAGTGTTCATCTGGTCACATGACATCTAGTGTTCATCTGGTCACATGACATCTATTGTTCATCTGGTCACATGACATCTATTGTTCATCTGGTCACATGACATCTAGTGTTCATCTGGTCACATGACATCTATTGTTCATCTGGTCTCATGACATCTATTGTTCATCTGGTCACATGACATCTATTGTTCATCTGGTCTCATGACATCTATTGTTCATCTGGTCACATGACATCTATTGTTCATCTGGTCTCATGACATCTATTGTTCATCTGGTCACATGACATCTATTGTTCATCTGGTCACATGACATCTATTGTTCGTCTGGTCACATCTATTGTTCATCTGGTCACATGACATCTATTGTTCGTCTGGTCACATCTATTGTTCATCTGGTCACATGACATATGTTGTTCATCTGGTCTAATGACATCTATTGTTCATCTGGTCTCATGACATCTATTGTTCATCTGGTCACATGACATCTATTGTTCATCTGGTCACATGACATCTATTGATCAGCTGGTCACATGACATCTATTGTTCATCTGGTCACATGACATCTATTGTTCATCTGGTCACATGACATCTATTGTTCATCTGGTCACATCTATTGTTCGTCTGGTCACATCTATTGTTCATCTGGTCACATGACATCTATTGTTCATCTGGTCACATGACATATGTTGTTCATCTGGTCTAATGACATCTATTGTTCATCTGGTCTCATGACATCTATTGTTCATCTGGTCACATGACATCTATTGATCAGCTGGTCACATGACATCTATTGTTCATCTGGTCACATGACATCTATTGTTCATCTGGTCACATGACATCTATTGTTCATCTGGTCACATGACATCTATTGTTCATCTGGTCACATGACATCTATTGTTCATCTGGTCACATCTATTGTTCATCTGGTCACATGACATCTAGTGTTCATTTTGGGCTACATCAAATAAACTGAATGGGTAGAATTAGCTCGACTTCGTCCTTCTGATGTTTACACCAGTAACGATAATCAAATATGTTTCTTACTCATATGGGCCATCATCCAGTACTTACTGGACAATAATAACATTTTAAAGAACGTGTTTAATATACTTTTCTTTGTAATCAAGTACTTTTACAGTGAGGCATTGCTTTTTACTTGAATAAAATATCAGATTACTTCATCAGCTCCATCTGCAACTGCGTTAACGCTAAGTAGTTAACGTTAGCTTAGCTATCCCAGGGTGCACACGGCCCACTTGAAGCCGCTCTGTGGCCTCCGTCTGCGTCTCCACGTCTACTCTTCTGAGAGCGCGTCCAACAACAAGTCTTCAAGCGCTGTACCTGCTCCTGCGCCCGGCTGAGCATGCAGATGGCGTTGACGTCACAGGGGTTCTCGGCCAGGCGCCTCTGAGCTTTGATCCTCTCCGTGACGGCCTGAGAGATATCGACCGGCTGCAGGGAGACAAGGAGAGGACAGGCATGTGACGGACGGAGGTCAGCTGCATCTGTCCACAGGACAACTGAAGAAGACCACATGGACACAGGAAATATCTCCGGGATTTGGACGCTGACTGAAACAGAGTGTCTCATGAGTTCATCTACCGGGACTACAAGCAGCAGCGTAGAACTACAACACGCCGTGCAGCCGGGGATCATGGGAAACAGTGATGTCACTCGGCCTACGGACGCAGTGGACTTCCTCTTCTCACCTGCAGTAGTGGTTCAGGGAACACGCGGTCGTTATCCGGCTCTACGTCCGGCTGCTCCACGACCGCCGGCGTCGCTTCGCCTGACGACGATGTGGCCGTTGCTATAGGAACAGGGGTCGCAACCTTTCTGGAGGCAGCTGCAGCTTTGGCTGTCGTCTTGTCCACCACAACCCATTCTCCATACGCACCCAGAGTCTCGCCCTCCTGCGAGTAGGACACGTCCCAGTATGAACAGAGAGAACAGCACCCGGGACCACATGCGCTCACATGCACCCACATGCACTGACGTGCGCTCACATAAACCCACATGCACCGACATGCAGTGTATTCTTGTTGTGTAGGAGTGTGGACCCAGAGAGCCAGCAGACCTTCTTGCGGTGTTGGCATCCTGAGGACACGGGGAACTCTTTGGCCATGCCTGCGTCGCTACGCGCTGCTGGCCGCACCGTGGCGTTCTGAAGGGGAACAATAGAGAGTTCATTCTGTCGTTATCGAGTTGCACTGAACTTACAAGCACCAAGGTGCTGGAAGGAATAGGGGTTGTGTTCAGAAAGGCAACACAGGGTACCGATGGGCTAATGGGTTCACAATAACGGCTCATATTGGTTTCAGGGGTTGTAAAGTGCTATCCCATAAACCACTGAATCCTTGGTCGGGTTCCGCACACGTTCCCTGTCATGTGTGTGTGGACGTTACGTTGATGCTGAAGCTGATGGCCTTCTGCTCCCGGAGAGCGGCTCCTCCAAAAGGTTTCCCATCGTCCTCTTCGTCCGACATGTGAGGCATGGCCACCGGCAGCTCTCCTTTACTGTCCACTATCATCTTGCATTTCTACACACGGGAAATAAGGTTCAGTCTTTAAGCTCAAGCATATAAACATGCATATGTATAGATATACATAGACAATTTCTCAACTGGGCGTTTAGAGGTAATATTCTCTTTTCTCTTACGTCTGTGAACTCCTTGATGCTGATGCTGTTGGCCTGCTTGGTTACTTTCCTCTTGACCTCCTCCAGAGCGGCGTTGGGCTGGGAGGAGACCGATGGGGGCTTGTTGGTGATGGATGGCAGTGGCATTAGTGAGGACATGCCCATGTTGGACAAGGCAGCCGTCATGGTGGCTTGAAGGGAGATGGAGACACAGCAGGACTCAATGGAAAGCCATGACAGCAGCAGAGTTACAGCTAGTCAACTGACCCCATGGCAGCTTAAAGCATCCATTTGAAGGACGTCAGCTCCCCCCGCTCAACTTCAGAGGCTAAGAGGACATGCTGACACACACACGTGTAATACCCAAAGAAAGCCTGAGAGCGTCATACCAGCAGTCATACTGGCCATAGCAGCGTTCATGGCCACATTGGGGAGCATGGCCATGGGGAGCACGCTGGTCCTCAGGCTGGGGGGGATGGGCATCCCGGCTTTGGCACACATGGCAGCAGCGTTGGCCTTGGCGATCTCCAGTAACTGGTTCTTATCTGAGGACGAGAAGGAACAGGAACGCGATGACATCAACACATCTCGACTGAATGGAGTGGAACTTCACCCGGGGCACGTGTGCGGCTCACATCGCATTCCACATTTCATGAAGGACAGACTGAGATTTGAAATGTCGACATGAGCGGCACCATGGATGGGCTTCATCACATTGTATTTCCTGTGTACGTTGAAGAGTGGTCAATGTGAGCCTGAGGACACATGACGGAGCGCCTCTGTTGGCAACACCGTCATCAGTCATCTTACACATAGAACAGGTACACGACACCATGGAGACTGACCCAGGTCACTGATGCGATGAGGGCTGTCACCCATACTGCAGAGCTTCCGGGCGGGGGATCGGTTTTTGCGGAGGATGAGTACCGGGGAGTGACTCGGCTCCCGTTTCCATCGGTCCCGTTGGCTGAAGGTGGCCCTCCTCCGGCCGCGAGACGCCGACCGAGAGCGAGACCTCCGCGAGCGCCGGCCCCCAGACCTGAAGACCCACCATCCAAACCGATCAAACGTACGAGTAGATGAAGTCCCAAATACAAACGACTGAAACAGATCTGTATATGAAGCCAGGTAACGAGGATGTAGGTCATTTAGTTGGAACTCTACCTGGACCGGGACCTCCTCTTCTTCGAAGGACTCTTGGACCTGGACCTCCTCTTCTTCGAAAGAGTCTTGGACCTGGACCTCCTCTTCTTCGAAGGAGTCTTGGACCTGGACTTCCTCTTCTTCGAAGGAGTCTTGGACCTGGAAGTCTTCTTCTTCAAAGGACTCCGGGATCTGGACTTCTTCTTCTTCGAAGGAGTCTTGGACCTGGACCTCTTCTTCTTCAAAGGACTCTGGGATCTGGACCTCTTCTTCTTCGAAGCAGCCTTGGACCTGGACCTCTTCTTCTTCAAAGGAGTCCTGGACCTCTTCTTCTTCAAAGGAGTCCTGGACCTCTTCTTCTTCAACGGAGTCCTGGACCTCTTCTTCTTCGAAGGACTCCTGGACCTGGATCTCTTCTTCTTCGAAGGACTTCGGCATTTGGACCTCTTCTTCTTCGAAGAAGTCCTGGACCTGGACCTCTTCTTCGAAAGACTCCTGGACCTGGATCTATTCTTCTTCGAAGAAGTCCTGGACCTGGACCTCTTCTTCGAAAGACTCCTGGACCTGGATCTATTCTTCTTTGAAGGACTCCGGCATTTGGACCTCTTCTTTTTCGAAAGACTCCTGGACCTCTTGTTCTTCGAAGGACTCCGGGATCTGGCTCTCGTCTTCTTCGAAGGAGTCCTGGACCGGGAACTTTTGTTCTTCAAAGGACTCCTGGACTTGGATCTATTGTTCTTCGAAGGACTCCGGGATCTGGATCTCGTCTTCTTCAAAGGAGTCCTGGATCTATTCTTCTTCGAAGGACTCCGGCATTTGGACCTCTTCTTTTTCGAAAGACTCCTGGACCTCTTGTTCTTCGAAGGACTTCGGGATATGGATCTCGTCTTCTTCGAAGGAGTCCTGGACCCGGAACTTTTCTTCTTCGAAAGACTCCTGGATCTGGACCTGGTTCCCTTTTTGTGGCTCCGGCACGGTGACTTGGATTGCCTCTTTGATGACGTTGGTTCCTTTTCCCTTGGTGGGGACGTGGAGGATGTCATCTTCTTCTCGTCGTCATGTGAACTGGGACAATTTGGTTCTGTGGGCTCAGTGGATCTGGAATGGGGTGCACCAGAACCTGCAACGTTGGCATAAGACCATAAGACACATTACTTTGACACCCAGACCTGACCAAACGATTTAAAGAAGGTTTGAATGTCATTTATTCATCTAAATGAAAACTAATAACTAGCGTCTGCTCACGTGGAGCTGAACATATTATTTATTGTGTTCCCCATAACTTGGAATTGTTTGTTTTGAAAATAAATTACTGGTATTAAATATCATATCATTCACCATGCGGTTACTTCAAACAGAGTTCATTCATGGCTCTCAAACGGGTCCTACCTAGTTGTCGGGTCGGGTCCTCTTGGCTCTGGGGGGGCGGTCCTCTCTGCACCTCTTCTGCTGTGTGGCTCAGCTGGGGGGCCTGGGGGGGCTGGAGGTCTTTTGCAGGACTCTCGGTGGACTGTGTGGACCCCTTTTTCTCTGAAGAGCTGTCATGGCGGATAAGAGGCAGGATTATGACCGTCTATGCGGCAGATCTGGCTCTCCATGGAGGTTGAGCCAGAACAAACCCAATGACTCACATCTGAGTCCAATGACTCACATCATAACCCAATGACTCACATCTGAGTCCAATGACTCACATCATAACCCAATGACACATCATAACCCAATGACTCGCATCATAACCCAATGACTCACATCTGAGTCCAATGACTCACATCATAACCCAATGACACATCATAACCCAATGACTCGCATCATAACCCAATGACTCACATCGGAGCCCAATGACTCGCATCATAACCCAATGACTCACATCATAACCCAATGACTCACATCTGAGTCCAATGACTCACATCATAGCCCAATGACTCACATCATAACCCAATGACTCACATCAGAGCCCAATGACTCACATCAAAACCCAATGACTCACATCATAACCCAATGACTCACATCATAACCCAATGACTCGCATCATAACCCAATGACTCACATCAGAGCCCAATGACTCACATCATAACCTCTAGAGCCTCTAGTTATCAAGCTCCTCTTTTATGGAACCAGCTCCACCTTCAGTCCTGGAGGCAGACACAGTCACCACCTTCAAGAGTAGACTGAAGACTTTCCTCTTTGACAGAGCTGATAGTCAGGGCTGAGTCAGGTTCACCTGGTCCACACCTGGAGATGCTGCTAGAGGCTTATAGCTGCTGGGGACCTTTAGGATGCACTGAGCACCTCTCTCCTCTTCTCTTTCTCCTATGGATGAATCTTCATCTCTCCATCACACATGACTAACTCTGCTTCTGCCCGGAGTCCTTCTGACTTCACGTCTCATGGGGTCATGTGACCCTCTGAGACGGCATAGATCCATCTGCTGATGGACCATCGATTGTTGGACCGTGAGCTCCTGACACCAGCTGTGCCACTGCCCTGTTGAGACTCCGCCCCCTGCTGGGACTCCGCCCACTCCTCCACTTGGGAGGTCTCCAAACTCTCCATCGTGGAATATGCCTAAATATGAACTATTGATAAACTGTCAGATTCCTTGAATGTATTTAACTCTAAATATGTCTTCTGGTCACATTACATCTATTGTTCTGTCCATCCTGGAGAGGATCCTCCTCTGTTCTCTCCTGAAGGTTTCTTCCCTTTTTTCCCCTGAAGGGTTATTTGGGAGTTGTTCCTGGTCCGATGTGAGGTTTTGGGGCAGGGATGTCTATGTGTACAGACTGTAAAGCACTCTGAGAAAAATTTGTAATTTGTGAAACTGGGCTACACAAATAAACTGAATTGAATTGAATAACCCAATGACACATCATAACCCAATGACTCACATCAGAGCCCAATGAGTCACATCGTAACCCAATGACACATCAGAGCCCAATGACTCACATCATAACCCAATGACACATCATAACCCAATGACTCACATCATAACCCAATGACACATCATAACCCAATGACACATCATAACCCAATGACACATCATAACCCAATGAGTCACATCGTAACCCAATGACACATCAGAGCCCAATGACTCACATCATAACCCAATGACACATCATAACCCAATGACACATCATAACCCAATGACACATCATAACCCAATGACTCACATCAGAGCCCAATGACTCACATCATAACCCAATGACTCACATCATAACCCAATGACACATCATAACCCAATGACTCACATCAGAGCCCAATGACTCACAACAACAACGTAGAAGCGCAGTCCATCAGAAATAACCTGCCCTCCTCCCTCCATCTACCCTCTGGGCTCATACCTGCTGGACTGGCTCCTCCGGAGGCGTCCAGGAGGAGAGCTGCTCCTCTCCACAGGGGACTGGGATGCTTCTCCTCCACTCCTCCTACCGTCTGCTTCTTCTCCTTCTCCTTCTCCTTCTCCTCCTCCTCCTCCTACTCCTTCTTCTTCTTCTCCTCCTCCTCCTCCTCCTCCTGCTGCTGCTGCTTCTCCTACTGCTTCTCCTCCTCCTCCTCCTGCTGCTGCTGCTTCTCCTACTCCTGCTGCTGCTTCTCCTCCTCCTCCTCCTCCTCCTGCTGCTGCTTCTCCTCCTCCTGCTGCTCCTTCTTCTCCTCCTCCTCCTCCTCCTCCCGCTGCTGCTTCTCCTCCTCCTCCTGCTGCTGCTTCTTCTCCTCCTCCTCCTCCTCCTCCTCCTCCCGCTGCTGCTTCTCCTCCTCCTCCTGCTGCTGCTGCTTGTCCTACTCCTGCTGCTTCTCCTCCTCCTCCTCCTGCTGCTGCTGCTTCTCCTACTTCTCCTCCTCCTACTCCTGCTGCTTCTCCTCCTCCTGCTGCTGCTCTTCTTCTTCTTCTCCTCCTCCTCCTCCTCCTCCTCCTCCTGCTGCTTCTCCTCCTCCTCCTCCTCCTCCTCCTCCTCCTCCTTCTCCTGCTGCTGCTGCTGCTTCTCCTCCTCCTCCTGCTGCTGCTGCTGCTGCTTCCTCCTCCTCCTGCTGCTGCTGCTGCTTTTCCTCCTCCTTCTCCTCCTCCTCCTGCTCCTGCTGCTGCTGCTTCTCCTCCTCCTCCTCCTCCTCCTCCCCCTGCTCCTCCTCCTCCCCCTTCATCTCCTCTTCCTGTATTGGAGCTGTCCTGTAGGGGAGAAGTAACCTCATGTAGTCCATGACATGATGAAGGTCAGGTGGTCTTCTTCACCTAACGGTGCGTTACCTGTTTGGGGATGATGTCGGGCAGCTCCTCTCGTCGCCGTGGCGATGAGCTCTTCCTCTTCCTCCTCCTCCTCTGCTTCTCTGAGTCACACTCTGATGAGTCCTCTTCTCCTTTCTTCCTCTTCTTCTTCTTCCTCCTCTTTGCTGTTGAACTCCTCTTGTGGCTCCTGGCCTTCCTGTTGCCATCCACACCTGGACAAGGGCAGGGGTCAGGGCTAGGAGGACCCACTAGGTCCTAGGGCTAGGAGGACCCACTGGGTCCTAGGGGTTGGGGGTCTGGTCCACACCAGGAGGACCTACCGTGCTCCCCGGCTGGCGTTCCTCCTCTGAGGAGACAAACACAACACAAAGATGTAAACAAGCAACACAACAAGCAACAACATCTGCAAACGGACTGAAACATCATCCCCCCCCCCCCCCCCCCCACAGGACCTTCCTGTTCACCCCTAGGAGCAGACGCTCACCTGGACCGCTGCGCCTCCTCCTCCTCCTCCTCTCCGGACTCCGAGCCGCTCTCCTTCTCCCGGTTCCTCCTCTTCTTCTTACTTTTGTGCTTCTTGTGTTTCCTGTGTTTCCTCGGCGCCTCCTTCTCCTTCTGCTCCTTCTCCTGCTGCTCCTCCTGCTGCTGCTGCTGGGCCTCTACTGGGGACGCCTCTACTGCTCCTGCTGCTCCTCCTGCTGCTGCTCCTCCTCCTCCTCCTCCTCCTCCTCCTCCCACAGCCTCTACCGCCTCCACAGCTCCCTCTGCTGCCCCCGGCGGGCCGGCCTCTCCTCCAGCGGCTCTAGGGACGGAGAGAGGGACGTCACCGGGCCCGCTGGGTCCAGAACCAGGTCCACCGGGACCGCTGGGTCCAGAACCAGGTCCACCGGGCCCAGAACCAGGTCCACCGGGACCGCTGGGTCCGGAACCAGGTCCACCGGGCCCGCTGGGTCCAGAACCAGGTCCACCGGGCCCGGGCCAGGTCCACCGGGACCGCTGGGTCCAGAACCAGGTCCACCGGGACCGGGCCAGGTCTACGATCAACCGACCTGAGGACCCCAGAAGGAGCCCTGAGGACCCCAGAAGGAGACCTGTAGACCCCCAGAAGGAGCCCTGTAGACCCCCAGAAGGAGACCTGTAGACCCCCAGAAGGAGACCCGAGGACCCCAGAAGGAGCCCTGTAGACCCCCAGAAGGAGCCATGAGGACCCCAGAAGGAGCCCTGTAGACCCCCAGAAGGAGCCCCGAGGACCCCAGAAGGAGACCTGTAGACCCCCAGAAGGAGCCCCGAGGACCCCAGAAGGAGCCCTGTAGACCCCAGAAGGAGACCAGAGGACCCCAGAAGGAGCCCCTAGGACCCCCAGAAGGAGCCCTGAGGACCCCAGAAGGAGCCCTGTAGACCCCCAGAAGGAGCCCTGAGGACCCCCAGAAGGAGACCTGTAGACCCCCAGAAGGAGACCCGAGGACCCCAGAAGGAGCCCCGAGGACCCCAGAAGGAGCCCTGAGGACCACTTCCGGCCTCCAAAGGGACCTTTAGCCCCCGTGTGATTTCTGAATCGAGCTAACGATCCTCTTCCCCGATACCGCGAGTTCTCCGGTAGACATCGACCCCCCCACCCGGTGTTACCGGAGCATCACGGACACGAGACAGACACCACGTGCACTTACGGTTCGTCTTCATGCTGGTCTGCAATTTCTCTGATCTTATTCAATATGAAATCTTGGAAAATGTGTTCTATGTTGGCCGCCATGTTTAGGTGTGCAGCTCATTGCGTGTCCGGGTAGGAACTGTCGGTCCTCCGTTGGTTCCGGGTGTCAGTTCCGTCGCTGGCCGCTTGGCCGCTGCCCGGTGAACGCGTGAGGGCCGATCACACCAGACGCGCCTCAAAAACGCGTCGCCCGCTTAACCATCGATTCCTCTGGTACGGCGCGATTTAAAAGGCGCGACGCGCCGTACCAGAGGGACTCAATGGGTTTGCGGGCGACGCGTTTTTGAGCGTCGCTTGTCCTCGAGGAGAACTCATGCGTAGGAACACGAATAATCAACCGCGCAGAGTTCTGAACTACGTAATGACTATCAGTTCAATTCTGTTTTGTTTTTGTCAAACACAATATCGCAGCGCTGCCGCCA
The DNA here is from genome assembly GCA_036178185.1 of Liparis tanakae. Classification (NCBI taxonomy): domain Eukaryota; kingdom Metazoa; phylum Chordata; class Actinopteri; order Perciformes; family Liparidae; genus Liparis; species Liparis tanakae. The sequence goes on along the minus strand of CM070103.1, from coordinate 9,934,199 downwards.
GGTGGAGCCAGAGAGCCGTCCCCAAGACAAGGCGCCAAGCAGCGCGTGTCTGTTCTCTGTTCTCTGTTCTTGTGTACTTGTGTTCTTGTGTACTTGTGTTCTCGTGTACTTGTGTACTTGTGTTCTTGTGTTCTCGTGTACTTGTGTTCTTGTGTACTTGTTTTCTTGTGTACTTGTGTTCTTGTTTTCTCGTGTACTTGTTTTCTTGTGTTCTTGTGTGCTCGTTTTCTTGTGTATTTGTTTTCTCATGTACTTGTTTTCTCGTGTTCTCGTGTTCTTGTTTTCTCTTGTTCTTGTGTACTTGTTTTCTCATGTTCTTGTTTTCTCGTGTACTTGTTTTCTCATGTACTTGTTTTCTCGTGTTCTCGTGTTCTTGTTTGCTCTTGTTCTTGTGTACTTGTTTTCTCGTGTTCTTGTTTTCTCATTTTCTTGTGTACTTGTTTTATCCTGTTCTTGTGCACTTGTGTACCACTGTGTCTCCATGCGTGTTTCTCTCTTTGTGTATCTCTCGGCGTTTCTCAATTCAAAGAACAGACTGCAGACTTGTGTTCTTCTGGAGGCTGGTCCTGGGAGTCCAGACTCCGGAGGACGGGAGGACGGTCTTTCTGCGAAGGACCAGCAGCTGACTTGATGATGTCATCACATCAGCTGTTCTTGCTCATGAGTTGAATTTCATTGTGAAAATACTTGACCGTCAATGACGTTTTGACCCCCGGGTGACAAAACTCTGCGAAGAAGAAAAATCGTTCTCTTCCACTGGACTCTGGACGCCGAAGGAGGGCGGAGGAGCCGAGGGAGACCACGATGTGAGCCTTGGCTGTATCGCCTGAGGAAGACCACGATGTGAGCCTTGACTATTGCTGAGGAAGACCACGATGTGAGCCTTGACTGTATCGCCTGAGGAAGACCACAATGTGAGCCTTGACTATCGCCTGAGGAAGACCACGATGTGAGCCTTGACTATCGCCTGAGGAAGACCACGATGTGAGCCTTGACTATCGCCTGAGGAAGACCACGATGTGAGTCTTGACTATCGCCTGAGGAAGACCACGATGTGAGCCTTGACTATCGCCTGAGGAAGACCACGATGTGAGCCTTGACTGTATCGCCTGAGGAAGACCACGATGTGAGCCTTGACTATCGCCTGAGGAAGACCACGATGTGAGCCTTGACTGTATCGCCTGAGGAAGACCACGATGTGAGCCTTGACTATCGCCTGAGGAAGACCACGATGTGAGCCTTGACTATCGCCTGAGGAAGACCACGATGTGAGCCTTGACTGTATCGCCTGAGGAAGACCACGATGTGAGCCTTGGCTGTATCGCCTGAGGAAGACCACGATGTGAGCCTTGACTGTATCGCCTGAGGAAGACCATGATGTGAGCCTTGACTGTATCGCCTGAGGAAGACCATGATGTGAGCCTTGACTGTATCGCCTGAGGAAGACCACGATGTGAGCCTTGACTGTATCGCCTGAGGAAGACCACGATGTGAGCCTTGACTGTATCGCCTGAGGAAGACCACGATGTGAGCCTTGACTGTATCGCCTGAGGAAGACCATGATGTGAGCCTTGACTGTTTGTTCTACACTTCCTGCCATTAAATGTTGATAACTTAATTAATGCGCGTACGGCTTACAGTACGCACAAGTCTCCTCTGATGCATTCTGGGTAAAGTGGGAGGATGAGACTGATGAGGAGACACCAGTCACGAGTAGAGGAAAGGACACAAGTAGAGGAAACGGACGCAAGTAGAGGAAAGGACACAAGTAGAGGAAAGGACGCAAGTAGAGGAAAGGACGCAAATAGAGGAAAGTACGCACAAGTACGCTGATTGAGAAACACGGCCTGTGTGTGTGTGTCTCTCTGTGAGACCCTCTGAGACGTGAAGTCACAAGGACTCCGGAGAGGTAATAGTCATGTGTGATGGAGAGATGAACATTGATCCATAAGGAGAGAGGAGAGGAGAGAGGTGCTCAGTGTATCCTAAGCATCCACAAGGAGAGGAGAGGAGAGAGGAGCTCAGTGTATCCTAAACGTCCTTAAGGAGAGAGGAGAGAGGAGCTCAGTGTATCCTAAACGTCCATAAGGAGAGAGGAGAGGAGAGAGGAGCTCAGTGTATCCTAGCGTCCATAAGGAGAGAGGAGCTCAGTGTATCCTAAACGTCCATAAGGAGAGAGGAGAGAGGAGCTCAGTGTATCCTAAACGTCCATAAGGAGAGAGGAGCTCAGTGTATCCTAAACGTCCATAAGGAGAGAGGAGAGAGGAGAGGAGCTCAGTGTATCCTAAACGTCCATAAGGAGAGGAGAGAGGAGCTCAGTGTATCCTAAACGTCCATAAGGAGAGGAGAGAGGAGCTCAGTGTATCCTAAACGTCCATAAGGAGAGAGGAGAGAGAGGAGAGAGGAGAGGAGCTCAGTGTATCCTAAACGTCCATAAGGAGAGAGAGAGAGAGAGGAGGGACCTCAGTGTATCCTAAACGTCCTTAAGGAGAGAGGAGAGGAGAGGTGCTCAGTGTATCCTAAACGTCCATAAGGAGAGAGGAGAGGAGAGAGGAGAGGAGAGAGGACCTCAGTGTATCCTAAAGGTCCATAAGGAGAGAGGAGAGGAGAGAGGTGCTCAGTGTATCCTAACGTCCATAAGGAGAGAGGAGAGAGGAGAGAGGAGAGGAGCTCAGTGTATCCTAAAGGTCCATAAGGAGAGAGAAGAGGAGAGAGGTGCTCAGTGTATCCTAACGTCCATAAGGAGAGAGGAGAGGAGAGAGGAGAGGAGCTCAGTGTATCCTAAGCGTCCATAAAAAGAGAGGAGAGGAGAGAGGAGCTCAGTGTATCCTAAGGGTCCATAAGGAGAGATGAGAGGAGCTCAGTGTATCTTAAACGTCCATAAGGAGAAAGGAGAGGAGAGAGGAGAGGAGAGAGTACGTCAGTGTATCCTAAAGGTCCATAAGGAGAGAGGAGAGGAGAGGTGCTCAGTGTATCCTAAACGTCCATAAGGAGAGAGGAGAGAGAGAGGAGAGGAGCTCAGTGTATCCTAAAGGTCCATAAGGAGAGAGGAGAGGAGAGAGGTGCTCAGTGTATCCTAAGTGTCCATAAGGAGAGAGGAGAGGAGAGAGCAGCTCAGTGTATCCTAAACGTCCATAAGGAGAGAGGAGAGAGGAGAGGAGCTCAGTGTATCCTAAACGTCCATAAGGAGAGAGGAGAGAGAAGGGAGGAGCTCAGTGTATCCTAAACGTCCATAAGGAGAGGAGAGAGAGAGAGGAGAGAGGAGCTCAGTGTATCCTAAACGTCCCATAAGGAGAGAGAGGAGAGAGGAGCTCAGTGTATCCTAAACGTCCATAAGGAGAGAGGAGAGGAGAGAGGAGCTCAGTGTATCCTAAACGTCCATAAGGAGAGAGGAGAGAGGAGCTCAGTGTATCCTAAACGTCCATAAGGAGAGAGGAGAGAGGAGCTCAGTGTATCCTAAACGTCCATAAGGAGAGAGGAGAGGAGAGAGGAGAGGAGCTCAGTGTATCCTAACGTCCATAAGGAGAGAGAGGAGAGGGCTCAGTGTATCCTAAGTCCATAAGGAGAGAGGAGAGAGAGAGAGCTCAGTGTATCCTAAACGTCCATAAGGAGAGGAGAGGAGAGAGGAGCTCAGTGTATCCTAAACGTCCATAAGAGAGAGGAGAGAGAGAGGCTCAGTGTATCCTAAACGTCCATAAGGAGAGAGGAGAGGAGAGAGAGAGCTCAGTGTATCCTAAACGTCCATAAGGAGAGAGAGAGAGAGGAGAGAGAGAGGAGCTCAGTGTATCCTAAACGTCCATAAGGAGAGAGGAGAGGAGAGAGGTGCTCAGTGTATCCTAAACGTCCATAAGGAGAGAGGAGAGAGGAGAGAGAGGAGCTCAGTGTATCCTAAACGTCCATAAGGAGAGAGAGGAGAGAGGAGCTCAGTGTATCCTAAACGTCCATAAGGAGAGAGGAGAGGAGAGAGGAGCTCAGTGTATCCTAAACGTACATAAGGAGAGAGTAGCTCGTCCATAAGGAGAGAGGAGAGGAGAGGAGCTCAGTGTATCCTAAACGTCCATAAGGAGAGAGGAGAGGAGAGAGGGGAGAGAGCTCAGTGTATCCTAAACGTCCATAAGGAGAGAGAGAGGAGAGAGGAGCTCAGTGTATCCTAAACGTCCATAAGGAGAGAGGAGAGGAGAGAGGAGCTCAGTGTATCCTAAACGTCCATAAGGAGAGGAGAGAGGAGCTCAGTGTATCCTAAACGTCCATAAGGAGAGAGGAGAGGAGAGAGGAGCTCAGTGTATCCTAAACGTCCATAAGGAGAGAGGAGAGAGGAGAGAGGAGAGAGGAGCTCAGTGTATCCTAAACGTCCATAAGGAGAGAGGAGAGAGGAGAGAGGAGAGAGGAGAGGAGCTCAGTGTATCCTAAGCGTCCATAAGGAGAGAGGAGAGGAGAGAGGAGCTCAGTGTATCCTAAACGTCCATAAGGAGAGAGGAGAGGAGAGGTGCTCAGTGTATCCTAAACGTCCATAAGGGAGAGAGGAGGAGCTCAGTGTATCCTAAACGTCCATAAGGAGAGGAGAGGAGAGAGAGCTCAGTGTATCCTAAACGTCCATAAGGAGAGAGGAGAGAGGAGAGAGGAGAGGAGCTCAGTGTATCCTAAGCGTCCATAAGGAGAGAGGAGAGGAGAGAGGAGCTCAGTGTATCCTAAAGGTCCATAAGGAGAGAGGAGAGGAGAGAGGTGCTCAGTGTATCCTAAGCGTCCATAAGGAGAGAGGAGAGGAGAGAGGAGCTCAGTGTATCCTAAACATCCATAAGGAGAGAGGAGAGGAGAGAGGAGCTCAGTGTATCCTAAACGTCCATAAGGAGAGAGGAGAGAGGAGAGAGGAGAGGAGCTCAGTGTATCCTAAGCGTCCATAAGGAGAGAGGAGAGGAGAGAGGAGCTCAGTGTATCCTAAACGTCTATAAGGAGAGAGGAGAGGAGAGAGGTGCTCAGTGTATCCTAAGGGTCCATAAGGAGTGAGGAGAGAGGAGCTCAGTGTATCCTAAATGTCCATAAGGAGAGAGGAGAGGAGAGAGGAGAGGAGAGAGTACCTCAGTGTATCCTAAAGGTCCATAAGGAGAGAGGAGAGGAGAGAGGTGCTCAGTGTATCCTAAGCGTCCATAAGGAGAGAGGAGAGGAGAGAGGAGCTCAGTGTATCCTAAACATCCATAAGGAGAGAGGAGAGGAGAGAGGAGCTCAGTGTATCCTAAACGTCCATAAGGAGAGAGGAGAGGAGAGAGGTGCTCAGTGTATCCTAAACGTCCATAAGGAGAGAGGAGAGAGGAGAGGAGAGGAGCTCAGTGTATCCTAAACGTCCGTAAGGAGAGAGGACAGGAGAGAGGAGCTCAGTGTATCCTAAACGTCCATAAGGAGAGAGGAGAGAGGAGCTCAGTGTATCCTAAACGTCCATAAGGAGAGAGGAGAGAGGAGAGGAGCTCAGTGTATCCTAAACGTCCATAAGGAGAGAGGAGAGAGGAGCTCAGTGTATCCTAAACATCCATAAGGAGAGAGGAGAGGAGAGAGGAGCTCAGTGTATCCTAAACGTCCATAAGGAGAGAGGAGAGAGGAGCTCAGTGTATCCTAAACGTCCATAAGGAGAGAGGAGAGGAGAGAGGAGCTCAGTGTATCCTAAACGTCCATAAGGAGAGAGGAGAGAGGAGAGAGGAGAGAGGAGAGAGGAGAGGAGAGGAGCTCAGTGTATCCTAAGCTTCCATAAGGAGAGAGGAGAGGAGAGAGGAGCTCAGTGTATCCTAAACGTCTATAAGGAGAGAGGAGAGAGGAGCTCAGTGTATCCTAAACGTCCATAAGGAGAGAGGAGAGGAGAGAGGAGCTCAGTGTATCCTAAACATCCATAAGGAGAGAGGAGAGGAGAGAGGAGCTCAGTGTATCCTCAACGTCCATAAGGAGAGAGGAGAGAGGAGAGGAGCTCAGTGTATCCTAAGCGTCCATAAGGTGAGAGGAGAGAGGAGAGGAGCTCAGTGTAGGTGCTCAGATCTCAGAAGCTAAGCAGGGTGGGGCCTGGCTAGTACTTGGGTGGGAGACCCCTGGGAATACCAGGAGCTGTAGGTTCTTTAATGTCTTTTTTTACTCTTTTGAGTTTGTGACGACGAAAAAGACTCAGAAAAAAAGACTAGAACAATCTTATCAACAAAGAACCTCTATAGAGGAAATAGAAGATCTAAATGGGCAGATAGTGGATACACCAGAGGGGGTGATGGAGGCAGTGTATTTCAAGTAAGAGTTGATTTCTACACTCGTCGTGTTTAATGCCATGTGAAAGTGTACTATTAACACTAAAACTGTATATCTACATACGGTCAAACGCTTACACCCCAAAGACAGTGAACAATACATTGTTGATACAATTCTTTTCATTTCATTCAGAAAATATCTTCCAAGCCCCATCAGCGCGACATATGCACATTTACAAAGATCATAATGGCCCAATATATATATATATATATATATATATATATATATATATATATATATATATATATATATATATCTCATCTTCACCATAAGCACTTTGTCAGTCAAAAGGCTGATAGATAACAAGTCTGCTTCCGTCACATCCTTCTCATCACTTTCACATACTTGGTAGGCATGGCTCATGGAAAGGGTCAGCCACAAGCTTGTTCACCTCCAAGTAGATAACACTGTCGACTAAAAGTATCTTCTTTATTCGACAACCCAGGCGTATCATTATCAGTCTCACTGCAAATGATTAGTCCCGTCCTCTGGACCACTGATCTGGACCCAGTTGGTAGAGAAGATGTCTTTCAGGACCGCAGCACCCAAGGCGTGAACAAATATGTCGGTGTTGTAGACGGTTGTCTGCACAAAGGTGAACAGTGGGACCAAAGTTTCATGGTGAGACAGGTTGAACACGACTCAACCGCCCACACGTCTACCAAGAAAGCTTCTCCTCGGAGTTCCGGTAAGATGTTGGAGTGAACAGTCACGTCAACTCTCTCTCAACTCGGCGACAATAAACCCTCAAAAATCATAATTTAAACAAATAAATTTTATATAATATAGGAGGGACCCGATAAAGAGGCCGAATATACAAAGAAAATCAAGTAAGTGAAGAAACAAAAGGAATATTAAAGCGGCAAGCAGCGATGAACGGGTCCTCGTTCCTCCTTCGCACGTCGGGGGTGCCGGCCGGACGCCGGCCCCCCCGGCCGAGAACACATGCCCGCCGTTTGAGCGTTTGTCACGCGACACTGATTTTACTTTGCTAGTCGGTGGTGCTTTGCCTCAGAGTGAAAAAGTGATGCTTTTTAAGCTGATTTGCTTGGCGCGATGACTCAAATTTAAAATGAGCATATGGATCTCTTCAGGGTCAGTATGTCATGACGTATGAGGAATATGGAGCAGATTACACAATGTATGGCCGAGTTACAACAACGTACAAGTTAATGGCGAATAGTGTTTCTTTGCCGGTCCGGAAAACACACAAAGTTTAATATTTTTTAAATCCTTCAAAGATTCATTCAAAGGTCTCAAGACCAGACTGGCCTAGTTGGTAATGAATCGGGTTTACGCTCTAGGAGGAGTTAACTGTTTTACAACCCCTAAAAACATGAAAAAAAGGCCAAAAAGGCCAAAAAGGCATATTTTGAGGGATTGAGCGCCCCCTAATGTTCAAATATCGGAACAAGCTTTTTGAAGAAAAGTGCAAAAAAACAGTTTTTTACTAAATTCAAAATGGCGGAAAATCTAAGTAGGCGGAGCTTAGGTGGGCACTTTCCCTCTAGGGGGCGCTAGAGAGACAACTCTTTATAAACAAATACGAAAACTAAAAAGTCACACATTTTTCACGAGTCTGGATATACATGTGAAATTTCAATTTGTTTCGGTTTGAGGTGTGGGGCCAGTCGACTTTTCCGTGGAGAGAAGAAGAATAATCCTTTGAAAAATGATAGGTTCCTCTACGATGAAGTTGACGAGGAACCTAAAAATGGATTCACATTCTGACAATGGAAAGCAAGGTGAGAAGAACGGGGCAGGTGCAGAACCAGCTAGCCTAAAACAACTGACGGACTTTCTAGCACCCATCGGTAAACAACTGGAGAAGGTGAAAAAGGAGTTTAAAGGAGTCAAACAAGGGATAATCAATGTGAGGAGAGGTAAAGGAAGAATTAGTCATATTCCGGAAAGAAACTGAAAGCAAATTCGAAGTGATTAATGCTATTGGATTTGAATGATCCATTTGTAGCCCAAGCTGCACCCATCCTGGCTACTGGGAGGAAGTGGACCCCACTGGAAGCAACCAAGCAGGCAAAGGCAGCACTCAAGCACAGGGACATCGTGGGCCGAGTGCAGCACGGAAGGAGTGGTCTTGGAGCCGGAGCCAGTACACCGGTCTGGAACAAGGCTACTCCGTTCCAGAGACGCAAGTTGGTGGTCCAGGAGGTACGTCAGCAAGAGGAGGCAGCAAGGTGTGCAAAAGCTGTGTCACAGGCAAGGCAGGGGCAGTGGATGAATTGGGAGGGAGTGGAGAAGAGAAAGATCTCCTGGCAGGAGCTGTGGGAGATGGAGGCATTTAAGGCTAGCTTCACCATCAGGGCCGCTTATGATGTATTGCCATCTCCCAAGAATCTTAGCCAGTGGTACGGAGAAGACCCCACATGCTCCCTCTGCCCGACTCCGGCTACGCTAAAGCACATCTTGGTGGGCTGCAAGACCGGCCTCACTCAAGGCCGGTACACCTGGCATCACAACCAGGTGCTACAATGTCTTGCGGCAGTGCTGGAGAGTCGACGGATGAGCGTCAACGCCCTTCCTCCACCATCTCGTAGGACGGCAACAACATTTGTCCGGGAGGGCGGGGGCCAAGCCACTCTCACCACCTCAAGACCAGAAAGTGGAGAGCTAAATGGGGCACGGCACTGGAAGATGCTGGCAGACCTGGGCCAGAAGCTCCGATTTCCAGCAGAAATAGCATTAACAAACCTGCGACCAGATCTTGTGCTTTGGTCAGCCTCACTCAAGCAAGTTTATATCATCGAGCTCACGGTGCCCTGGGAGAGTGAGGTGGAGGAGGCCTACGAGCGCAAGAAGATAAAGTATGCAGACCTTGCAGCAGACGCACAGCAACGAGGTTGGAAAGCTAGGGTCTGCCCAGTGGAAGTGGGCTGCAGATGATTTGTAGCCACCTCCACATCCAGGCTTCTTGAGAGATGGGAGTGCGGGGGAAGGCCCACAGACAGGCAGTCAAAGACCTTTCCAGGGCTGCTGAAAAGGGAAGTCAGTGGCTGTGGATTAAGAGGAAGGACTCCACCTGGGCTGTCGGATGAGTGATGGTATCTAGGGAGTGAGCCCGGGACGCCGGATCTCACTGCTGAACCCTCTAGAGATGTCGTGGGTCAATCAGCGAAACATCGAAGAAGGAGGGCGCCCACTTGATAACCCATAGGATGCCATCAATCATTCGACCAGCCCACAGAGTCTTGAGTATGCAGAAAGGGATATTTACACCTTGTCCTACATAACAGAACCGACATGAACACGCAGCGCGGCCACAAGGAGGGAGCCCAAACACGCGTAGCTGAACTGGAGGAGTGGCAGCTAACTATCACGGCACAAACCCCAAGGATGCAGGAGAACATGACTGACCTCGAGGGGCGAGGAGGAACAACATTCACATCATGGGCTTACCGGAGGGAACGGAGGAGAATTCAACAAGCAAGTATCTGCCTAGCGACACCCCGCTCCGGATCCAGAGAGCACACAGAGCGCTAGCACAGAAGCCACTTCCGAACGCACCCCCAGATCAGTGGTGGGGAACTTCTTACAACTCGAGACCAAGGAAATGGTGCTCAGTCATGCATGTAAGAGGAAAATCCACATGGGAGGGAAGAACATTTTTTTCGACCATGACTATGCAACCGAAGTGGTCCAGAAAAGAAAAGCATACGGACCCTTTAAGAAAATACTGAAGGAAGAACAGATCCGCTTCCAGACCCCGCTAGAGAGGATGCACATCCACTGGGGAAGTCAAGACTTACGACAGTGTAGAGGACGTGGAGAAGAGAGGTTAGGGTGGATCTCCTGGGAGAAGACACAAGACCTCAGGGAGGGAGAAGACACAAGACCTCAGTTATACTGAGACCTGGACTAAAGTTAGACCAGGAGTCCTCTGGCCAGCCCACCAAATGGTTCCAGCCTGCCTCCATCCTGCACCTCCAGAGTCAGGAAGCGGGCTGGAAAGATCACTACAGACCCGTCACACCCTGGACACAAGCTGAGACACAAAACAGCTTCTTCCCTCTGGCTGTCACCCTGATGAACAGTTGATCAGACTCTCCATCTGCACTATCTGCACTTTTTTAACTACTGCCTTTAATGTCTTTTTGAATCTTTTTTATATTTATCTAGTTTAATGTATATTGTGTATGTATGAGAGAGCAAAGTGGAACCGGAGACAAATTCCATGTATGTGAACACTTTCATGGCCATTAAAGCTGATTCTGATTCTGATTCTGATATTGAGATCTGGACTAGAGTTAGACCAGGAGTCCTCTGTTATATTGAGACCTGGACTAGAGTTAGACCAGGAGTCCTCTTTTATATTGAGACCTGGACTAAAGTCAGACCAGGAGTCCTCTGTTATGAGACCTGGACTAGAGTCAGACCAGGAGTCCTCTGTTATATGAGACCTGGTGTAGCTACATGTCAGTCAGACATCTGGTGTAGAAACTTTTGACTAACGGTGAACACTCCGGTAGTATAAACTAAAGTTATAAGGTTGTGGTCTGACAGAAGAGGATTCTGTGGGAAGACCTTCAGATGCTCAAGGTCAACGCCATATGTAAGAACAAGATCAAGCGTGACCTTTAGTGACCTCCGACCTACGGGCTCGGGCGTCGTTACCACCGGCGTGTATTACAATCTGACTGTACCTACGCTCATCCTTAGCCAGCAGCTTCAAACAATTCAATTCAATTCAATTCAGTTTATTTGTATAGCCCAGTTTCACAAATTACAAATTTGTCTCAGAGTGCTTTACAATCTGTACACATAGACATCCCTGACCCAAAACCTCACATCGGACCAGGAAAAACTCCCAAATAACCCTTCAGGGGGAAAAAGGAAGAAACCTTCAGGAGAGCAACAGAGGAGGATCCCTCTCCAGGATGGACAGATGCAATAGATGTAATGTGTACAGAAGGACATATTTAGAGTTAAAATACATTCAAGGAATCTGACAGTTTATCAATAGTTCATATTTAGGCATATTCCACGATGGAGAGTTTGGAGACCTCCCAAGTGGAGGAGTGGGCGGAGTCCCAGCAGGGCAGTGGCACAGCTGGCGACAGGAACTCACGATCCAACCATCGAAGGTCCATCAGCAGATGGAATCTATGCCGTCTCATAGGGTCCGATGACCCCATGAGACGTGAAGTCAGAAGGACTCCGGGGGAGAAAGCAGAGTTAGTCATGTGTGATGGAGAGATGAAGATTCATCCATAGGAGAAAGAAAAGAGGAGAGAGGTGCTCAGTGCATCCTAAACATCCCCAGCAGCTATAAGCCTATACCAGCATATCCAGGGGCTGGACCAGGGCAAACCTGATTCAGCCCTGACTATAAGCTCTGTCAAAGAGGAAAGTCTTAAGTCTACTCTTGAATGTGGTTACTGTGTCTGCCTCCCGGACTGAAGGTGGAAGCTGGTTCCATAAAAGAGGAGCTTGATAACTAAAGGCTCTGGCTCCCATTTTACATTTTAAGACTCTCGGAAATACAAGTAGCCCCGCATTTAGTGAGCGCAGCTCTCTGGTGGGGCGATACGGTACTACAAGCTCTTTAAGATATGATGGTGCATCACCAATTAAGGCTTTGTAAGTTAAGAGAAGAATTTTAAAAGTGATTCTTGATTTTACAGGGAGCCAGTGCAGAGCAGCTAGTGCAGGAGTAATGTGATCTCTGTTCTTAGTGTAGCGGCGTTCTGTCGTTCATTTTTCTTGAACCGCTAAAGAGCTGCAGACATTGAGTTTCTTCTCACGCGCACGACACGGAGACCGTTTCTTTCCTTTTCTTTAGATTTTATTTTAAAGAGCAAAAACGCTGACAAAATATACAAATAAACGTTCAAACGATCTTGTGGTCTTGTGGTAAAAAACTGTATCCCTCATGTCTAATGACAACTCTGTTCTAGCACCTGCTGCCGTCATGACGTCATTTAAATAGCTCGGCGCGAGCGTTAGTCATTAATATAAACATCTTTAAATAAATTCAACTTATAGTTCCTCTACGGTGAGTATAATTCTAAATATTAAATAATAAATAATTCTGCAACTTAATATTTACCAAAAAACACATTTGTGGCTCTTACACTTAGTTTTAGTGAGAATACGAGCTGCAGCATTCTGGATCAACTGGAGGGACCTAAGAGACTTATAGAGCAGCCTGATAATAAGGAGTTGCAGTAATCCAGTCTCGAAGTAACGAACGCGTGAACCAATTTCTCTGCATCTTTTTGAGACAAGATGTGCCTGATTTTTGAAATATTACGTAGATGGAAGAATGCAGTCCTTGAGATTTGCTTTATGTGGGAGTTAAAGGACAAGTCCCGATCAAAGATACGCCGAGATTCTTTACAGTGGTGTTGGATGCTAGAGTAATGCCATCTACAGAAATCACATCACCAGATAATTGATCTCTGAGGTGCTCAGGGCCGAGTAGAATTACTTCGGTTTTGTCTGAGTTTAACATCAAGAAGTTGCCGGTCATCCATGTTTTTATGTCACTAAGACATGCTTGAATTTTAGTGAGTTGGTTAGTCTCCTCTGGTTTTATCGATAGATATAGTTGAGTATCATCTGCATAACAATGAAAGTTTATAGAGTGTTTCCTGATAATATTGCCCAAAGGAAGCATGTATAAGGTAAATAGAAGCACAGAACCTTGTGGAACTCCGTGACTAACGTTGGTGGTCATTGAGGCTTCATCGTTTACAAATACAAACTGAGATCGATCTGATAAATAGGATTTAAACCAACTTAGGGCGGTGCCTGAAATACCAATCGACTGCTCCAGTCTCTGTAATAGGATGTTATGGTCAATGGTGTCGAATGCAGCACTAAGGTCTAACAAGACCAGTACAGAGATGAGTCCTCTATCTGCTGCCATTAAGAGGTCATTCGTAATCTTCACCAGTGCTCTCTCTGTGCTGTGGTGTTTTCTAAATCCTGACTGAAACTCTTCAAATAAACTATTCTGATGTAGAAAGTCACACAACTGATTTGCGACCACTTTCTCAAGGATCTTAGAGAGGAAGGGGAGGTTAGAGATCGGTCTGTAGTTAGCCAAAACCTCTGGATCCAGAGTGGGCTTCTTCAGGAGAGGTTTAATTACAGCTACTTTGAAGGAATGTGGTACGTGGCCTGTTAACAAAGACACATTAATAATATCCAAAAGAGAGCTGCCAATTAAAGGCTTCGTAGGCGCTGTTCTGCAACACAGCGATTGTTAGGCAAGACAGAATCTTTCTGTCTGAAAGGTAATTCAATACAGTAATGCTCTCCAGTCAATACTGTTGTGCTGTTCATTATGTTCATAAACTTGATTTCTTCTCTGGACATTTCAATCTGCTCCTCCGATGATCTCTCATTAAAATCATGGTTATACTGTTTTACCAGCATTTCTTGCAGATGTTCCACAGAGATTCGGTTGGCTGTTACAGCAAGGCAGGTACTCCTACTCGTACTGCTTTTCCCACGCAGCGGACCATTGATGACCCAACCAACTCTGGTTCTCACTGCATATGGTCCTTCATCCTGGCTGTTTATCAGCTCCCAAGGCTCCATCACTTTGGCAGCATCAGTTCCAATTAGTAGCTCAACCTCAGCATCAATGTCATCCTTGAGATAGGACCATCGATCCAGATCTTCCTGTCGTGGGACATTCAATGTAGAAACAGGCATGGTCTTTTGAGTTAAAACATCAGGTAACTCAATAAAATCATTTGCACTCATGCCAGACACCTCAAGACCTGACACAATATGTGCATTCACAATCTTCTTTTGACCTATTGTTCTCAACAGTATACTTGTTCTTTTACCAGTTGAGTTCAATTTTCTTGCAAAGTTCTCTGTACAGAATGTGCCTGAACTTCCTGGATCCAAAAAGGCATATGTCTGCATTGTTTTGTTGCCCCTCTGGCTCTTGACTTTGACTGCAACAATAGAAAAGATTGAATTATCTTCGTCACCAGCCCCAATATGGCCACAGGTCTGAGACATCGCATTTGACACACTTGGAGGGCTCTCAGCCTGTCGGGGTTGCTGTGAAGTTGCTCCTCGCTCCTGCCGCTCTATATGAAGGACTCCGGGGTGCTTTTGGTGACACACATTGCAATCCAAGCGACTCCTGCAGTCTTTGCTTATGTGGCCTACTTTCAGGCAACCAAAACAAATACCCTGTTCCTTGATGAAATTGATCTTATCGCGATGTCCTTTCCTTTTAAACTTTGGGCACTTATCCACTGTGTGACAATCTTGCAAACAAAACAGACAGTTGTGAGTAGAGAAAGACTTGTTCTTGTTTTCTGTGTATGGAATAATGACTCCTCCTTTTACTGCAGTAATGTTGGTAGCAAAGGTGCTTCCCTTTTTCCTTTGTGTCAAATGTCCAATGTTAGAGGCTTTTAAGTTGGTGGATTGTGATTCCTGAATGTTTCCAAAAAGTGGGTCTGAGGCAATTCTGACATGCCTCTCGATGAATCCAACAAGATCACTGAACAGTGCTCTCCGGCCACTTCGGTCCTTCAGATCACAAGCCACATTCCTCCATCTTTCCCTTAATTTGTAAGGGAGCTTCAAGATGTTGCTCCTCATAACCGATGGCAAGTCCAGTTCCTTCATGTGAATCATTTGCTTTGTCAGATTTGAGCATCCTCGAAGAAAGAGAGAGAATGATTTCAACGCTTTGAGATCTTCACTTTTAACAGGTGTCCAGTTGAGAATTTTTTCCATATAGGCTGATGCAATTGTGTATTCATTTCCAAAGTGTTCTGCTAAAAGACTCTTGGCTCTCTGGTATCCTTGTTCTGAGGGTAAGTGTTGACAGCTGCACACCAGGTCTCTTGGCTGCCCCCTGGTGTATTGTTCGAGAAAGTGTAAACAGTCACTCCAATTAGTTGTTTTCTCCTCCACTCCATTTCCAAAAGCTCTGATGAAAGACCTGTATTGGAGAGGGTCTCCATCAAACACGGGAATATTTCTATAACGGGAAGGACAGAGCAGAGATTTTGTTGAACTAGCAGAGCAGCGATGTCATTCTGTCTTTGCATAACATTTACTATATCATTCTGATAGTTGTCCGTCAGAGTTTGAGTTTGAGGTTGATCTTCATACACTGTTTGTGTGGTTGGTATTACAACTTGTGGTTGAGTTGTGGGATCTGGAAACACGTGACGTTCATCCACGTTAACGGGGACAAAGGTGTTGGCATGGGCTCTTAATTGTATGGCTTTTTGTGAAGTGTTCCGTTCAAAATAAGAGTTCATGCCATTTGAGAATTTTGAACCACGCTGTGATGAATTCATTTCCAAGACATGAAGCTTTGCATTTGTCACTGCCAGTTCAGTCTCAAGCTCCAGTTGTTCCTTTTCTTTCCTCAACCTTAATGTTTCTTTCCTCAATCGTTCCTCTTGCTCCTCTATTAAATGTTTTCTTCCAAGAGCAGCAACCAGTTCCTTCAGGGCTGCCATGTCGGCTTTAGCTTCAACGCGTGCCGATGTTGTTGATGAACGTCGTGACAGTTGCGACTTTGTCCTTGTAGAGTTCACTTGGCTTGAAACATTTGAAGCACTGTCTTCAGGATGTATCTCGTCTGCGACGTGCTGGTCGTTGACGTCATCTTGCGGCTGCTCATACGGTTGTCCCATTTCTGCCAGCCAGCCTTTTACTCTTTCCGTAAAATCATAAAACAGTCATTTTTTCTTCATGATTTTTATTTTGCCTTGCAACTTCATCTTGTGGTAAAGGCAAGTTCACAAACGACTCGTGCATTTCGTTTGCGTCTTGGTAAATCTTGATGAATTTAACAAGCTCAGCAGTCACTGAATTTACATTTTCACTTGATTCCATCAACTCACGAATGTTTCCCAAACACTTTTTGGCTTCTTTACATTTTGTACTTCTCTTTTACTGGCACATTTCCGTGTAATAGCCCAAGCCTTTAGAAGTTAATTTAATTTCCCTTCTTGCTGGCAGCGATTCAACGTTACTCGCCATTCTTGATGTGTATTATCACTGCTTGTTGTACAGCAATCAAAATCCGCAATCGGACATATAAAGGCAGCAAACACAGACACGGTGCTCACTGTGTATCCGCTTCATCACAAAGACACTCACTGAAGTCGGCTTTTTTTTAATCAATGTGGCCGCCTAGTGGTGCGTATTGCGCAATGATCATATGCAGCGCGTCACCGCTGTCAGACTTCTTAAACTTTACGAAACATGGCTGTGTGGTGACTTTTAAACTCCATTCATTTAGCCGTTGTCCTCTACAGCAGTCGCATCACATACCAGTTTCTCCGTCGATAATCCAACACGATCCAATGCGATCCATCCAGTCCAATACTGCGGGATCCTCTTCTTGCGTTCACAGGTAATGCGTTTTACTTTCACAAGCCTGGGTTTTTACTTTATGTAGTGGCCTTTTGTCTGTCCAAAATCAACAAACAATAATCTAAATCAAACTGCCACTTTGATGCACCGTGGGTCTCGGTATTAACGCACGCAAAATAAAATAATGTCCCGAATGTTGGCTTGAGTTATGATCATTTATTCTCTAAAGCATAAAAAGAACAAACAAAATACAAACATGTCGTTCTGCTATGTGAGCTGGGGCGTGAGCTTGAGAAAAAACCTTTGGCCAACCTGGTGCATGCTGGTCCTGTGATTACCCACCTCCACATATAGCCACAGGTGCCCAGTGTTAACCAATTAGTGAACCAACAAAATAAATATATTAAACTAAATTACAACTATCCTAATGAAACAACTAACCTATCAAAACCTAACCTAAATAATCAATAAATAATCAATATTACTTTACAATTAAACTTAAATACAAATATCAAAATAAATAGCTCCAACAGAGACAACTAGGGTTCCTATGGTTCAAAGCAATCTCATTGCTGCTCAGAAGGCGGACGTAAGTTTAGCCAAATGTTTTGATGCAGCTCTTGCTCCAGAGAGCACTAAGGATAAAGACATGGAGTATTTCATGGAAAATGAACTCCTGATGCGGAGATGGACATCTCGTGCTGATTTGAATAACGAGTGGAGGACTGTTGTAGGTTAGGGTCCTGATCAAGTTATTTTCTACTTGTGGCCTCCCTAACATCGTGCAGTCCGATCAAGGTACCAACTTCCTTTCAGGTATTTTTGGACAGGTATTTGGTTATTGTGGGCAATTGTCGATTTTGGGTTAAAGGATTGTTTGAGGTATCGTCAGCCATGGGCTGACTCTTTATGGGGGGGAGTGTTACGGACACTGGTCTATAGGTATTGTATTTGGTTCTGTTTCGGTCTTGTTTTGTGTTGTTGCTTTGTCTCCCCCTCCTGTTGTCATTCTCATACTTCACAGACGTGCACACCTGGTTCCAGTCATCAAATCATCACACCTGTTCCTGATCACCCATCAACCATTTCCCTTTAAGTATCCTGTGTGTGTTCAGAGTGAGAGTTGGGTTTTTCGTTGCTGGTGCCCTGTGGCGAGCACGGACGTAGTGTTTGGTACTGTTGTGTTTGTTGTGTTGTCTTTGTTAATTCCTTTGTGTTGGGCGTACAGGGTCAATAAGGACAGGTGAGATACCCCGGGGTTTACATATAACTAGGGATGGGCGGATGAGGCCTTGTGAAGCGTTGAGGCTTTCTTTCTATTTGTACCGAAAAGGATTCAAAGCTTCGGGGCTTCACTTTGAAGAACAGCGACATCTGGTGGCAGACTGGAATTAAAGCAGCCGTTTAACAGTGTGACCGAAGCACCAGAACAACACCTCAATGTTTCAGTCTCACATTTCTGCAGTAAAAGTCAATTCAAGCTGCGTGTTCATTCACGGATTTCATGTTATATAAAACCATTATCCATGTTGCTTCTGTTGTTTTTTTATATTGCAATAAAACTAAATGCCGGTTAATATTATTTAACGACGTGTTCATGATGGGATTCGATCCTCTCAATACCGGACGAGAAAAAATATTTGACATGCATAACCCACTAGACCATGAACCAACATGTACTATGTAGTACATTTTGTATATACTATCAGGGCTCTAGTGTTATGCCAACAGATTTATAAATAGTATTTGTCCATTATAGTTTATATTAGTGAGGTAAGATTCGATAGAAGTGGCCGTACAACGTGCTTATGAACATGGGCAGTGATTTGTGCAACATTGAATTTTTCATAGATTTTTATTTAGAAATAATATTTTCTCCACTGTGCTCCACACTGGGGAATGCTGTTTTCCTCCCATACCTGCCATATCTCACTATCTGCTCTCTCAATTCTCACAATTCTCACAATCTCAAAACTCACAAATATCACTATCTCAAAATTCTCGCTATCGCCTCTCACAAACCCCACATTGAGGATTGACACTGGGGTTCTTATGTAGCAGAGTTAGGCGCCAAAAGCTTCAAGCTGTCAAGCGCGTCAAACCAATGAAACGCTTCGAAGCACCGGTGACGTCCGAAGCTTCGGACGTCACCGGTCACGTGACAATTGTCATTTGATACAAGCTCCGACACTTTGCGCCGACACACGCCGATTCATTAGACTGACACAAGCTTCGGCGCTTTGGTATCGTTTTCCCATCTCTACATATAACATACATGTATGTTTACTTGTTAATACCCTAGGTTAGAGTGAGCACCACCAACTGTACTTTTGGGTGCACAGCACCTGTAAAGGGGGAACGTGGGTTTTGTTATGTTCTTTTCTTTGGTGCCACTGACAGTCCTTGTTGGTCCCTGTGTTGCTGCTTGTTAATGAGAATGAGAATCAGTTTTATTTGCCATGTAAGTTTTTACACAAACGAGGAATTTGTCTTGGCAGGGTTCGCCGAGGCAGCCTATAGGTGCCCCTTTTAGAAAGAATACAGCATAACATGAGGGGAGAGAGGAGATAAAAAAAGACCACTCCCGGCCTATGCCCCTAGAGGGGTACAGTGTGGGAGCAGAAAAAAAAATACTTTTATTATAACTTTGTGTCCTGAGTTGGTGTGAATGCGCCCTCGCTTATTCAAACCCGCTGCCCTTATGTTGCGTCCCACTTTGAGCCACCTGGAGGCATAACACAATGCATAACAATCAATCGATCAAAATGTTTCAATGTATGTGCCCTCACTGACAGGATTTCTCTTGCTTCCAGACCAGCATTAGAGAGCGACTGCACCAAGGTGCTGCAGGCAGTGATTTGGAATGACAACTAACGGTCGCGCAGAAGCTAACCTTATTTTTACTGGGCATTGATATGGAACGCTCCCCTTTAAGCTAAATGTAAACAGGCCGTACTGTACATTATGGCTGATTATACCACACCCCGTGACTCACTCTCAACCAATCAGAATGCTTGATTTCATCTACCCGTTTTATAAACTGCATTTAACTATAATCACTGACAGAACAATCACTGTAACAGTCCAATAGTTCACCTCTTCAAACAAGAACAGGGTTAAGCAGTTCATCTGCTATGGCCAAAAGTACACAAACAATGCAGACACTGCATTTCGCATATCTGTCTACACTGTAGCGACCCTGTGACGTGGCTGTCCGTCACAGTGTGGCCCCGGGCATGCTGGGCGAGGGGGCGGGCCTGTGATTGGCGGAGTAGAGGGGAGGCGGGGTTAACCTGTCGGAAAAGGGGAGTTAAGTGTGGTTGACGGGAACCGTTGGGGTTGACGCTCGAGCTGCTGAGCTGAGAGGAGCACGCTGTCTGTGGAGGCCCATTAAAGGAGGATTAAGAACGTCGTCCCGTCTCCGGGTCATCAGTGCCATAACGTCCGAGACGTTACAGTATCTAAATAGCCTCAGATACCTCAATATGCAGTCCAGCTGAACCAAACCACATCAAGCAAAACATTAAGTGGATAATATGAGGTGAATAACATCATAATTACATAAAGTGATTTTGGTGAAAAGAATCTCACCGGTAGTCTGTCCCTCCATGGGAATTAGTCCAAGCAGATCCTCGCGAAAGCATTCCCCATCGCACATAGAGGCCCAGCTGTGCAACATCACTGTTATCGGTGGACTCGCCCGCATCGAGAGACATCACTTCGGCCTTCCTAACATTTTCCAAAAGCGTCTTGAAAACGTCCGATGCAAGTGACTCCACTCTCCTCATATTTGATGTGTCAGATATCGGAACCTGCTTAATGGAATCCATAACGCTTATCCCTGTTTTCTCATCTGCTACCAACTCCTCAATGGATGCTAGCATACACTCCTTGACCATCTCGGAGTCTGTAAACGGCCTTTTCTTTTTGGCCAATATCCATGCGACTCGTAACGATGCCACCGTTGCTCTCTCTTGATCGGTAGAGGCCCGAAATAAAGATTGACATCTTCCTTCATAACAGGATTTAAGGCTCGTTATCTTCTGCTTCCGAGCAGCAGAGCCCAGTGGGAAAGTTGCATCAAAATTAGAATGCGCCGTCTTCAATTGCCTTCTCAAATTGTATTCTTTAGACACGGCAAGGCACTCATTGCAGATTAAACAAACTATGAAGAACCTCACTAGAACCGTATCAAGAGATCGCCCTTGGAAAGGCATTTAGAGATAAGACGGTTTATTTTGTTATACAATAAAATGGTTTAAAGTGACATTACAAACACTGCGCGTTAATTCACCGCCCGCCTCTACTGGAGGTGACATGGAGACAGCTGAAGGGAAGAGGAGGCGTATGGCCGTGTGAAACCGGAGCGTCTGCCATCATGGGACAGGAAGTGAACAGCAATGAAGATGTTGGTTCTCTTTGGATCCACCTACATATGTGAACAGACATCCAGTCATGAAGTTTACCAACTCCAGATCCTCTCTCACTGATGAACGTCTGTCAGCTGTGCTTTGCATCTCCACCTCAACCGGACTTCAATGGACATGTTCAAGCTCAACAGACACTGGATTTCTCACACTGAATGAACAAAAAGAACAGAAGAACACTAAAATGTGTGAATATAACAAGTGAAATGGGACTCTTGATCTTTTTTTTTGCACAGTTCTGGCCCGGCCGTCCAAACCCTCACACTCTCTCACACTCTCTCTCTCTCTCTCTCTCTCTCTCTTCCCCCCACACACACACCCACTGCACCTTCTTCAGGTCAATATGTGTGAAATCAAAGTGCCAGGGACCCGAGGGGGTGGCAACTGACATCGGGTAGACCATGAGTGCAAGGACAGGCCAAGGTCTCACTACCCCCAGGTCTCATGGCACCTTCTATTGGTCCAAGTTAGTGAAGTCCCACTCCCAGAGACCGTGGGGACAGAAGCCTAACCCTAACCCCATTCAGCTTCGTCTGGAGTCAGAGACCAAACTCGTTGTTGTTTGACTCCCAATAAGGTTCAAACCAAACTGATAAGTTAGGTTTATTTGACCCAACCTCCACTCGCTCTGCACCAGGAAAGTAAAGACCTTCCCCACATTCTAGATTAGAGGTCTCTTTTATTCATGTTGTGAAGTCCATCTTCATTTAAACACCTGAAATAACTTGAACTCTTATAATGCTAAATGTAAACAAATGAATCAAGACCCTGGAACATGTATTTCTGAAGCGTTTATTACTGCAGTGAAGGTAAGCGCTCGTGTTTCCAGGTGGTCCTGAAGCAGCCTGGTCCACCTGCAGCTCAGCTCCTCTTCTGTTGCCTTTCACACGGAGTGAACCAAAGCAATCACATGTACATGATCACTTCTTTTCGCACAAGAAGGCTAACCGCACTCCGCAGTTGATATCGTTCCACTTTCCCCATCCTGGAAAGAAAAGAAAAGTTAGATTATGTGTTCACATGTCCTCTTGTGAGCAGACAGATAATGGACGTCATGAAGGAACATTTATCTTTAAGTTCTCCTTTCAACTGATGAGGTCACAGGATCAGGAGTAGCTTCAATCATGATAAGTGATCATATGTGTAATCAATGCCCCTACATTACTTCATGAGGCCACTTATTTATTTTCTTTTTTATATTTAACACATTATTTTTTTTTGAGAGGTTCCATACTTAATAAACACATTACTTTTATAATGATGTTTATGTTCCACTCTGATTTTGGGCAACTTTTATTCACAATAATGTTCCATAAAAGAAGAATTCAATATCATGGAAATGAGCAAACACATGAATACAGTTAGTGTCAGTAGTGTGACAAGTTCTCTTGAATCTAACTTAAATGTTTTAATTTTCTAAATCGATGTTCTCTTACCCCCAACATTTGCCTCGACGCAGGCCTCGGATCCTCGCCAGTTGTCTGGTTGATTAGGAAGCCAGTTGGTGAACTTGAATGGAGTTCCATCCTCGTTCTTGAACCCAGTCTGAAGAACACAAAGGTGAGGGTCAGTAGCCATGAGACACATTCTGCTCCCCGTCTCGTCCAGGGCAGGGCCGGTGACTGCTATAGGCCAACTAGGCGACCGCCTCGGGCGACGAATGAGGCGCCTAAAGGTGCGTTCACACCAAAAGCAAAACAATTTTTTCGCGGGACCGAATTCCATGAAAAGTCAACGTACAGACGCAGTGGCTGCGATAGATGCTAGATTTTCGCGGGCGCGTGTGGGTGTGGCTGCTTATTATGCTAGCCAGCCTAGTTGAAATATATATATTGGGGCGACGCATTGTATCTCAATAACTGCCAGCTCCGTGAGTTCTAGCCTTGCTCTGGCTGGTCTTTCAGAGAAGACGAGACAGTTCAGCTTCATCAGTGTCCCCGCTGAGTGAGCCTACGGGTGACGCCATGTATTAATATTTATATCTATGATATAAGTGTGACATTACCAGCGATAGGAAAGTGACCCACGGCGAGCGTTGTCGACGGGGGGGGTGGGGGGGTTGGCTGATAAGTGGCAGAAGCGCTTGATTCCTGCACCGTGAGAGCAGTTCGGCCAGCTCATGTTGGCGCTGCGGCACATTAAAACATTAAATAGTCGAGTTTTTTTAAGCATGAGAAATACGATGTGTGGCGGGAGTGCGGGAGTTAAGACCGAAATGCGTGAGTCTCACGCTCAATGCGTGAGTCTCACGCTCAATGCGTGAGGCTTGAGAGCCCTGTGGACCCAAACACGAGGGCGTTAGTGTGTGGGGCGTCCACAACAAGTATAAAGCGTGTGCGGCGCATCGGGGCGGAGCCAAGAACAAGTCCCCTGCCCCCCCGACCAATGGGCTGGAGCCCTGGTCTTTAGTTCACTAACAGAACGGATCAATGGCCACCGGGAGACGGTCAACGCTTACCCCGGATCGCTCGGCTCCAATCCAAAAAGCTTGCATCCCAGGAGAGGAGAAATACAAACTCATACACATGGCCACGTTCATCTGATGCTGATTGTGGATTGAAACCATTTTGCTGTGCATAGAGTGGCACACAGCCTGGAATCAACAGAAATGAGAGTGAGAGTTTCATTCGTCAGAATATTTAAGATGATGAGAAACGATCTTAATTTTTCCGATGTCTTGGAGTCTGTATGTTTTCTCACCTGGGCCTCCTTGAAAGTCTTGGTTTCCTGAAAGTATCTCAGTTTGGGACCCTGATTAAAGCTGGTCCAGTAGTCTCCGTACATGTGAATATGATGGTGGCTGCACATTGTGTGAACCTCCTCTGGGAAAACACGAGTGCTTTAATGACCAAGCTGCTAAGGTTTCAAATGTAATATTATTCATCTGGTAATACTGTACTTACCATCATTTAGTGCCGTCACCGAGTTGATGATGCCCACCAACAGCAGGACAGCAGTGACCACAGCTGGACCCATGACTCAGACCTCAATAACTCGTGATGCTCCTCAGCTGAATACGACCTGCACGAGTGACATTGAATGTAGAACAGAGTGAATTCTTAATGTGCTCAAGATAACAGCATCACTTGATTATATCCACTCTGTCCTAGAGTTAGAGAAGGTTGATGCTGCTGGCGTGTGAGTTTAGTAAACATGAAACTACCCGTTAGCTTAGCATTAAAGAAGTCATTCCAATGCTCTGCAGTAAGTTTGCATCAGGTGGAGACAAACTATTTAGAATATCTTCACTGCTTTATGAAAAACTAGAATAACCCCATATGTAGATTAGGCCTGAGGGAAGACAATGTGGTCAACGTTAACCCTAACACTTACTGACCAGGACCTGAAGCCGTTAGCTAAGCTCTCCAAGGACAACAGGTCATTGTACCTCTAGGAACACAGAGTTGCTGGTTCTCCGCCGTCTCTATACGTGACTAATACAAGTGACCAGCCGACTGAGTGGTGGAGGCAGCAGCAGACCAGCAGCTCCTGTAAGCTGTGAAGTGTACTCACCACAGATGTGTTCTGGTTTCTCGTTGCTCGGCTGTTTGACTGTGAGCTGGATCTTCTTCTCACTCTTATACTCAACTCTCACGCCCTGAGGACCTGTCTCTGCTCTCTAAATGTGCCCACATTTATAATTTCCACATGATTAACCATCAGAACAAACAGTCATTAGTTATTCCCATGTCGCTGAGACACTACTTGTGTCCAACAAATTCAGTTGAAACTCTCCATCCGAGTTGAGTTCAGTTTCATCCCCAGAGACTGAGGTCAAAATACCAAAACTGTCCCTTTCAGCAACAAGGTTCTTAGAATATACGTTTAGAATTGGAATATAACTGCTAACATACAATGACTAGGTAATGAAAAAACATTCCTATGGTTTCTTTTCTTGTTTGTTGGTTTCAGATCTACTTCAGCATAAACTCAGTTCAGCCAAGTTTGGGTCTTTTCAAACTGCCTGAACCAGAAATGACCTTCAGTGTTGTAACACCATCTCTAAAGTTACTGACGTCTGTATTGAGCTACGTCCAGGTGAGTGACATCACCTCTGACCTAGAAACTGTTTCAATGTTTCATGAACATTTTTATTATCAGACAGTAGGCCAGGAGGGCATTCAGAGCCTGGAGCTACTTCCCGTTATGAGAACCATCAAAGATAGTTTGCTTGAACAACATTTCATATTTAAAATGTGAGGGTGTGGATGGCAAATATTACTCAACAGATTCAAATGATTAACTTTTGCATTTTACTTTGGTTCATGTCGTCTCTGAGGGGAGCACAGACATTAATACATGGATTACGCTGGTCAGACCTTTGGCTCAAGGGCTGTGTCAGTGTTGGTTCATTGTGTGGCTCGGGTTGTTGTCGGCTTCATGCTCGATTAGAACAGAATAGCTTCGTAGAAAACAGACGACCTGTAAATTCATAACCTTTAAATTATTCTTAAACAAAGCAACAGTGAGGAACATCTTCCTCAAAAATTGTTATTTGACTATCAACACATAAGCACTCTTTCCTGGGTAAATGCCCACGTCAACCGCCCTCTGGAGAACCAGAAAAACGAGACAAATGCCCAGACTCAGGTTCTCAGTTCTCTGTAAATGATCATGTCAGGCGGACTCCAGAGAACCAGACCCACCAAACAAACACGTGTACCCACATGCAAGCACTCATTCCTGGGTAAATGCCCATGTCAACCAGCCTCTTGAAAGCGTGCGTCAGAAGTGGATGCCTGGTAGAGCCTTTTGGACCCAGGGCTCTCAAGTTTTGAAGTTGTTTTCTGATGGGTTATTGTGCAGC
The DNA here is from genome assembly GCA_036178185.1 of Liparis tanakae. Lineage (NCBI taxonomy): Eukaryota > Metazoa > Chordata > Actinopteri > Perciformes > Liparidae > Liparis > Liparis tanakae. The sequence goes on along the minus strand of CM070103.1, from coordinate 9,908,360 downwards.
CCATTTATTTTTGTTGATTGGCTGATAAGCGGCACCTCAGAACAGAACTCAGGGGAGCGCTTGATTCCTCCACGCTGCGGCACATTAAAACATTAAATAGCCAAGAGTTTTTTTCAGTGTGAGAAATACGCTGTGTGGCGGGAGTGAGTGAGTTAGGACCGAAATGCGTGATTCTCACGCTCAATGCGACACTTGAGAGCCCTGTGGACCTGTTATGGGGCCCTTAACTTGCAGCTATCGGTCCTAAACTTAATGGTATTCTTATTCAGATGCCTCTTTGAATATGAAAATTATCCACATCTCTAAGTTGATTAAAAGTAAGAAGAATTAACTAAAAGACTGTTTATAAGCATGGGACAAGAGGACTCCTCTGCTTTTAACACAATCCAACCCCATATTTTAACCAGTAGGCTTTTAGAACAATTTGACCTAAGTCACAATCTTGTAGGTTGGATTCTTGACTTTTTAACTAATAGGACACAACGAGTGAGGGTAAACGGAATTTTAGCAGACCAAGTTTGCACCTCCACTGGCTCCCCACAAGGATGTGTGCTTTCACCCCTTTATTTATACTATACACAAACATGTGCCAGAGTATGCTTGATAATAGCATTTTAACCTTCCTCTTGTGTTAGGGTCGGCACCGACCCGTTTTAGGTTTTAAATGCATAAAAGAACCACACAAATTGGTTTATTTGCATCAAGACTTTATGACTTTGTCAGGAACCTCTATTTCAACAAAATAAAACAAAAACATTTTTTTTCACTAAATTATAAAATGCTCTGGTTGAAATTATGACCTTTGTGTTGTTA
>CM070103.1:9897097-9907047 GCA_036178185.1 Liparis tanakae | reverse complement strand
TTGCTGTGGCTCATCTCTCAAATGAACCTGGACGGTTTAGCAGAACACGATGGCCCCCCTGCAAAAGGTCATATCTCTCCCAAAACAGACAACTCATTGGTCAAAACTAAGTCCTTTTCTCATACAAATAGTCAGTGCCCTCAAAATTAAAAGTCCCTTCGTCATTGTTTAAACACTGCAGGTCAAAATGTTTAGATGTTTTGTCATAAGGCAGTGGACCATATAAATATTCCTCATGTGCACAGTTCACTCTTGGCTTAGTCCTTTGACCCTGAGTGGTTACTGTAGCAGATGTTTTCTTTCCAGAATACTCCGTGTATCAAACAGAAAGAAGATGAATTCAAGAGGAGCCGACCAGGTCTCACATCACATACTGTGTTGCACTTACTGTATACTGACATGGACATTGTTACAGTAATTGTTACAGTAATTGTAACAATAATTGTTACAGTAATTGTTACAGTGATTGTTACATTAATTGTTACAGTAATTGTTCCAGTGATTGTTACAGTGATTGTTACAGTAATTGTTACATTAATTGTTACAGTGATTGTTACAGTAATTGTTACAGTGATTGTTACAGTAATTGTTACATTAATTGTTACAGTGATTGTTACAGTAATTGTTACAGTGATTGTTACAGTAATTGTTACAGTGATTGTTACAGTGATTGTTACAGTAATTGTTACAGTAATTGTTACATTAATTGTTACAGTAATTGTTACAGTAATTGCAAAACAGAAACAGAAAATGTGTACAGCAAAAAATAGTGTCAAACAAAAAGCACATCAAAAATAAAATGAAGTATAGCCTACACTACTGTAACAAAACATACAGAAGGAAAGTAAAGCAAAGCTGGAGTTCATCCTCACTCTCCTGCTCATCCTCGCGCTCACGTTTGTCTGGCCACAGATCTTCGTCTTCCTCGGCCTCTTCCCCCTTCTCCACCACCACACACCCTTGCTCCTCTTCCTCTTCCTCTTCCTACTCTTCCTCGAACAGGCAGTTGCCCTTGTTTGTTTACCTGGCCAGGTGCTTCCTTGTTCATACTGTAAACTGTACTGAACTTGGTCAAGCCCTAGATATTTGATGGGATCATTTATACTCGTGGATAGCACCTGTCAGCTGACTAAAATGACTGATTGGTGATCGGATGTGAGAAACTCCCCTTGATCAGTAAAGTTCAAGTTGCGCCTGAAAATGAAGCCGATGATCCAAGAGATCCATATTACAGAATATACCATGATGTTTTTCATAGTATTATGTGCCTGAACCATTTTGACAGAGGAGTGAACTATTGTGCAGGTGATGATGTAAACAAGGAAAAGATGCCAAGATGTTTTGCAGAGAACAACCAATTGACTGAGAAACAACATTCAGTTTAGACCAGCAGGATGTATTCAGTCGGTAATGTGGCTAACTGAAGGCAATTGTACCTAACCGTTTGCACAGATGTGCTAAATCATTTGAAATGTGTGCAAGCTGTCGGCAATTGTACTAAAACAATTGCAATTTGATTAAAGGAATGAGAAATTCCAATCTGTTGTGAACAAGTGCCCAGTGGTTTGGAGGTTTGCACGAGTTGTTTTGAGAACGTCATTTCTGTTTCAAGAATTGAGCCAAAGCATTCGAGAAAAACTGTAATCCAGGTTTAGTCTGAAGACTTCCTGCTGTCCTGAGGTCAGTGGGGAGCTGGCTCCACCAATCAGGAGCCAGGACAGCAGCAGTCTGGTGTAGTGATGAGCTGGAGGTGACGGAGGTGACGGAGGTGACGGAGTCACGAGTCGGTTGGCTGTTGCCGAGCGGAGCGATCAGACTCACCTGACATGGTATCCTGTTGATTGGATTGATTTTCTTCTGGTGTGAGGTCAAAGGTCAAAGGTCAGGGATGTCTCTGTGTAGAGACTGTAAAGCCTCTGAGGGGAATTCATCATGTCTGATAATGGACTGGACAGAATAAACTGAACTGCATTGAATATTTGGTCTAACCATAATGACCCCCCCCCAATGGATCTCACCCTGTGTACCTGAGGAGGGGGGTCCGGCTGTCTTTCTGCTCTCAGGTTCCATCTCGTCCAACACGTTGACCTCTGACCCGATACAAAGATGAATCAAGATGATAACGTGACGAACATTATAGCTGAATGTGGGAAATACCAAACCGACACGTGCGGTCAGCTGGAGGAGGAAAGTCACACAGAAGACAGCTGAGCTCGCTCCATCCTCTGGCCCGGACTCAACCCCCGGGCACTGACCCCAACAGTTAGTAAGCTGTACTTATAGGACAGATTCAGAACCATGTTACCCCACGAGAGGGCTTGTAGAACCATGTTACCCCACAAGAGGGCTTGTAGAACCATGTTACCCCACGAGAGGGCTTGTAGTACCATATTACCCCACGAGAGGGCTTGTAGAACCATGTTACCCCACGAGAGGGCTTGTAGTACCATGTTACCCCACTAGAGAGCTTGTAGTACCATGTTACCCCACTAGAGGGCTTGTAGTACCATGTTACCCCACTAGAGAGCCTGTAATACCATGTTACCCCACTAGAGGGCTTGTAGTAACATATTACCCCACTAGAGAGCTTGTAGTACCATGTTACCCCACTAGAGAGCTTGTAGTACCATGTTACCCCACGAGAGGGCTTGTAGAACCATGTTACCCCACGAGAGGGCTTGTAGAACCATGTTACCCCACGAGAGGGCTTGTAGAACCATGTTACCCCACGAGAGGGCTTGTAGTACCATGTTACCCCACGAGAGGGCTTGTAGAACCATGTTACCCCACGAGAGGGCTTGTAGTACCATGTTACCCCACTAGAGAGCTTGTAGTACCATGTTACCCCACTAGAGGGCTTGTAGTACCATGTTACCCCACTAGAGAGCCTGTAATACCATGTTACCCCACTAGAGGGCTTGTAGTACCATATTACCCCACTAGAGAGCTTGTAGTACCATGTTACCCCACTAGAGAGCTTGTAGTACCATGTTACCCCACGAGAGGGCTTGTAGAATCATGTTACCCCACGAGAGGGCTTGTAGTACCATATTACCCCACGAGAGGGCTTGTAGAACCATGTTACCCCACGAGAGGGCTGTAGTACCATGTTACCCCACTAGAGAGCCTGTAATACCATGTTACCCCACTAGAGGGCTTGTAGTACCATGTTACCCCACTAGAGGGCTTGTAGTACCATGTTACCCCACTAGAGAGCTTGTAGTACCATGTTACCCCACTAGAGAGCTTGTAGTACCATGTTACCCCACTAGAGAGCTTGTAGTACCATATTACCCCACTAGAGGGCTCCACCATCCAGACCTCCACCACCCATCAGATGGAGGGAGATATATTATATATATATATATATATATATATATATATATTATATATTATATATATATATATATATATATATTATATACATTATATATATATATATATATTTCATATGAACTCATTCTCTATATTTCACATTCTCTATATTTCACATTCTTCTTCATAAATATTTCAGTGAACTACGTAACAGATAATAATGACTGGATATCACTATTAAAGATATTAAAGATATTAAAGCAGACCGGGGTTTAGAAAAGAGATATGACCACTGTGGACCTGAACCTGGTGAACCCTGAACCTGGTGAACCCTGAACCTGGTGGACCCTGAACCAGGTGGACCCTGAACCTGGTGGACCCTGAACCTGGTGGATAGTTTATAGAAATATGGAGCTATACTACTGTTGGCTTCCCTCCCCCTCTACCACCCTCTACCACCCTCTATCACCCTCACCCTCTACCAATCGACTGCTCCAGTCTCTGTAATGGATCTCAGGACCCTGTAGGAGCCCCGTGGCCCACCAGTGGGTTAGATGGGGGTCTTTACCGGTTTATCATCCACAAGGTTCAGTTCTGGTCCTTGGATGCACCGTCTCGCTGGACCCGCCTCCTGCTGGACCCGCCTCCTGCTGGACCCACCTCCTGCTGGACCCGCCTCCTGCTGGACCCTCCTCCTGCTGGACCCACCTCCTGCTGGACCCTCCTCCTGCTGGACCCACCTCCTGCTGGACCCCATCATGTTATACAAGCAGGCCCAATACAGAAGACCCTGCTAACACAAGAACAGGACTAAACACAAGCTGCCGAGTTTCTGGTCCTCATTCAGCCCCGTACCCACCTAGAACTGGTCCGACTCTACTGGACTAGTTTCACCTTGACCTGAGCATTGGTCCAGGACAGGTGTCCGTCCTACTGGGGGCTTCAGGTGGACCCGGACCGACAGGAAGTGTGACTGCGTGGTCCAAACGCCGAGTCATCATAGTTACATGAACACGCTGGAGTTCTCAAAGTCACTTTTTATTGTCTTCACATCCAAAAACACATTTCATAATGACAAAGAATTCAATCCACAGATACAGGAACAGAAAGAGAAGAGGAGAACAGAAAGAAGAGGAGAACAGAAAGAAGAGGAGAACAGAAAGAGGAGATGGAGAAGGAGGAGGCCCGATGGACTGAGGGAACACTGCCGGTCCACAGTGGATCCAGCTGAACCAGAAGAAGTCCTCGACAGGCCTTGTGAGTCCTGGTCCCCCTGCTGGTCCCCCTCCAGGGCCTCAGGACCGAGGCCTGAGCCTCCAGAGGATCTCACAGTTTCAGTTTGACGTTTCATTTTAACAGAAATGTTCCTGAACTCATCACATTACACATTCTACAGTCACGCAGGTGTACTGTCTCTTTAAATGTCCACAAACTATAATAATCATAACGCCCAGTGGAAAGTACCCGCCCACCGGAAAGAAAGTACCACCCACTGGAAAGTACCCACCCACCGGAAAGTACCCGCCCACTGGAAAGTACCGCCCACTGGAAAGTACCCTCCACTGGAAAGTACCGCCCACTGGAAAGTACCCGCCCACTGGAAAGTACCCGCCCACTGGAAAGTACCGCCCACTGGAAAGTACCCTCCACTGGAAAGTACCGCCCACTGGAAAGTACCCGCCCACTGGAAAGTACCCACCCACCGGAAAGTACCCGCCCACTGGAAAGTACCGCCCACTGGAAAGTACCCGCCCACTGGAAAGTACCGCCCACTGGAAAGTACCCGCCCACTGGAAAGTACCCGCCCACTGGAAAGTACCGCCCACTGGAAAGTACCCACCCACTGGAAAGTACCCGCCCACTGGAAAGTACCAGCCCACTGGAAAGTACCCGCCCACTGGAAAGTACCGCCCACTGGAAAGTACCCGCCCACTGGAAAGTACCCGCCCACTGGAAAGTACCGCCCACTGGAAAGTACCCGCCCACTGGAAAGTACCGCCCACTGGAAAGTACCGCCCACTGGAAAGTACCGCCCACTGGACACAATGTGAACGTGTCTTTGATTCTGAACTATGAATCATAATCTCTGATGTTGATATGAATCTACTAATCACAGCATGTACATTACCACAGAGACCTGGACCTCATCTCTGAGGCCAGGAGCCCTCAGGAGACCACATGAGACCTCATGAGACCACATGAGACCTCATGAGACCTCACAAGACCACATGAGACCTCACGAGACCACATGAGACCTCACGAGACCACATGAGACCTCACAAGACCACATGAGACCACACAAGACCACATGAGACCACATGAGACCTCACGAGACCTCACAAGACCTCACGAGACCTCACGAGACCTCACGAGACCACATGAGACCTCACGAGACCTCACAAGACCTCATGAGACCTCACGAGACCACATGAGACCTCACAAGACCACACAAGACCACATGAGACCACACAAGACCACATGAGACCTCATGAGACCACATGAGACCTCACAAGACCACACGAGACCACATGAGACCACATGAGACCTCACAAGACCTCATGAGACCACATGAGACCTCATGAGACCTCACAAGACCACATGAGACCTCATGAGACCACAAGAGACCACATGAGACCTCACAAGACCACATGAGACCACACGAGACCTCATGAGACCTCACAAGACCACATGAGACCTCACGAGACCACATGAGACCTCACGAGACCACATGAGACCTCACAAGACCTCATGAGACCACATGAGACCTCACGAGACCTCACGAGACCTCATGAGACCTCACGAGACCTCACAAGACCACATGAGAGCTCACGAGACCACATGAGACCACATGAGACCTCACAAGACCTCACGAGACCTCACGAGACCTCACGAGACCACATGAGACCACATGAGAGCTCACAAGACCACATGAGACGACATGAGATCTCACGAGACCACATGAGACCACATGAGAGCTTACAAGACCACATGAGACGACATGAGATCTCACGAGACCTCACGAGACCTCATGAGACCACATGAGACCACATGAGAGCTCACAAGACCACATGAGACCACATGAGACCTCACGAGACCTCACGAGACCTCACGAGACCACATGAGACCTCATGAGACCACATGAGAGCTCCCCCTGGTGGTCAGGTGTTACATGACTAGCGGTTGGAGGTCCATGGTGTCCCATAACCTCAAGGAGACACGAGGTGTCCATGTGTCTTCAGGCCCCGGGTCCAGCTGGAGGACAACACGCGTCTTCAGGGCCTTCAGGAGAGACTCAAGTCTTCTGAAACAGGAAGTGCCTCCCAAGAAGGGGAGGAGTCTCATCATCTGTCTTCATCCCCCTCTTCAACATCACGGTCATCATCATCATCATCCTTGTGTCCTAGTAGTAGGAGGAGGAGTGCGAGGAGGAGGAGGAGGAGGAGGAGGAGGAGGAGGAGGAGGGCGAGGAGGAGGAGGGCGAGGAGGAGGAGGAGGAGGAGGAGGAGGGCGAGGAGGAGGAGGAGGAGGACGACGAGGAAGAGGAGGAGGAGGGCGAGGAGGAGGAGGAGGAGGAGGAGGGCGAGGAGGAGGAGAAGGAGGAGGAGGAGCAGGAGCAGGAGCAGGAGGAGGAGGAGGAGGGCAAGGAGGAGGGCGAGAAGGAGGAGAAGGAGGAGGAGGAGGAGGGGCTCAGACCGCCGTCTCCTGGTCCTCCCTCTGGATCATCTGGTAGTGCTGCCTGTTCTCCAGATAAGCCGCCAGCTCAGAGTCCTGAGCCTTCTGGGCACGACTCTGAGGAGTGTCCCCCTGAGGACACACACACAGGCTGAGGACACACACAGGCTGAGGACACACACAGGCTGAGGACACACACAGGCTGAGGACACACACAGGCTGAGGACACACACACAGGCTGAGGACACACACACAGGCTGAGGACACACACACAGGCTGAGGACACACACACAGGCTGAGGACACACACACAGGCTGAGGACACACACACACACAGGCTGAGGACACACACAGCCTGAGGACACACACACACAGCCTGAGGACACACACACACACAGGCTGAGGACACACACACAGGCTGAGGACACACACACACAGCCTGAGGACACACTAGAGGGTCCTCCAGAGGGTCCTCTCGGCCCGGTGGACCCCCACCCCGAGTGAGCAGGTCCTACCTGGAGGTCGGTCTTCATCAGGGAGGCCCCTGCCTCCACCAGGTAGTGGCAGATGGTCCTGTGACACAGGGACGCAGCCAGGTGGAGCACCGTCTCCCCCCTGGTGGCCAGAGACAGACAGTGTCTTCAGTCCCATGTGGTCCAACTGGTCCACAGACTGAAGGTTCTACTTACTGCAGCGTCTCGCTGACGTCCAGCAGGTCGGCCGGAGCTGGAGAACAGAGGATGAGGTCATGAGGGACGCCCCTAGGCCCCTAGACCTCGAGGCCCCTAGGCCCCTAGACCCCTAGACCCCTAGGCCCCTAGACCTCGAGGCCCCTAGACCCCTAGGCCCCTAGACCTCGAGGCCCCTAGACCTCGAGGCCCCTAGACCTCGAGGCCCCTAGGCCCCTAGACCTTGAGGCCCCTAGGCCCCTAGGCCCCTAGACCCCTAGGCCCCTAGACCTCAAGGCCCCTAGACCCCTAGGCCCCTAGACCTCAAGGCCCCTAGACCTCGAGGCCCCTACACCTCGAGGCCCCTAGGCCCCTAGACCTTGAGGCCCCTAGGCCCCTAGACCTCAAGGCCCCTAGACCTCGAGGCCCCTAGACGCCTAGACCTCGAGGCCCCTAGACGCCTAGACCTCGAGGCCCCTAGACCTCGAGGCCCCTAGACCTCGAGGCCCCTAGACGCCTAGACCTCGAGGCCCCTACACCTCGAGGCCCCTAGGCCCCTAGACCTTGAGGCCCCTAGACCCCTAGACCTTGAGGCCCCTAGACCTCAAGGCCCCTAGGCCCCTAGGCCCCTAGACCTCGAGGCCCCTACACCTCGAGGCCCCTAGGCCCCTAGACCTCGAGGCCCCTAGACCCCTAGACCTCGAGGCCCCTAGGCCCCTAGACCCCTAGACCTCGAGGCCCCTAGGCCCCTAGACCTCGAGGCCCCTAGACCTCAAGGCCCCTAGACCTCGAGGCCCCTAAGCCCCTAGACCTCGAGGCCCCTAGGCCCCTAGACCCCTAGACCTCGAGGCCCCTAGACCCCTAGCCTAGACCTCGAGGCCCCTAGACCTCGAGGCCCCTAGGCCCCTAGACCTCGAGGCCCCTAGACCCCTAGACCTCGAGGCCCCTACACCTCGAGGCCCCTAGACCCCTAGACCTCGAGGCCCCTAGACCTCAAGGCCCCTAGACCCCTAGACCTCGAGACCCCTAGACCTCGAGGCCCCTAGACCCCTAGACCTCGAGGCCCCTAGACCCCTAGACCTCGAGGCCCCTAGACCTCGAGACCCCTGCTCCGGGCCTAGACCCCTAGGGCACCAGGCTAGGCTGGGCCCCTAGACCTCGAGGCCCCTAGACCCCTAGACCTCGAGGCCCCTAGACCTCTAGACCTCGAGGCCCCTAGGCCCCTAGACCCCTAGACCTCGAGGCCCCTAGACCTCGAGGCCCCTAGACCTCGAGGCCCCTAGACCCCTAGACCTCGAGGCCCCTAGGCCCCTAGACCCCTAGACCTCGAGGCCCCTAGGCCTGAACCTCGAGACCCCTAGACCTCGAGGCCCCTGACCTCGAGGGCCCCCTCGAGGCCCCTGAGGCCCCTAGACCCTCAGGCCCTAGACCCCTAGAGGCCCCTGGGCCTCTAGACCTCGAGGCCCCTGGGCCTAGACCTAGACCTCGAGGCCCCTAGACCTCGAGGCCCCTAGACCTTGAGGCCCCTAGGCCCCTAGACCCCTAGACCTCGAGGCCCCTACACCTCGAGGCCCCTAGGCCCCTAGACCTCAAGGCCCCTAGACCCAGGGCCCCTAGACGCCTAGACCTCGAGGCCCCTAGACGCCTAGACCTCGGGGCCCCTAGACCTCGAGGCCCCTAGACCTCGAGGCCCCTAGACCCCTAGACCTCGAGGCCCCTAGACCTCGAGGCCCCTAGGCCCCTAGACCTGGGGCCTAGGCCCCTGGGCCTAGACAGGGCCCCTAGACCTCGAGGCCCCTAGGCCCCTAGGCCCCTAGACCTCGAGGCCCCTAGACCTCGAGGCCCCTAGGCCCCTAGACCCCTAGACCTCGAGGCCCCTAGACCTCGAGGCCCCTAGACCTCGAGGCCCCTAGACCTCGAGGCCCCTAGACCCCTAGACCTCGAGGCCCCTAGGCCCCTAGACCCCTAGACCTCGAGGCCCCTAGGCCTGAGCCTCGAGAGGCCCTGACCCCGGGCCCTAGACCTCGAGGCCCCTAGACCTCGAGGCCCCTAGACCCCTAGACCTCGAGGCCCCTAGACCCCTAGACCTCGAGGCCCCTAGACCCCTAGACCTCGAGGCCCCTAGACCTCTAGACCTCGAGGCCCCTAGGCCCCTAGACCCCTAGACCTCGAGGCCCCTAGGCCCCTAGACCCCTAGACCTCGAGGCCCCTAGACCTCGAGGCCCCTAGACCTCGAGGCCCCTAGACCCCTAGACCTCGAGGCCCCTAGACCCCTAGACCTCGAGGCCCCTAGGCC
>CM070103.1:9762097-9892097 GCA_036178185.1 Liparis tanakae | reverse complement strand
TCCTCTGTCCCTCCTCTCTGTCCTCCTCTCTGTCCCTCCTCTCTGTCCCTCCTCTCTGTCCTCCTCTCTGGCCTCCTCTCTGTCCCTCCTCTCTGTCCCTCCTCTCTGTCCTCCTCTCTGTCCCTCCTCTCTGTCCTCCCCTCTGTCCTCCTCTCTGTCCCTCCTCTCTGGCCTCCTCTGTCCTCCTCTCTGGCCTCCTCTCTGGCCTCCTCTGTCCTCCTCTCTGGCCTCCTCTGTCCTCCTCTCTGTCCTCCTCTCTGGCCTCCTCTGTCCCTCCTCTCTGGCCTCCTCTCTGGCCTCCTCTGTCCCTCCTCTCTGGCCTCCTCTCTGGCCTCCTCTGTCCCTCCTCTCTGTCCTCCTCTCTGGCCTCCTCTGTCCCTCCTCTGTCCCTCCTCTCTGGCCTCCTCTCTCCCCTCCTCTGACTCCTTCTCCCTCATGCAGCCTAACTCTGCTGCAGACACTCTCCTCTCGTCCCTGTCTTCATCTCTTGATTCTCTTTGTCCTTTTAAGACGCGACCGGTCCTCCAGTCCTCTCCTCCCTGGTCGTCTGACTCGGTGCTCTTGAGCCAACTTGTGAGCGACGGAGAGGAAAAGGAGCAAATGGAATCAAGCGGAAGACCTGCTCTGCTATCAATCTCTCCTCTCCTCCTTCTCTCCTGTCTCTGCAGCCAGAAGCTCTTTCTACCTGACAACATGCAGTCTTCCTTCTCTAACCCCAAAAAGCTCTTCTCTATCTTCTCCAACCTCCTTGATCCCCCGAGTCCCCCTCCTCCTTCCTCCCTTTTGCCACTTTGTCGACTACTTTACAAACAAGATGGACGACATACGCTCCTCCTTTACTGATCCATCCTCTATCACTTCACCTACACCAACTCCTTCATCCCCCTCTCTTTCCTCGTTTACCCCCCTGTCTCCCAGTCAAGTTCTTAGCTTGGTGACCTCTGCTCGACCGACCAGCTGACCCTTGACCCCGTCCCGTCTCACATCCTCCAGGCTGTTGCTCCTGACCTTCTGACCTTTCTCACCATCTTATTAACAGCTCCCTCTCAACTGGCTGTTTCCCCAACTCTCTGGAGGAGGAGAGTCAACCCTCTCCTGAAGAAACCACCTCCACCCGTCTGAAGTCAGCCACTACAGACCGCTCTCTCTTCTTCTCTTTCTTTCCAAAACTCTGGAGCGAGCTATCTTTAACCAAGTGTCCTCCTGTCTCCACGGCAACGACCTTCTTGACCCCCACCAGTCTGGATTCAAGGCCGGCCAACAGAGACGGCCCTCCTTGCTGAGCAGCTTCACTCTGCTAGAGCATCCTCTCTCCTCTGTCCTTATCCTTCACTCTGCTAGAGCATCCTCTCTCCTCTGTCCTTATCCTTCACTCTGCTAGAGCATCCTCTCTCCTCTGTCCTTATCCTTCACTCTGCTAGAGCAGCCTCTCTCTCCTCTGTCCTTATCCTTCACTCTGCTAGAGCAGCCTCTCTCCTCTGTCCTTATCCTTCTAGACCTTTCTGCTGCATTTGACACCGTGAACCACCAGATCCTTCTCTCTTCTCTTCAGGACCTGGGGATCTCAGGCACAGCACTCGCTCTTTTCTCTTCCTACCTCACCGACCGACTAACCGGGTAACTTGGAGAGGATCTGTATCTGATCCTTGTCCTCTCACTACTGGGGTTCCTCAAGGCTCCGTCCTGGGTCCCCTCCTCTTCCTCTCACTGTGGGGTTCCTCAAGGCTCCGTCATGGGTCCCCTCCTCTTCCTCTCACTGTGGGGTTCCTCAAGGCTCCGTCATGGGTCCCCTCCTCTTCCTCTCACTGTGGGGTTCCTCAAGGCTCCGTCCTGGGTCTCCTCCTCTTCCTCTCACTGTGGGGTTCCTCAAGGCTCCGTCCTGGGTCCCCTCCTCTTCCTCTCACTACTGGGGTTCCTCAAGGCTCCGTCCTGGGTCCCCTCCTCTTCCTCTCACTACTGGGGTTCCTCAAGGCTCCGTCCTGGGTCCCCTCCTCTTCCTCTCACTACTGGGGTTCCTCAGGGCTCCGTCCTGGGTCCCCTCCTCTTCTCTCTGTACACCAATTCTCTCGGCTTTGTCATTCGTTCGCATGGCTTCTCCTACCGTCGCCATGCCGATGACACCCAACTGATCTTCTCGTTCCCACCGTCTGAAACACAGGTGGCGGCGCGAATCTCTGCCTGTCTGACCGACATCTCTCAGTGGATGTCTGCACACCACCTGAAAATCAACCCTGACAAGACGGAGCTACTGTTCCTACCAGGGAAAGGTTCCCCCACTCACGACCTGACCACCACCTTCACCAGCTCCGTGTTGGCCCCTACCCTGACTGCCAGGAGCCTCGGGGTGACGCTAGACAGTCAACTCTCCCTGACGGCCAACATCGCTGCGACAGCGTTCCTGTAGGTACATGCTGCACAACATCTGGAGAACACGACCTCTTACCCAGAAGGCAGCGCAGGTTCTGGTCCGGGCTCTGGTCCAGGTTCTGGTCATTTCGCGCCTCGACTACTGCAACTCCCTCCTGGCTGCTCTACCTGCTAAGGTCATCCGGCCTCTGCAGCTCATCCAGAATGCAGCAGCTCGACTGGTCTTCAGCCTCCCGAGGTTCACCCACACCACTCCGCTCCTCCACCCACACCACTCCGCTCCTCCGCTCTCTCCATGGCTACCGGTGGAGCAGCATCCACTTCAAAACATTGGTTCTGGCGTACCATGCTCTGAACGGATCGGGCCCGTCTACATCCTGGATGTGGTCACACCGTACACCCCGGCACGTTCGCTCCTCCTGTTCGTCTCCGTCACCTCAAGCTAATCACTCGAAATCCAGACTGTTTATGTCCTGGCTCCTGATTGGTGGAGCCAGCTCCCCACTGACACCAGGACAGCAGGAAGTCTCTACATCTTCACCAGAAACTGAAAACGCACCTTTAGACTATATCTGGATTAATCACAGATTTGCACTTTAGTAGCACTTGAATGGCTCTTATTGTGGTACTTTAGTAGTTTGACTATGTTGAGGAAATGTTACTTCTGTATTGTTGTTGTTCTAAGTTTGTACTCTAGGTTGAAATGCACTTATTGTAAGTCGCTTTGGATAAAAGCGTCTGCTAAATGATATGTAATGTAACGTCTCTTTCAGGGGAGTTCGAGGTGTGCACCATCCTGTTCAGCGACGTGGTGACCTTCACCAGCATCTGCGCCGCCTGTGAGCCCATCCACATCGTCCACCTGCTCAACTCCATGTACTCCAAGTTTGACCGGCTCACCAGCATACACGACATCTACAAGGTGTGTGTGTGTGTGTGTGTATGTGTGTGCATGTGTGTGCATGTGTGTGCATGTGTGTGCATGTGTGTGCATGTGTGCATGTGTGTGTGTGCATGTGTGTGGGTGTGTGCATGTGTGTGTGTGCATGTGTGTGTGTGCATGTGCGCGTTTGTGTGTGTGTGCATGTGTGTGTGTGCATGTGCGCGTGTGTGTGTGCATGTGTGTGTGTGTGTGCATGTGTGTCTAACCTGCTGAGTTTGCTGGTCTCAGTTGTTGTCTCATTTGTTTCTCTGTTGACTCGCTGACTCTGAGAAGAACTAGAGCAGACCAGCAGAGACCATCAGAGACCAGCAGAGACCAGCAAAGACCATCAGAGACCACCAGAGACCACCAGAGACCACCAGAGACCACCAGAGCCCACCAGAGCACACCAGAGACTACCAGAGACTACCAGAGACCACCAAAGCCCACCAAAGCCCACCAGAGACCACTAGAGCCCACCAGAGCCCACCAAAGCTCACCAAAGCCCACCAGAGACCATCAGAGACCACCAGATACCACCAGAGACACGTATGGACTAGGACTGGCTCCTGGACTAAAGCTCCCAACAGAAGCCCCATGCTGCTGTGGTTGTATAGAAGTCTAGAGAAGACGGAGCCTGAACGCACCGCACGGCGTGTAAACACAGGGCCTCAGAGCAGTGTGTGTGTGTGTGTGTGTGTGTGTGTGTGTGTGGGCGTGCTCCATGTGTTGTCAGAGGGATGGAGAGAGAGGTAATTACTGTGGGAGGGATGAGGTTGACCTCTGACCCTGCGTGGGCAACTGTGACTGAGTGTGTGAGTGTAAATATGTGAGTGTGTGTGTGTGTATGTAAATGTGTGTGTGTGTGTGTTTGTGTGTATGTGGCCCCCTGACACCATCCACTGTTTTACCGACTCTAAACCGCCTCTCGGCCTCTTCATCATCCTCATCATCCTCCCACTCAGCATTGCAAATCAGCCCACACACACACACACACACACACACACACACACACACACACACACACACACACACACACACACACACACACACACACACACACACACACACACACACACACACACACACACACACACACACACAGCTGAAGGGATCAGCAGGTTGTTCTGTGTGGATTCTCTCCCTGAGCTGATCTCCAGAGCGTCGCACGCCCACAGAGCGGCTCGGGAGATGTTCCTCCTGTTGGGCTGGAGTCTGCATCCAGCTGTAAGGCTGCTTTAAAGGGCAGCTAACAGGGGGGGGTCAAGAGATCAATGAGCCGATGGATCAATGGATCAATGAGCTCACGTTGGTAGACTGGCAGAGGAGGTGTTGAAACACGAGTAACTGATCTCATTCTGACAGAGAGCGCACACACACACACACACACTCACACACTCACACACACACTAAAGCATGCAGAGACATTTACATAAACTCCCCAATGAGAGACTCCAGAGCAGCCGTTACTGCACATAAATACACATGTATATATATGTATATATGTATATACACATACACACATATATATATACACACATGTATACACATATGTAAGTATATATAGATATATATGTACATCTGTACATATATATGTGTGTATATCCTCTCCTCCTCTCCTCCACTCCTCCTCTCCACCATCCATCTGCCTGATGGATGGTGGAGGTCTCCATCGTGGAATATGCCGACTATGAACTAATAAACTGAATTGAATATATATATATATATATATATATATATATATATATATATATATATATATATATATATATATATATATATATAAATAAATAAATCATCATTAATCATTGAGGAGACTAACCGTGTGATTCACCCACCACAATAAAGCCTCCTGAGACTCACCTGCAGTCGAGACTCCGCCTCCTGACATGTGGCCACACCTTTTCAGAGCTACCTGGGCCTACACCCCCAAAAGCTGGGCCACGAACCCACATCAGTCGGACCATAGATCAGAATACTGCTGGGTCCACTCAGCACCTCAGACCCAGTAGAGCCTCTGAGGCCCGGGGGCACGCAGACAGGAACCAATCAGAGCAGCCATAGTGGCCCTGAAGCTCCGCCCACTCACGGGCCAGCTAGAGCCTCTGATCACACTGAGGCTGACCAACACCGACAGCCCACCCACCTGCTGGTCACATGGCTGGAGGCGGAGTTAACCAGATCCGGCATGTCTGATGGGGAGGTGCCTATTGTCATGACAACCAGTTCAGGGTCCAGGATGAAGATCTCCTCCTGGGAGATCTCTGAGACATAGTTGAGATGTTCCTGAAAAAGATGAAGCACAAGTTTGAACCCAACACATACAGGCTGAAGCTCCACCTGGCTCACTGGCTACAGCTCCACCCAGTGAGTCCAGACGTCTGGACGCAGCCCCTCTGGGTGGAGGACCGTCTTACCTGAGCTCTGTCGATCCTGTAGAATCGATCCGCCGTGGTCGCTGAAGAGACACAGGAGGACTCGTTAAGCACTTCATTCAGCGGGAAACCAGCTGGACTAAAGGATCCACCACGGACTGGACTAAAGGATCCACAAGGGACTGGACTAAAGGATCCACCACGGACTGGACTAAAGGATCCACAAGGGACTGGACTAAAGGATCCACCACGGACTGGACTAAAGGATCCACCACGGACTGGACTAAAGGATCCACAAGGGACTGGACTAAAGGATCCACCACAAACTGGACTGAAGGATCCACAAGGGACTGGACTAAAGGATCCACCACGGACTGGACTGAAGGATCCACCACGGACTGGACTAAAGGATCCACCACGGACTGGACTAAAGGATCCACCACGGACTGGACTAAAGGATCCACCACGGACTGGACTAAAGGATCCACCACGGACTGGACTAAAGGATCCACCACGGACTGGACTAAAGGATCCACCACGGACTGGACTAAAGGATCCACAAGGGACTGGACTAAAGGATCCACAAGGGACTGGACTAAAGGATCCACCACAAACTGGACTGAAGGATCCACAAGGGACTGGACTAAAGGATCCACCACGGACTGGACTAAAGGATCCACAAGGGACTGGACTAAAGGATCTACAAGGGACTGGACTAAAGGATCCACCACAAACTGGACTGAAGGATCCACCACGGACTGGACTAAAGGATTCACAAGGGACTGGACTAAAGGATCCACAAGGGACTGGACTAAAGGATCCACCACGGACTGGACTAAAGGATCCACCACGGACTGGACTAAAGGATCCACAAGGGACTGGACTAAAGGATCCACCACGGACTGGACTAAAGGATCCACCACGGACTGGACTAAAGGATCCACCACGGACTGGACTAAAGGATCCACCACGGACTGGACTAAAGGATCCACCACGGACTGGACTAAAGGATCCACCACGGACCGGACTAAAGGATCCACCACGGACCGGACTAAAGGATCCACCACGGACCGGACTAAAGGATCCACCACGGACCGGACTAAAGGATCCACCACGGACCGGACTAAAGGATCCACCACGGACCGGACTAAAGGATCCACCACGGACCGGACTAAAGGATCCACCACGGACCGGACTAAAGGATCCACCACGGACGGACTAAAGGATCCACCACGGACGGACTAAAGGATCCACCACGGACCGGACTGAAGGATCCACCACAAACTGGACTAAAGGATCCACCACGGACCGGACTAAAGGATCCACCACGGACCGGACTAAAGGATCCACCACGGACCGGACTAAAGGATCCACCACGGACCGGACTAAAGGATCCACCACGGACCGGACTAAAGGATCCACCACGGACCGGACTAAAGGATCCACCACGGACCGGACTAAAGGATCCACCACGGACCGGACTAAAGGATCCACCACGGACCGGACTAAAGGATCCACCACGGACCGGACTAAAGGATCCACCGGACGGACTAAAGGATCCACCACGGACCGGACTAAAGGATCCACCACGGACCGGACTAAAGGATCCACCACGGACCGGACTAAAGGATCCACCACGGACCGGACTAAAGGATCCACCACGGACCGGACTAAAGGATCCACCACGGACCGGACTAAAGGATCCACCACGGACCGGACTGAAGGATCCACCACGGACCGGACTGAAGGATCCACCACGGACTGGACTGAAGGATCCACCACGGACTAGACTAAAGGATCCACCACGGACTGGACTAAAGGATCCACAAGGGACTGGACTAAAGGATCCACCACGGACTGGACTAAAGGATCCACCAGGGACCGGACTAAAGGATCCACCAGGGACCGGACTAAAGGATCCACCAGGGACCGGACTAAAGGATCCTGGCGCCGGACTAAAGGATCCACAAGGGACCGGACTAAAGGATCCACAAGGGACCGGGCTATAGGGTCCACCAGGGACCGGCCTAAAGGATCCACCAGGGACCGGACTAAAGGATCCACAAGCGACCGGACTAAAGGATCCACAAGGGACCGGACTAAAGGATCCACAAGGGACCGGACTAAAGGATCCACAAGGGACCGGACTAAAGGATCCACAAGGGACCGGACTAAAGGATCCACCAGGGACCGGACTAAAGGATCCACAAGCGACTGGACTAAAGGATCCACAAGGGACTGGACTAAAGGACTCAACGGTAGTGGGACATGAACACAGTACTCACAGTCCAGGAAACACCAGCGTGGAGAGAACCTCTGAGAGGAAAGACTCTGGGGCCTTGTGGCCTCCTCCTGTAGAACCAACAGAGGAACACTTAGAACCGTCTCAGAGGAACACTTAGAACCTCCTCACAGAGGAACACTTAGAACCGTCTCAGAGGAACACTTAGAACCTCCTCACAGAGGAACACTTAGAACTGTCTCAGAGGAACACTTAGAACCTCCTCACAGAGGAACACTTACAACCTCCTCACAGAGGAACTCTTAGAACCGTCTCACAGAGGAACACTTAGAACCTCCTCACAGATGAACACTTAGAACCTCCTCACAGAGGAACACTTAGAACCGTCTCACAGAGGAACACGTAGAACCTCCTCACAGAGGAACACTTAGAACCGTCTCACAGAGGAACACTTAGAACCGTCTCACAGAGGAACACTTAGAACCTCCTCACAGAGGAACTCTTAGAACCGTCTCAGAGGAACACTTAGGGGGGGGGGACTTCAATAGTAGGTAGACAACAATTACAGGGTGGCGGGCGGAGGTTTGAGGGTGGAGGTTTGAGGGTGGAGGTTTGAGGGTGGAGGTTTGAGGGCGGAGGTTTGAGGGCGGAGGTTTGAGGGCGGAGGTTTGAGGGCGGAGGTTTGAGGGCGGAGGTTTGAGGGTGGCACACAGATGACCAAAGGAGTCCGGAAAGGAGAAAGGAGTCATATTGATCCAGCTCTGAACCCAACGAGAGGAGTAGAGTTGAGGAGAGGCTGGTAGAACGCTGTCCACACCTTCGTGTCCTCTCTCCTCGTTACAGGACCTGCTTCATTGGGATCTCTTTCATCCCGTCTCATTAGCTCAGAATGTGGCAGCAGCATTTTTAACGAGAACCAAAAGCTGACAGCACATGCTCCCTGGAGCTGGAGACGGAGGTCTGGAACCTCACGGCTCTACGCGGTCTAAGCCTGTGGACTGCTGCCCCCCCACCAGCAGACGCCTCAGACCACCACAGACCAGTGGTGGCTCCTGAAAAAATTCTCAGGGGGGGGCAATTTTCTTGATAGGGATTACCCTCCCAAAACCACAGAACTTGACGGCTGTCTACTGTAGCTTCGTCACAAGGCCATCAAGTCACGTGACTCCAGTCAGTGTGACGCTGTGACTGACCTCTGTCTGTGGGCTTGTAGTTAGTTCATAAGCAGACAGACAGTCTGAGCTGTCAGTGAGCTGCTGTCAGTAATCCAGCTCCTGGTCTTTGATTTGGTAATTTTTCAACAAGATTTAAATACTTATAATAATAATAAATATGAGAATCACCATTTGTGACTCCTGCATCTGTGCTTTTTCAAATAATAGAATAAATACAATTGCAATCACTTTCAAGTGAAACAGAATGCTCCAACAGACAAGAAAATAAAAGCTCAATGTTGAGCTTTTGTTTTGAAGGACAACAACAGAATAGCCAAACTCAGAGGTAAGACCTGGCAACTCGCCAAGAATCTCAGCTGTCGCGCAGGCGCAACCTGTTAATGCCGTAACGTAAACATTTACAAGAAGGTACTGGCATTTCAACAATTATTTATTCATCGCTTAGTTTAATGTCGGTGTACTTTGGCCGTGTGTAATATGTGAAGTTATCAATAAAGGTCTTTCTGCATTTCCCCTGCGCCTCACCTGTAGTCCTAGTTCTCCTCTCTGGAGCACAGCTGACAACACGGCTGTCAGAGAACCGTTTTCAGGCGTTCATTAGAATCAGACAGAGATCTTTTCTCACGTCGATCTTCCAGTCAGGAAGAAAACGTTTCAGAAGAACTTTAGAAAATGTTCGAGAATGAGGAACAATGTGTTTCTGATTTTATTTTCATTTTATTTTGGAGAGCGACAGGGAACTCCGAGGTCGACCTGCCGATCGCGATCGACGGGCTGGCGACCGACCGCTGCTCTAGGAGGTCCTGATTGTCTTGTTCCCGATGTGTCGTCATTGTTACGCCGACCGAAAGGATCTCTTTCAAAGAAAGAATTGAATCGCTGCTGTCGCCCTGAGTACCGGCCATCTCCACTGAATACGCCTCTGTCGCAGCTGTATGACGCGCTGATACGCTTTTACGCTTTGACGTCGATTAATTATGACAAAACCAGGCGGGGCGAGCCCTCCCGGACCCCATAGAGAATGCATTGAGAGCTCCGTTTTGTGAAAAAAACGGGTTTAACATTGGGGTCAATGGGAGAGGTCTGGGGCGATTTTCATTTCGCCCAAAGTCGCCCAAGAAGGGGCGGGGCCACTTGAAGCAGGACTTTAGGCTGACTGAATGACTGTTACCTGATTGGACGATGACATACAGGGGCAGATCAGACGTCTAGTGGGAGAATGCAACTTTTTTTTTTTTTTTTTCCCTAGGCAGTGCGTCGCCCCAATCGCCCTTATGGACAAGCCGCCCCTGCCACAGACTCCTGTAGGCCTCAGACCCCCCGCCACAGACTCCTGTAGGCCTCAGACCCCCCGCCACAGACTCCTGTAGGCCTCAGACCCCCCACCACAGACTCCTGTAGGCC
This sequence comes from Liparis tanakae, assembly GCA_036178185.1. Taxonomy (NCBI): domain Eukaryota; kingdom Metazoa; phylum Chordata; class Actinopteri; order Perciformes; family Liparidae; genus Liparis; species Liparis tanakae. Next base: position 9,881,612 of record CM070103.1, on the reverse strand, counting down.
TCAGACCCCCCACCACAGACTCCTGTGGGCCTCAGACCCCCCGCCACAGACTCCTGTAGGCCTCAGACCCCCGCCACAGACTCCTGTGGGCCTCAGACCCCCACCACAGACTCCTGTGGGCCTCAGACCCCCACCACAGACTCCTGTAGGCCTCAGACCCCCATCACAGACTCCTGTGGGCCTCAGACCCCACCACAGACTCCTGTGGGCCTCAGACCCCCACCACAGACTCCTGTGGGCCTCAGACCCCCACCACAGACTCCTGTGGGCCTCAGACCCCCACCACAGACTCCTGTGGGCCTCAGACCCCCCACCACAGACTCATGTAGGCCTCAGACCCCCCACCACAGACTCATGTAGGCCTCAGACCCCCACCACAGACTCCTGTAGGCCTCAGACCCCCACCACAGACTCCTGTGGGCCTCAGACCCCCACCACAGACTCCTGTAGGCCTCAGACCCCCCACCACAGACTTCTGCTGGGTTTAGCTACTCACATGGTGTGTGTCTGTTTGTGGGAGTCATGTATTCAAACTCCCTTAAAGAAGTCAAAGTAGACGTGGGTTCCTATGAGCAGTGGACTCCCGGGGGAAAGCCCTCAGTCTGTTTGACCGTCCACCTCCTCGTCTCCACTCGGACTTTTGCCTCTCTACGTAGTCAGAATGCAGTCATGGTGATCCAGAACTTGTAGAACTCCATGTTCTGATCCGATGAACAAACTCTTTGAAGAGGGTTCTGACTGCAACATGAGAACCTCTCCTGTGAGTGGGGTCACCTCGTGAACCCTCCACTTCAAAAGGCTGCTCCGTCACCTTGACAACAGGTCGCACTACAATAAACCACAGAGCAGGACGCGGATACCATAGCACGTTGGAACTGACATTACTGAAGACACATGGTACGGTCACTAAACTCTCACAACAATAATCCATCACGCCATCAGATGTTGAGACACTCAGGACACTAATCTCTGTATGTCTCTGTCTCCTAGCAACAGTTTCCTTTTAGGGGAGCTTTGAGGATGTTAAGGTGGAGCAAGTGGCTCAATGTGAAGTGACAGCATGTGGAAGGATGACTTGAGACCAGGTCAGCCGGGCCTGGTTGTCCCGGTGGCTGGACCTTGCCCTGGTTAACACTGAAGACATTCTGAACTCATTCTAGGCTGTTAGAAGTGATTCAGTCTGAGAACAGTACCCATCCAACGTTGGCTAGAGTAGTGGATTCTCGTAGAAGTATCCTCTTTATCTTCAGGAAGCCCCGGACCCCCACCAGACCCGCCATGTTACCTTGATGAAGGCAGGTGGATTGATCAGGCCTGGATCGATTAACGTGGGTACCTTACAGAATTCCTATTCAAGCTTCAAAGGAAGATGAATCACTTGCTTGTGAGGGGGCTGTGAGCACCTCTATGTGGGCAGAGGAACCCACCGGGGCTGCCCTGGACTGGTTGACTGAGGAGTTCTTGGTTTCCAAAGAAAGGGAGCGCTAAATAATGACTCATTAGAAATAAAAGTCTCCAAGGATGCCACGTGCACAGGACTCGGTGGACCAGGCCAAGTCATGGCGGCATATCCAGAGCGGCCGTCTGGGGATCCTCTGGGAGAGCATCTCGTCAGCAGGAGTGTTCCGGCATCTTCATCGGGTCAAGGAGGTGCCTCTAGAATCAACCCGGAGGAGGAGGCCTCAGAGCAAGGAAGCCCAGAGCGTCCACCAGCGTGAGCCGGGGCAGCCCAGAGTCTCGGGCATACCGTGCACCCATCGGAGCTCAGCCGGCCGCCCCGCCCCTCTGCAGGGCTGCAGCAGGACCACCTCCGGCCGACCGGATGGTGCTCAGACACCTGACGGCCAGTGACCCCGCTGTGGCTGTGTGACGTCATGATGACAGAACGACGTCATCAAGGTGCCGTGTGCCGGGCGAGGGGGCCTCTCCATGAGGGGACACCTCCCATGCTTTGCCGGTGAACCCTAACCCATCCGGCCGCCGCTAACCATGCTGGCCAGAGACATATGAACAAGAAGAACAAATGTGGCGTGGTGTGAGAAAAAGAATCAGACGTTTATCTGGCAGTGCAACAAAAGGCCAGAAGACATTCAGCAGCAGCATGAGATCTGCTGCTCCGCGAGGGAGGGGCTCCGTCAGGAGGACATGGATGGACTCCAAAGGACAGAGCTGCAACGCACCAGGCACACCTGTCTCCTGTCTTCTGTGTCCTGTCTCCTGTCCTCTTGTCTTCTTTCCTTCTATCTGACAGAAGACAGAAGGATAGAAGACCTTGGTCTTCCTCCAAGGACCCCGCTTCTCACCCACGCTAACCTCTAACCTCTAACCTAACTCTCAAACCTCTAACCTCTAACCTCTAACCTAACTCTCTAACCCCTAACCCTAAACTAACCCCTAACCTCTAACCTAACCCTAACCCCTAACCTAACCCTCTAACCCCTAACCTAACCCTCTAACCCCTAACCTAACCCTCTAACCCCTAACCCTAACCCCTAACCCCTAACCTAACCCTAAACTAACCTCTAACCCCTAACCTCTAACCCCTAACCTAACTCTCTAACCCCTAAACTCTAACCCCTAACCTCTAACCTAACCCTCTAACCCCTAACCTCTAACCTAACCCTAACCCCTAACCTAACCTCTAAACCCTAACCTCTAACCTAACCCTAACCTAACCTCTAACCTCTAACCTAACTCTCTAACCCCTAACCTCTAACCTAACCCTCTAACCCCTAACCCTAACCTAACCCCTAACCTACTGGAGGACTGGTGCCATGGATCTTCCTCTCTGGTGTCTTCATGGTGAAGAAGAGGAGACTGAAGCCAACAGATTCCGTTTCATTTCATCTGCTGTGTTACCACACGCTGGAGTACTCCGAGAGCACCGCCTATGTGTGTGTGTGTGTGCATGAGCGCATTTGTGTGTGAGTGTGAGTGTGAGTGTGTGTGTGTGTGTGTGTGTGTGTGAGTCTCACGGCTCTGGTTGTTTGACCAAATAAATAAATAATTTAAACACGGCTGAAAGAATTGCAGCAAACAGACCGTTGAGCGTGTCCCCGTGCTGCTGGGCTGAAGGTTCTACGTGCAGCAGGTTCTACGTGCATCAGGTTCTATGAGCAGCAGGTTCTATGAGCAGCAGGTTCTACATGCAGCAGGTCCTATGTGAATCAGGTTCTACATGCAGCAGGTTCTACATGCAGCAGGTTCTCTGTGCAGCAGGTCCTATGTGAATCAGGTTCTACGTGCAGCAGGTTCTACGTCCTCTTACCTCTTGGAGGCGTTGGATGTGGTCTCTGCAGGTCTCCAAGTCGCTGTCTCCAGGAACCACGATGAGCCCCACAGGAACCGCTGCAGAGGAACAGACCATCAGCCAGACGCTCTCTGGGGTCTCAGGTTCTGCTGGGGGCCCCGAGGTCCAACACGTATATATAACTGTATATATATATATATATATATATATATATTACATTACATTACATTACATGTCATTTAGCAGACGCTTTTATCCAAAGCGACTTACAATAAGTGCATTTCAACCTAGAGTACAAACTAAGAACAACAAGAATACAGAAAGTAACATTTCCTCATCATAGTCAAACTACAAAAGTACCATAATAAGAGCCATTCAAGTGCTACTAAAGTGCAAGTCTGTGATTAATCCAGATATAGTCGGAAAAGGTGCGTTTTCAGTTTCCGGTGAAGATGTAGAGACTTCCTGCTGTCCTGATGTCAGTGGGGAGCTGGCTCCACCAATCAGGAGCCAGGACAGCAGACAGTCTGATGTAGTGATGAGATGGAGGTGACGGAGTCACAAGTCGGTTGGCTGTTGCCGAGCGGAGCGAACGTGCCGGGGTGTACGGTGTGACCGCATCCAGGATGTAGACGGGGCCCGATCCGTTCAGAGCACGGTACCAAGAACCAATGTTCTGAAGAGGATGCTGCTCCACCGGTAGCCATGGAGAGAGCGGAGGAGCGGAGTGGTGTGGGTGAATTTCGGGAGGCTGAAGACCAGTCAAGCTGCTGCATTCTGGATGAGCTGCAGAGGCCGGATGGCCTTAGCAGGTAGAGCAGCCAGAAGGGAGTTGCAGTAGTCGAGGCGCGAAATGACCAGAGCCTGGACCAGAACCTGGACCAGAGCCTGGACCAGAACCTGGACCGCCTTCTGGGTCAGAAGAGGCCGTATTCTCCAGATGTTGTGCAGCATGTACCTACAGGAACGCTGTTGCAGCGATGTTGGCCGTCAGGGAGAGTTGACTGTCTAGCGTCACCCCGAGGCTCCTGGCAGTCAGGGTAGGGGCCAACACGGAGCTGTTGGAGGTGGTGGTCAGGTCCTGGGTGGGGTTCAGTCAGGGTAGGGGCCAACACGGAGCTGGTGAAGGTGGTGGTCAGGTCCTGAGTGGGGTTCAGTCAGGGTAGGGGCCAACACGGAGCTGTTGAAGGTGGTGGTCAGATCGTGAGTGGGGGAACCTTTCCCTGGTAGGAACAATATATATATATATATATATACACACTTGTTGTGAACTTGTGTTGGCATTATTGTAAAAGGCAACAGCGCCCCCTGCTGTCAGAGCGGCGGCTGCATGTGACGTGTCTGACTTCCTGTCTGAGAGCAGGCCCTCCTTCACGTGACCTGAGGTCACATGACCCAACTGACCGGGGACCTGTAGCTCCTCCTCCACTGTCATGTGACACGGGTAACACACACACACACACACACACACACACACACACACTCACACGCGTGTCGCAGCTGGTCCTTGTGGTAGTGCAGCGCCTCGTAGTCCGCCATGCTGACCCCGTTGACCCGGATGCTCAGGCTCTCTGGGACCGGCTGCTCACTGGCACACACACACACACACACACACAGGCATCAGAAGCCATGGTTACACGCCATGGTTACACGCCATGGTTACACGCCATGGTTACACGCCATGGTTACACGCCGCCACGCCGTCCACGTCACTTACTCGCTGAGGGGGGGGGGGGAGGCGCGGCGCTTGGTCTTCTGCACCATGCTGGCCTGGTTCCTGAGGCTGATGTGGATGACGGAGGGCGCGAGGCGGCACGGCTCCCCGTCCACCTGAGAGGAGACACCACCACGCTGCTCAATCAGGGGTCAGAGGTCACGCCCTGTGTACGGACACCACCTACCTGCACTGGGAGCGGCTTTGTGGTGGTGAGGATGACCTCTCTGCACTGGTTCAACCGCTCCCCATGACCTCCAACCTGGAGAGTTGCCTACGCGCACACACACACACACACACACACACACACACACACACACACACACACACACACACACACACACACACACACACACACACACACACACACACACACACACACACACACACACACACACCTTAGAGATAGCCTTAGAGAGATAAGGGAGACGAGGTTCCTCTAGGAATCTTAGAGATAAGGAGACAAGGTTCCTCTAGGAATCTTAGAGATAAGGAGACGAGGTTCCTCTAGGAGCCTTAGAGATAAGGAGACGAGGTTCCTCTAGGAGCCTTAGAGATAAGGAGACGAGGTTCCTCTAGGAATCTTAGAGATAAGGAGACGAGGTTCCTCTAGGAGCCTTGGAGATAAGGAGACGAGGTTCCTCTAGGAGCCTTAGAGATAAGGAGACGAGGACCCACCAAAGAGGTCCTGGTGAACCCGATGACCTCGATGTATCCGTCGTCATGGCGTTGAGGTTCAAAGTCGTGATGTTCACCGGGCGTACCCCAAGGCGTGGTGCCGGCACAGTACCTGAACAACACACACACACACACACACACACACACACACACAGAGACACACACACACATCAGAACCACACAGCGGCTTCCAGTGTACACCACTAGGTGTCGCTCTAAGCTCAGCAGAGTGTTCCGAGTATGTTGAGTATTAATGAGTATGTCGAGTATGTTGAGTATTAATGAGTATGTCGAGTATGCTGAGTATTAATGAGTATGTCGAGTATGCTGAGTATGTTGAGTATTAATGAGTATGTTGAGTATTAATGAGTATGTTGAGTATGTTGAGTATGTTGAGTATTAATGAGTATGTTGAGTATGTTGAGTATTAATGAGTATTAATGAGTATGTTGAGAATTAATGAGTATGTTGAGAATTAAAGAGTATGTTGAGTATGTTGAGTATTAATGAGTATGTTGAGTATGTTGAGTATTAATGAGTATGTCGAGTATGTTGAGTATTAATGAGTATGTTGAGTATGCTGAGTATGTTGAGTATTAATTAGTATTAATGAGTATGTTGAGTATGTTGAGTATTAATGAGTATTAATGAGTATGTTGAGTATTAATGAGTATGTTGAGTATTAATGAGTATGTTGAGTATTAATGAGTATTAATGAGTATGTTGAGTATGTTGAGTATCAATGAGTATTAATGAGTATGCTGAGTATGTTGAGTATTAATGAGTATGTTGAGTATGTTGAGTATTAATGAGTATGTTGAGTATGTTGAGTATGTTGAGTATTAATGAGTATGTTGAGTATGCTGAGTATGTTGAGTATTAATGAGTATGTTGAGTATGTTGAGTATTAATGAGTATGTTGAGTATTAATGAGTATGTTGAGTATTAATGAGTATGTTGAGTATGCTGAGTATGTTGAGTATTAATGAGTATGTTGAGTATGTTGAGTATTAATGACTATGTTGAGTATTAATGAGTATGTTGAGTATTAATGAGTATGTTGAGTATTAATGAGTATGTTGAGTATGTTGAGTATGTTGAGTATTAATGAGTATGTTGAGTATGTTGAGTACGTTGAGTATGTTGAGTATTTTAAGTAAGTTGAGTACGTTGAGTATTAATGAGTATGTTGAGTATGCTGAGTATGTTGAGTATGTTGAGTATTAATGAGTATGTTGAGTATGTTGAGTATGTTGAGTATTAATGAGTATGTTGAGTATGTTGAGTACGTTGAGTATGTTGAGTATGTCGAGTATTTTAAGTAAGTTGAGTATGTTGAGTATTAATGAGTACGTTGAGTATGTTGAGTATGTTGAGTATTAATGAGTATGTTGAGTATTAATGAGTATGTTGAGTATTAATGAGTATGTCGAGTATGTTGAGTATTTTAAGTCAGTTGAGTACGTTGAGTATTTTGAGTATTAATGAGTATTTTGAGTATTAATGAGTATAATGAGTATTAATGAGTATGTTGAGTATGTTGAGTATTAATGAGTATGTTGAGTATGCTGAGTATGTTGAGTATTAATGAGTATGTTGAGTATGTTGAGTATTAATGAGTATGTCGAGTATGTTGAGTATTTTAAGTAAGTTGAGTATGTTGAGTACGTTGAGTATTTTGAGTATTAATGAGTATGTTGAGTATTAATGAGTATTAATGAGTATGTTGAGTATGTTGAGTATTAATGAGTATGTTGAGTATGTTGAGTACGTTGAGTATTAATGAGTAAGTTGTGTATGTTGATCTCCCTCATAGATCCTATGAGACCAGATCAATAATCTGAACATATAACAACATGATATTGTTGGTTGTTATTAACATCCCTACTTTGCTTTGTGCTGCTCTGTGTGTTGCTCTATTTGCTGCTCTGTGTGTTGCTCTATTTGCTGCTCTGTGCGTTGCTCTACTTGTTGCTCTAATTGGTGCTCTATTTGCTGCTCTGTGTGTTGCTCTATTTGTTGCTATGTATGTTGCTCTATTTGTTGCTCTACTTGTTGCTCTGTGTGTTGCTTTATTTGTTGCTCTATTTGTTGCTCTACTTGTTTCTCTGTGTGTTGCTTTATTTGCTGCTCTGTGTGTTGCTCTATTTGCTGCTCTGTGGGTTAGTATATTTGCTTCTCTGTGTGTTGCTCTACTTGTTGCTCTGTGTGTTGTTCTATTTGCTGCTTTGTGTGTTGCTCTACTTGTTGCTCTATTTGATGTTCTATTTGCTGCTCTGTGTGTTGCTTTGTGTTTTTTTTAACTTGTTGCTCTGTGTGTTGCTCTATTTGCTGCTCTGTGTGTTGCTCTACTTGTTGCTCTGTGTGTTGCTCTACTTGTTGCTCTGTGTGTTGCTCTACTTGTTGCTCTGTGTGTTGCTTTATTTGCTGCTCTGTATGTTGCTCTATTTGCTGCTCTGTGTATTGCTCTACGTGTTGCTCTATGTGTTGCTCTACTTGCTGCTCTGTGTGTTGCTCTACTTGCTGCTCTGTGTGTTGCTCTACTTGTTGCTCTGTGTGTTGCTGTTTGCTGCTCTGTGTTGCTTTATTTGTTGCTCTGTGTGTTGCTCTACTTGTTGCTCTACTTATTGCTGTATCGGATGCTCTATTTGCTGCTGTGTGTTGCTCTACTTGCTGCTCTATTTGCTGCTCTGTGTGTTGCTCTACTTGTTGCTCTGTGTGTTGCTCTACTTGTTGCTCTATTTGCTGCTCTGTGGGTTACTCTATTTGCTGCTTTGTGTGTTGCTCTACTTGTTGCTCTGTGTGTTGTTCTATTTGCTGCTCTGTGTGTTGCTCTACTTGTTGCTCTATTTGATGTTCTATTTGCTGCTCTGTGTGTTGCTCTACTTGTTGCTCTATTTGATGTTCTATTTGCTGCTCTGTGTGTTGCTTTGTGTTTTTTTTAACTTGTTGCTCTGTGTGTTGCTCTATTTGCTGCTCTGTGTGTTGCTCTACTTGTTGCTCTGTGTGTTGCTTTATTTGGATGAATCTTCATCTCTCCATCACACATGACTAACTCTGCTTCTCCCCGGAGTCATTCTGACTTCACGTCTCATGGGGTCATGTGACCCTCTGAGACGGCATAGATTCCATCTGCTGATGGACCTTCGATGGTTGGATCGTGAGTTCCTGTCGCCAGCTGTGCCACTGCCCTGCTGGGACTCCGCCCACTCCTCCACTTGGGAGGTCTCCAAACTCTCCATCGTGGAATATGCCTAAATATGAACTATTGATAAACTCTGTCAGATTCCTTGAATGTATTTTAACTCTAAATATGTCCTTCTGTACACATTACATCTATTGTTCTGTCCATCCTGGAGAGGATCCTCCTCTGTTCTCTCCTGAAGGTTTCTTCCCTTTTTTTCCCCCTGAAGGGTTATTTGGGAGTTTTTCCTGGTCCGATGTGAGGTTTTGGGTCAGGGATGTCTATGTGTACAGATTGTAAAGCACTCTGAGACAAATTTGTAATTTGTGAAACTGGGCTACACAAATAAACTGAATTGAATTGAATTTGCTGCTCTGTATGTTGCTCTGTGTGTTGCTCTACTTGTTGCTCTATTTGCTGCTCTGTGTATTGCTCTACTTGTTGCTATATTTGCTGCTCTGTGTGTTGCTCTACTTGTTGCTTTGTGTGTTTGCTCTACTTGTTGCTCTATTTGCTGCTCTATGTGTTGCTCTACTTGCTGCTATGTGTGTTGCTCTACTTGTTGCTCTGTGTGTTGCTGTTTGCTGCTCTGTGTTGCTTTATTTGTTGCTCTGTGTGTTGCTGTTTGCTGCTCTGTGTTGCTTTATTTGTTGCTCTGTGTGTTGCTCTACTTGTTGCTCTACTTATTGCTGTATTGGATGTTCTATTTGCTGCTCTGTGTGCTGCTCTATTTGTTGCTCTGTGTGTTGCTCTACTTGTTGCTGTATTTGCTGCTTTGTGTGTTGCTCTACTTGCTGCTCTATTTGCTGCTCTGTGTATTGCTCTACTTGTTGCTATATTTGCTGCTCTGTGTGTTGCTCTACTTGTTGCTTTGTGTGTTTGCTCTACTTGTTGCTCTATTTGCTGCTCTATGTGTTGCTCTACTTGCTGCTATGTGTGTTGCTCTACTTGTTGCTCTGTGTGTTGCTGTTTGCTGCTCTGTGTTGCTTTATTTGCTGCTCTGTGTGTTGCTCTACTTGTTGCTCTACTTATTGCTGTATTGGATGCTCTATTTGCTGCTCTGTGTGCTGCTCTATTTGCTGCTCTGTGTGTTGCTCTACTTGTTGCTGTATTTGCTGCTTTGTGTGTTGCTCTACTTGCTGCTCTGTGTGTTGCTCTACTTGTTGCTCTATTTGCTGCTCTGTGTGTTGCTCTACTTGCTGCTCTGTGTGTTGCTCTACTTGTTGCTCTGTGTGTTGCTCTACTTGTTGCTCTATTTGTTGCTCTATTTGCTGCTCTGTGTGAGGTGCTGCTGGGTGATGTAGAGGAGCAGCATCACCTGGGGATGTTGAGGAAGACGAGGCACTGCAGCTTCAAGTCCTGGACCTTTGAGGTCAGGTCTGTCCCGTCACACTTGGGGGGGGGGGAGGAATGGAGTGAAAGAGAGAGGAATGGAGTGAGAGAGAGGAATGGCGTGAGAGAGAGAGGAATGGAGTGAGAGAGAGAGAGGAATGGAGTGAGTGTGTCGTCTGTAAAGACGGACTGCTGGATGGACAGATGCTCACCACCACTTTGATGTGCTTAGACAAGTCCTTAGAGCTCCTCATCAGGAAGTCTGAGAAGGCTGTCTGTAGGAGAGAGAGAGAGGGGGGAGAGAGAGAGGGGGGGAGAGGGACAGAGAGAGAGAGGGAGAGAGAGGAGAGAAACAGAGAGAGAGAGGGACAGAGAGAGGGAGAGGGACAGAGAGAGGGAGAGGGACAGAGAGAGGGAGAGAGAGAGAGGGAGAGAGAGGGAGAGGAGAGAAACAGAGAGAGAGAGAGGGACAGAGAGAGGGAGAGGGACAGAGAGAGGGAGAGGAGAGAAACAGAGAGAGAGAGAGGGACAGAGAGAGGGACAGAGAGAGAGGGAGAGAGAGGGACAGAGAGAGGGAGAGGGACAGAGAGAGGGAGAGAGGGACAGAGAGAGAGAGGGAGAGAGAGAGAGAGAGAGGGACAGAGAGAGGGACAGAGAGAGGGAGAGAGGTCAGCAGGCTGTCTCAGAGCCCCTCAGAAAGAGCTCTATCTCATTGATGTGCTCTATCGCCCTCTAGGGGCAGAGCTGCGTAACACACAGTGAGGAGGACCAGGGCCAGGCTGGGAGCCCTGGGCTCCTCCTCTGAGGCCTCGGGGCCTCGGGGGAGGAGTCCTCCTCACAGGCTCCTCCTCTGAGGCCTCGGGGCTCCTCCTCCTTCATTCACTCACCCCGGCATAGAACATCTTGTTCCTGAAGCGGCTGTTGAACTTCTCCGGGTTGGCTTCTGCAACGGAGACAAAGAGACGGCGAGTCCATCAGCCGAGGCCGAGCGACCAGGAGCCGCTCTGGACCTCTGGGCACCTCTGGACTCGTGGAACTCCAGCGTCACGCGGGCGTCAAAGCCCAGACTGAAGTAGTTGTTGAAGACATCCAGAAGAAGCTGAGAGACACACACACACACACACACACACACACGTCAGTATGAGGACGTCATGCACATGCAAACACACACACACACACGCACATCAGTATGAGGACGTCGTGCACACACACACAGGAGCAGACGGCTCACACCTTGTCCGCCTGCTCCTCCGGCTCGGCCCCTGCGTTGGGGTTGGGGTCAACCTGTAGATTCCATCTGTCCAGCCGGACCACCGCTCCGTCCTCAACGTGGGAGAGGATCTTAGACAGAGGCTCGTCTGTGTAGCCCTGCAGGGGGCAGAGGTAGTGTTATGAAGAGTGTGTGTGTGTATGTGTGTGTGTGTGTGTGTGTGCGTGCGTTTGTATGTGTGTGTGTACCCACCCCCCCCCAGTTGAGGGTCCTGGCCAGGTCGTTCCCCGTCCCCAGAGGTAACACGGCAACAGGAGGTTGAGGAGTTATCGCCAGTTCGTCGAGACAAGACAGGATCCAGCCCACCTGGTCCACACACACACACACACACACACACACACACACACACACACACACACACAAACGCACAAACACAGACACACACACACACACGCACACACAAACACTCACACACACACACACACACGCACACACACAAACACACAAACACACAAACACCTCAGGCCTCAGCTGAGGGAGTACTTCACCGGCTGCATGCACACGTGTGTGTGTGTGTGTGTGCGTGTGTGCGTGTGTGTGTTACTACTCACAGTGCCGTCTCCTCCACAGGCCATGATCCTCAGGTTATGGACTTTACGATACAGCTCCAGGCTACAAGATGGACACTGGTTAATAATAATGTGTGTGTGGGGGGGGAGGGGGGGCTGACAGAGACCTACCCCTCCTTTGGTCCTCCTTGGCTCAGGTCAAAAACCTGTCTGGGGTTCAGATGCCACATGAAGGACTGCAGGATCTTATTACCCTGAGAGACAGAGACACAGCACCTCCTCTTTGATCTCTAGAGGGACTAACGTTCATCCTCTTTGATCTCTAGAGTGAGAGACATTCATCCTCTTTGATCTCTAGAGTGAGAGACATTCATCCTCTTTGATCTCTAGAGGGACTAACATTCATCCTCTTTGATCTCTAGAGTGAGAGACATTCATCCTCTTTGATCTCTAGAGGGACTAACATTCATCCTCTTTGATCTCTAGAGTGAGAGACATTCACCCTCTTTGATCTCTAGAGGTGTCCAGGTCTCTGCCTGTGTGAATACCTGGTTCCCTCCGCTCTTGGGGTTGACGAACACGAGCAGTGGCTTCATCAGTGGAGCCTGCATGGCTCTGATGACGAAGGGCCTCCACTGCCGCCCGTCCTGTCAGGAGAACGACAACACATCGCGGCCCTTATGCTACGAGAACACCGGACGCGGCGAAAAAGCAGCAACGCAGGTTCTACGCAGCAACGCAGCTTCTACGCAGCTTTGCATTGACTTTGCATGTAATCTCGACGCGCGTCGAGATTGCGACGCGTCCGGTGTAACGTAGCATCAGAAACAGTCTGTCACAGGAGGGCCAGGACCCCCACGGGGAGGGCCAGGACCCTCGCCATGTGGCCGTGATGCAGCCGTGCTCTGCAGGACTGACCTCCGATCCCTTCTTGCTGCACTTCTTCTTGAGCGACGTCCTCTTCTTCTTCTTACTCAACTTGGACGACTGTTGGAGACGCACAGACGGGTCAGGTGGTGAATGTTGGTATCAGTCGGGAGGACCACAGGAATCAGAATGAAAAGCAATAGCATGTCTCGGGGAGCAGACAGAGGCCCGACTGAGCTACCTGATGGCGCCGGACTCGAAGGATCCATGTGGGTGGGACTATGAGAGCAGCGTGAGCTCCTATTGGACACGCCTCCTCAATCTGCTGCAGCCTGAAGCAGGACACCCTGTTGTGGTACTGGAGACATGGGGGACATGTGAGATGGAGCTGAGAGGACCAGAAGGAGCTCATCGAGGAGACTCACCGCCTGCTGGCACCAGGAGCAGCTGATGGCCACGATGTCTCTGCTGTGGAACGCAAACTTCTGCTGGAAGCCCTGCAGAGCGCCAGGCCCACAATGGTTAGAGCTGGAGGTTAACCCCTGACCCACGAGGAGCTAGAGCTGGAGGTTAACCCCTGACCCACGAGGAGCTAGAGCTGGAGGTTAACCCTGACCCACGAGGAGCTAGAGCTGGAGGTTAACCCCTGACCCACGAGGAGCTAGAGCTGGAGGTTAACCCCTGACCCACGAGGAGCTAGAGCTGGAGGTTAACCCTGACCCACGAGGAGCTAGAGCTGGAGGTTAACCCCTGACCCACGAGGAGCTAGAGCTGGAGGTTAACGCTGACCCACGAGGAGCTAGAGCTGGAGGTTAACCCTGACCCACGAGGAGCTAGAGCTGGAGGTTAACCCCTGACCCACGGGGAGCTAGAGCTGGAGGTTAAGCCCTGACCCTGACCCACGAGGAGCTAGAGCTGGAGGTTAAGCCCTGACCCTGACCCACGAGGAGCTAGAGCTGGAGGTTAACCCCTAACCCTGACCCACGAGGAGCTAGAGCTGGAGGTTAACCCCTAACCCTGACCCACGAGGAGCTAGAGCTGGAGGTTAACCCCTGACCCACGAGGAGTTAGAGCTAGAGGTTAACCCTGACCCACGAGGAGCTAGAGATGGAGGTTAACCCCTGACCCTGACCCACGGGGAGCTAGAGCTGGAGGTTAACTCCTAACCCTGACCCACGAGGAGCTAGAGCTGGAGGTTAACCCTGACCCTGCTGACAGAACAGCTTCCGGGTCCACGCTCACCTTCCCACACTGTTGACATCTGCCTTCCTGCCGTCGGCGGTGCACCCAGTGGTGCCGCACCCCACCGGGCTGAAGGAGAGGAGAACAGAGGTTGAGAACAAGAAGCGGCGTGAAGGAGATCCTCTGAAGCCGCTCCAGCTCACCTCTCGGCTGTTCCTGGAGCCGGATTCTCTGAACGACGGTTTACACCTGAAATTGATCTGAGGAAGAGAAGAGAGGTGAGAGCCAGGAGACCCACAGCAGACCGGCGAAGGTTCCACCAGAGAGGTCCACACAGTGACAGAAGGGAGCACCGCGGCTAACACCGCGGCTAACAGCCAGAGACGGCTGTTAGCCGTGGTGTTAGCTGGAGGTCCTGTGGTCCCTACTAACGCTCTCACGAGGCGTCACTAATGCAACAGGGTCCAGGCTCTCGTGGAGTTATGGGGCTTAACGTCCTCTGTGGTGATGCAGCGATGACGCAACATGGTGAGGACTGATAAACACAGACGGCGGCCGGTAGGCGGACCAGTCCTGGTCGCTCTGTTAGTGGCATGTCTCTTTGAAGTCAACAGAGCCGTCACATTGATCCCCTGATCGACAAGGAAAGGAGATGAGGAAAGAACCAAAGTGAAGTGTGCAGAGGGTGAGTGTCGGACCTGGACCGTTTCTTTTTAAAAGTACCCACAAAAATGCTTCATCTGTAGCACTGTGTGTAAGAACGGTTTACGGGAGGTCCAGACCCCCTTTAGGGGTCATTGGGAGGCCTGCAGTCCAACAGAAAGGCTCTAGAGCCGGGGACCTGCAGTCCGTCCACCGGGCTGAGCTCCGGCCCAGTGAGCCTGACGACATCAACAAGGAGAAGCTCGGCCTCCTATCATGTCCGAGGGCGTAGAGTAACCCTTCCTTGAGGACTCAAAGGCCATCCTTAATCTGGCCTCATGCCCTTTGTCCCCGGTGACCTGTATTTGAGCCTAGGGCTGGTTAGGGATTTGGTCTGGAACCAGAAGGTTCAGGTTCTTATTGTCCACGTTACGCACCTCAGCAAGACAAATCCCTTGAATGTACAACACACGTTCTGTGATGTCTCTGTCCACCTTCGGCTTTAATAACCGGTGAACTGGATCAAGCTGCTCCGCTGTGTACTCGTGGGGCAGAGAACTCACCTGGGCCAGCAGTCCGATACAGACGGTGTGGGCCACGATCTTACACGCAGCACACTTCCTTCTGCCCACAGACTTCTGCTGGAAGGAGAAGAAACAGTTTGACAACCAGGAAAAGGGGAAGCAGAGAAACAGGCAGCGGGCCAAGAGGGAAACACTCGGTACTGGACCCAGTGTTTACCCATCTCTGACCACTGGGGGGCAGTCCTGTGCAGCGTAGCGTGAACGGTCCACATGATGACATACGACCAGAGACGGTCACACAGAATGAACATGTATTCTACAGACTCTTCATTCAGGTCCAGCTGACCATCAGAACATTCGGCCTGGTGGCGGGCTGTGTGGGTGTGGCCAGCATGCTGAGCCCACACAGTGTCCTGGTGAGCAGCTGGCACCATGGCAACAGTACACAATAAAGTCAAGCACCAAGTCCCTTTAGCTCTGAATGTTGAATCGTGTGTGTACCTTGCTGATCTTGGAGCTTCTTTTCTCACTTCGTACCCACCAAGTCCTGAATTACTGATCTGTCACACTAGTCACAGCTCTGGAGAGGTCAAAGGTCACAGGGCAGGACCAGGTGTGAAGGACTGAAGGGAAACCTGTTGGCGCTCCACCCTGACACACCCTGTTCTGTCAAAGGACTGGAAGTGGGCTAAAGGGGGAGGAGCTACTCACCAGTGCTCTGGCCACACAGTGTTGCTCTCCCACATAGCAGTAGTCTCCAGACACACTGGTCTCAAACCAGATGTGGTCTCCACACTGCGCTGACTCCTACAGGGACAAACAGGTGGTGCATGAAGCCCCGTGGACCCGTTGCTGAACACAAGGACTTGATGGAGGAACCGGGCCCAGACTCACAGTCCAGTCCAAAGTGCTGCGGATATGGGCCTCCGGGTCGCTCCGGTTCTGGGAGGTCCCGGGCTGGCAGGGCAGGTGGTGCAGGCCAGACTTGGCGATTGCTTTCCTGGAAACACATAGTTCACAAGGTCACATGGAGGTCCATCCTACAAAATGATATGAATAACGCAGCGCAGGAACACTGAAACCAGATGGAATGGAAACAACCAATCCAAAGGTTCATCCCCTGGGAGCCCCATCGTCCTGACCAATCATGTGTCTGACGGGGACGCTGAGGAGAGGTCAGAGGTCAGAGGGGAACCACAAATAGAACCAACAGATATCACCACTTCTTTTCATGATAACCGTTACCCTGTGACTTAAGTATGAAAACGTATGGAGAGTAAAGACTAGGAGAGCTGCCTGTTGGACCCATTGTGATGGACGCATTGTGATGGACCCATTGTGACGGACCCATTGTGATGGACCCATTGTGACGGACCCATTGTGTGGGACTCATTGTGTTGGACGCATTGTGATGGACCCATTGTGACGGACCCATTGTGACGGACCCATTGTGTTGGACGCATTGTGATGGACCCATTGTGATGGACCCATTGTGACAGACCCATTGTGTTGGACGCATTGTGATGGACCCATTGTGATGGACCCATTGTGACGGACCCATTGTGTTGGACGCATTGTGATGGACCCATTGTGTTGGACGCATTGTGACGGACCCATTGTGACGGACCCATTGTGTTGGACCCATTGTGACCGACCCATTGTGATGGACCCATTGTGTTTTACCCATTGTGATAGACCCATTGTGTTGGACCCATTGTGACGGACGCATTGTGATAGACCCATAGCGTTATGTAGCGCTAGAAAGTGCTATTCAATTCAATACAGTTTATTTGTATAGCCCAATTTCAATTACAAAGAACCCTTCAGGAGAGAACAGAGGAGGATCCCTCTCCAGGATGGACAGAACAATAGATGTCATTTGACCAGAAGACAGATATAGAGTTAAAATACATTCAATGAATATGAAAGTGTATGAATAGTTCATAGTCGGCATATTCCACGACCCAGACCATAGATGGTCCATCAGCAGATGGATCTATGCCGTCTCAGAGGGTCACATGACCCCATGAGACATGAAGTCAGAAGGACTCCGGGGAGAAGCAGAGTTAGTCATGTGTGATGGAGAGATGAAGATTCATCCACAGGAGAAAGAGAAGAGGAGAGAGGTGCTCAGTGCATCCTAAAGGTCCCCAGCAGCTATAAGCCTCTAGCAGCATCTCCAGGTGTGGACCAGGTGAACCTGACTCAGCCCTGACTATCAGCTCTGTCAAAGAGGAAAGTCTTCAGTCTACTCTTGAAGGTGGTGACTGTGTCTGCCTCCAGGACTGAAGGTGGAGCTGGTTCCATAAAAGAGGAGCTTGATAACTAAAGGCTCTGGCTCCCATTTTACATTTTAAGACTCTAGGAACTACAAGTAGCCCCGCATTTAGTGAGCAGCCCTCTAGTGGGGCGATACGGTACTACAAGCTCCTTAAGATATGATGGTGCATCACCAATTAAGACTTTGTAGGTTAATTTTAAAAGTGATTCTTGTGCAGGAGTAATGTGATCTCTTTTCTTAGTTTAGTGAGAACACGAGCTGCAGCATTCTGGATCTACTGGAGGGACTTAAGAGACTTATAGAGCAGCCTGATAATAAGGAGTTGATTTAAGAGACTTATAGAGCAGCCTGATAATAAGGAGTTGACCTAAGAGACTTATAGAGCAGCCTGATGAGGAGTTGACCTAAGAGACTTATAGAGCAGCCTGATAATAAGGAGTTGATTTAAGAGACTTATAGAGCAGCCTGATAATAAGGAGTTGACCTAAGAGACTTATAGAGCAGCCTGATAATAAGGAGTTGCAGTAATCCAGTCTCGAAGTAACGAACGCGTGAACCAATTTTTCTGCATCTTTTTGAGACAAGATGTGCCTGATTGTTTAAATCTGACGTAGATGAAGAATGCAGTCCTTGAGATGTTCTTCAGGTGGAGTTAAAGGACAAGTCTCGATCAAAGAGAACAGAGATTCTTTACAGTGGTGTTGATGCTAAAGTAATGCCATCTACAGAAACCACATCACCAGATAATTGATCTCTGAGGTGCTCAGAGTAGAATGACTTCGGTTTTGTCTGAGTTTAACATCAAGAAGTTGCCGATCATCCATGTTTTTATGTCACTAAGACATGCTTGAATTTTAGTGAGTTGGTTAGTCTCCTCTGGTTTTATCGATAGATATAGTTGAGTATCATCTGCATAACAATGAACGTTTATGGAGTGTTTCCTGATAATATTGCCCAAAAGAAGCATGTACAGTGCATCCGGAAAGTATTCACAGAGCTTCACTTTTTTTTCACAAGGGTGGCACACCTATTTCTGGGCAGTTTCTTCCATTGTTCTTTGCAGAACCTCTCAGGTTCCATCAGGTAGGATGGGGAGCGTCGGTGCACAGCCATTTTCAGATCTCTCCAGAGATGTTCAATGGGGTTCAGGTGGCTCTGGCCGGCCTCCAGGACCTCCAGAGTCGTCCCCAAGCCACTCCTTTGTTATCTTGGCTGTGTGCTTCGGATCGTTGTCCTGTTGGAAGACGAACCGTCGCCCCGGTCTGAGGTTCAGAACGCTTTGGAGCATGTTTTCATCGAGGACGTCTCTTTACATTCTGCATTCATCTTTCCCTCAATCCTGACTAGTCTCCCAGTTCCTCCCACTGAAGAACATCCCCACAGCCTGATGCTGCCCCACCGTGCTTCACATAGGGACGTGTTGGCCAGGTGACGAGCAGCCTGGTCTCCAGACGTGACGCCTGGCATCCAGGCCAAAGAGACCGGAGAATATTGTTTCTCAAGGTCTGAGAGTCCTTCAGGGGCTTCTTTGCTAACACTAGGCGGGCTGTCATGTGCTTTTTACTAAGGAGTGGCTTCCGTCTGGCCGCTCTACCAAACAGGCCTGATGTGTGGAGTGCTGCACATGGTAGTCCTTCTGGAAGGTTCTCCTCTCTCCATAGAGACAAGGCTGCAGCTCTGTCAGAGCGCCCATGGGGCTCCTGGTCCCCTCCCTGACGAAGGCCCTTCTCCCCATCGCTCAGTCTGGCTGGGCGGCCGACTCTAGGAAGAGTCCTGCTGGTTCCAAACTTCTTCCATCTCCGGATGATGGAGGCCACGGAGCTCTTTGGGACTTTCAATGCTGCATAAATCTTTCTGGACCCTTTGCCAGATCTGTGCCTCGATACAGTTCTGTCTCGGAGGTCTATAGATAATTCCTTGACCTTTAGGCTTGGTTTATGCTCTGATATGCTCTGTCACCTGTGATAACTTATTTAGACTGGTGTGTGCCTGTCTCAATCATGTCCAACAACTACATTTAGCACAGGGGGCTCCAATCAAACATCTCAAGGATGATCAGTGGGAATGGGATGACCTGAGCTACATGTTGAGTGTCATGGCAAAGGCTGTGAAGACTTACGTACATGTTATGTTTTCGTTCTTTATTTTTAACAGATTTGCAAAATGTTGCAAAAAACAGTTTTCACTTTGTCATTATGGGTTGTTGTGTGTAGAATGTTGAGGAAAATAATTAATTTTGGCTCTTATTGTGGTACTTTTGTAGTTTGACTATGATGAGGAAATGTTACTTTCTGTGTTCTTGTTCTTAGTTTGTACTCTAGGTTGAAATGCACTTATTGTAAGTCGCTTTGGATAAAAGCGTCTGCTAAATGACATGTAATGTAATGTAAATGTAATTTAATCCATTTTGGAATAAGGCTGTAACATAACAAAATGTGGAAAAAGTGAAGCGCTGTGAATACTTTCCGGATGCACTGTATAAGGTAAATAGAATTTGTCCAAGAGACAGGTAGACGTGTTAGAAGTAGAAACCATTGAAGATAATTGGTCACGGTTGATGGAGAAAAGCCATCTAGATATACACCAGGACATACAGGGGTTTCCAAAGCCATTCCACTTGAGGACAGATTGGCACTGGTTAAGGGCAAGAGATTATTAATCTTGTCCCTAATAGTTAAGATCTTCTCATTGAAGAAGTTCATAAAGTCATTACTACTGAGGTCTATAGGAATACTGGGCTCCACAGAGCTGTGACTCTCTATCAGCCTGGCTACAGCTAAAGAGAAACCTAGGGTTGTTCTTATTCTTCTCTATTACTGATGAGTCATATTCTGCTCTGGCATTACGGAGGGCCTTCTTATAAGTTTTAAGACTATCTCGCCAAACTAAGCGGGATTCTTCCCGATTAGTTGAACGCCAAATGCTTTCAAGCTTTCGTGACGTTTGCTTTAGTTTACGGGTATGAGGGTTATACCAGGGAACAGACCTCCTCTTCCTCACCCTCTTCTTCTTCAGAGGGGCTATCGAGTCCAGTGTCATTCTCAGTGAGCTTGTGGCACGATCAACAAGATGATCCATCTGGACTAAAGTTAGACCGGATCCGGCCCGCGGGCCGTAGTTTGGGGACCACTGTGCTAGAGTGTTATGTAGCGCTAGAGTGTTATGTAGCGCTAGAGTGTTATGTAGCGCTAGAGTGTTATGTAGCGCTAGAGAGCCAGACAACACACTAATCTACATAAAAATGTCACCAAGGGATTATAATCCTATCCAAGCGTTGGCTAAGTGCATTGAACAAATCAACAGCTGATGTGCTAGAATGTTCTTCGAATGAATAATTATAAAACAGAAGGCATTTGTTGTTGGTCCCTAGGAAGAGCGATTGAAAGTCAGCACTGTTAAAAACCACAAAGATTTAACAGGCTATTGCCATATTTCTGCTAGTTTAAAGGTAAATAACTATAGAGCTAAGTAGCAGGCAATGGCAGAAGATGCAGTCTTGGAAGTGAATGTTGAGGTTAAAGGACGGTCAGAACGACCATGGACTCACAGTCAAGCTAAGGCTAGCTAGCACAACCAGGACAGCCAAGACAAAGGAGGGCTGTAGCTGTTGAGTCCTTGACTGCTAGATGCTAGAGAGAGCGGTCCTGCTGCACATTCTTGGCACGAATAGATCCCAAGCATAGTCAATACATGCTAGTGCTAGTGAGTGCTACTAAGTAGTAGATAGTTCTAGAGAATTCTAGAGCGGGCGAGAGAGTACTAGGGAGTTCTATAGAGGGCTAGAGAATTCTATAGATTGCTAGAGAGTTCTATAGAGGACTAGAAAGTTCTATAGAGGACTAGGGAGTTCTATAGAGGACTAGAGAGTTATATAGAGTTCTATAGAAGGCTAGATAGTTCTATAGAGGACTAGAGAGTTCTATTGATGGCTAGAGAGTTCTATTGATGGCTAGAGAGTTATATAGAGTTCTATAGAGGACTAGAGAGTTATATAGAGTTCTATAGAGGACTAGAGAGTTATATAGAGTTCTATAGAGGACTAGAGAGTTATATAGAGTTCTATAGAGCTCTAGATAGTTCTATAGAGGACTAGAGAGTTCTATAGAGGACTAGAGAGTTCTATAGAGGACTAGAGAGTTCTATAGAGGACTAGGGAGTTCTATAGAGGACTAGAGAGTTCTATAGAGGACTAGAAAGTTATATAGAGTTATATAGAGGACTAGAGAGTTATATAGAGTTCTATAGAAGGCTAGAGAGTTCTATAGAAGGCTAGAGAATTCTATAGATGGCTAGAGAGTTATATAGAGTTCTATAGAGGGCTAGAGAGGAGTTCTATAGATGGCTAGAGAGTTCTATAGAGGACTAGAGAGTTATATAGATGGCTAGAGAGTTATATAGAGTTCTATAGAGGGCTAGAGAGGAGTTCTATAGATGGCTAGAGAGTTCTATAGAGGACTAGAGAGTTATATAGATGGCTAGAGAGTTCTATAGATGGCTAGAGAGTTATATATAGTTCTATAGATGGCTAGAGAGTTATATAGAGTTCTATAGAGGGCTAGAGAGGAGTTCTATAGATGGCTAGAGAGTTCTATAGAGGACTAGAGAGTTATATAGATGGCTAGAGAGTTCTATAGATGGCTAGAGAGTTATATATAGTTCTATAGATGGCTAGAGAGTTCTATAGAGGACTAGAGAGTTCTATAGATGGCTAGAGAGTTATATAGAGTTCTATAGAGGGCTAGAGAGTTTAGAGAGCTCTATAGAGGACTAGAGAGTTTAGAGAGCTCTAGAGTTCAAGAGAGTTCTATAGAGGACTAGAGAGTTTAGCAAGCTGAAGGGAAAACTACACAAACGTCTGTTGAATAAGTAACCAGCTCAGGTTGATTGCCTGGGAGGAAGAATAAATATGTGTGTGTGTGTGTGTGTGTGTGTGTCTGTGTGTTGCTCCCTCATTCAAGCTGATGTCACAACAACCTCTGGGTTGGAACAAATATACTGTAATTATTCACACACGGTCATATTCATGTGTTGTAACATCTGGTCACATGACCTCTACGGCTAGGACCCATTGTCTTGTCATCCTTGTTGCCGTTGGCACGACAACGGTGGCTCCCGTTGCCATAGGAACGGTGTACCAATGAACTAGAAAGGTAAGTACACATCCATGTGCATGTTCTGTGAATGGTGTGAAGTGTGCAGCAGGAGGTCTACAGGTCAGTGTCTCCACCTGCTGGAGGCAGCAGGTACTACACCAGGCTCTACTTCCTCTTACCTCCTGCTGGAGGCAGCAGGTACTACACCAGGCTCTACTTCCTCTTACCTCCTGCTGGAGGCAGCAGGTACTACACCAGGCTCTACTTCCTCTTACCTCCTGCTGGAGGCAGCAGGTACTACACCAGGCTCTACTTCCTCTCTTACCTCCTGCTGAAGAGCTTGAGGCCGGTGAAGGACTTGGAGCAGCCGCTCAGCATCTCGTTCTCTTCTTCCACGCAGAGCGGGGCGGGCGAGTCGAAGAGGGTCAGGAGGTTGGAGGAGGAGGAGGAGGAGTTCAAGGAGGAGCATGCAGAGCGGAGTTCTCCTTCTCTTTCCCACAGCTGATCAGGAACACCACCACAGGCCCCTGGTCCGGCCCCAGGACCCAGACCAGGACCCAGACCCGGCCCCGCCTCACAGTCCATGACTCTGGACCCTCAGCCGGTCACATGACGGAGCAGCGCTGGTTCTACTTCCTGCTACGCCCAGACCCTCAGCTCCTGCTTCAAGGTGACGGAGGCTCGGTGCGGACCGGTCAGCACCACGCGCCGACCAGAGACTCCAACGTCTCACAGGTTCTCTGGAGCAGCAACCAGAGCAACTACAACAGCCTAAAGGACTTCAAACATGGCGACACGGGCAATAATCCACATGCCAAGGGTCTTTTACAAGTGTGTGTGTGTGTGTGTGTGTGTGTGTGTGTGTGTGTGTGTGTGTGTGTGTGTGTGTGTGTGTGTGTGTGTGTGTGTGTGTGTGTGTGTGTGTGTGTGTGTGTGTTTGTGAGAGATTAGACATAATCCGTCCCTGCCTGTCCCTCCATGTGTCCACTGTTCCTGGACCTGTCAATCACGTTTCTGCTGCAGCTCTTCCTCTTCTTCCTCCTCTTCCTCTTCTTCCTCTTCCTCCTCTTCGTCCACTCCTTCTCCTTCCTCGCTCAGTTCCTCTCCCCCGTGTATTCAGGCTCAGTTTAACTACACGCACACACACACACACACACGCCTTGGTAAACACTGAGCGACGGTCTGGCTCCAACCAGGAAGTGATCCTGAGTCAGGGCCTCGTGGTAGCTGGCCTGTCACATGCCTGACTGAAACTCCTCATGACTCCACATGATGTGTGGCTCCATTATATATATATAATATGTAAATATATATATATATATATATATATATATATATATATATATATATATATATATATATATGTATATACAGGCACGAATAAAGGTTCTGACAGAGTTGAAGCAGAAGCAGCAATATGAGCTGCTTCTCCTCTGCAGCATCAGACCGCTATCTTACACTTCCTTTATGAATAAAGATGAATTATTATATAGCAACAACAGTACAAGCGTTCTGATTGGCTAATGGGTCGTCACCAGCCACGTGTCGCCCTCCTGGTCTGATTCTGATCCGTATCGTCCTCTTACGACATTTTCAAAATGAGCGATATTACATCAACAGCCCAGAGCAGCGGTCCTCAGACTAAGGCCGGCTCATGTGGCCTCTGAACCAGGGGGGGGGTCCTACAGGCGGTCTAGGTGGTCGCCTAGGGCGCCATTCAGAGGGGGGAGCAAAAAAATGAGCTCCCTTCTGAAAAGAAATACTTAATTTTTCATGTTTTTTTAAGCCACTGCTGGGGCTTGAACCCAGGACCTCGTGTCCACCAAACACACGCTTCTACCCACTGAGCCACGGCACCCAACGAGATCATTGTGGAAGTTTAGCTCAGTGGGAAGAGTGGTCGTCCTGTGACCGCAAGGTAGCAGGTTCGATCCCCGCCCTCCCCATTAGTTGCAGCCTGTAGTGTCATTGAGCAAGGCACTGAACCCCCAGCTACTCCCCGCGCACGGTGCTTCACTCCAGCCACTGCTCCTTCATAATGAAGGATGGGTCAAATGCAGACACAAATTAGTATACATTATCATTATTATCACACTGCATCAGCTACTGTTTTGTACCAAAAGTACAACCCGGGGTTCGTGAGCGGAGCGGAGCATGTCGGGGCGAAAGTCTCACAAGAACTAAATTAAATGCCCCGTCGGATATCAAAACACATTTGGGGGACTTGATGACAGAGAGAAACTTTTATTCTTAAACACTGATGAATGAAAAAAAGTGCCTCCTGAAAAAAGGGCACTTTACTCATCCAGGGCAAAAGGGGCGGAGCTTGAGCACCACTAGGGCTCTATCTGTGCACGTGCCTGTATATATATATATATATATATATATATATATATTGTTTATCTGGTATCTTCATCTTCATTGGTTACATCAGCACTGAGTGTTCAGGGTTCTAACCTCTTCTGCTCCAAAGGGGGCGTGTCTCATGTAGGCATTAGTGGAACTAGAGCGGCCCTCGTGAGGCAGACCTTCACCTCACAGGCCTGAGCTTTGAGCTATCAACATGTTGACATTAGTCACCAATTGGATACAAATTGACTGCTATGGTAAAAAGAAGATGTTGACCTTTTCATGACCTTGACCTTTGACCCGATCAATCCCAAAATATAATCAAATGGTCCCCGGATAATAACCAATCATCTCACCAGATAACATGTGATTCGGTTTAATGCTTTTTGACTTATGCGAACAACACACACACACACACACACACACACTCTCTCTCTCACACACACACACACACACACACACACACACACACTCATACACACTCACACCAATCCCATGTGGATTAATAAATGATGCCCAGATTATGATATAAGAAGTGTTCTAACACCCGACCTTCAACCCAGACCTGGACCTGGAGCAGGACCCATAGACCTGGAGTCAGACCCCCTCAGACCCCCTCAGTCCTCCTCAGACCCCCTCAGAGCTCCTCAGACCCCCTCAGACCCATAAAATGGATGAGTCACACATTGAGCATCTCCTGTGTGACCCCTGACCCTTGGGCCCTGACCCCTGAGCCCTGACTCCTGACTCCTGACCCCTGACCCCTGACTCCTGACCCCTGACTCCTGACTCCTGACCCCTGAGCCCTGAGCCCTGACCCCTGACTCCTGAGCCCTGACTCCTGACCCCTGACTCCTGACCCCTGAGCCCTGACCCCTGAGCCCTGACCCCTGACTCCTGACCCCTGAGCCCTGACTCCTGACCCCTGACCCCTGAGCCCTGACTCCTGACTCCTGACTCCTGACTCCTGACCCCTGACCCCTGAGCCCTGACTCCTGACTCCTGACCCCTGACCCCTGAGCCCTGACTCCTGACCCCTGAGCCCTGACTCCTGACTCCTGACCCCTGACCCCTGAGCCCTGGGCCCTGAGCCCTGCTCTCTGACCTTTGAACCCGTTCTCATGAAAGCTTCAAAACCAACAGGTAACTGGGTCAACATCTCCGACTGTATGGAGTCTTCCTCTTCCTCATCCGTGTGTCCTCCACTCATCTTCAGGGAAACATCCAGGAGGAGCAGTTTCATGTACTAGTACTACCATCAGTAATTCAGACCTGAGGAGCAGTATCATGTACTAGTACTACCATCAGAAATTCAGACCTGAGGAGCAGTATCATGTACTAGTTCTACCATCAGTAATTCAGACCTGAGGAGCAGTATCATGTACTAGTACTACCATCAGTAATTCAGACCTGAGGAGCAGTATCATGTACTAGTACTACCATCAGAAATTCAGACCTGAGGAGCAGTATCATGTACTAGTTCTACCATCAGTAATTCAGACCTGAGGAGCAGTATCATGTACTAGTACTACCATCAGAACTCATACCCGAGGAGCAGTTTAATGTACTAGTACTACCATCAGTAATTCAGACCTGAGGAGCAGTATCATGTACTAGTACTACCATCAGAACTCATACCCGAGGAGCAGTTTCATGTACTAGTACTACCATCAGTAATTCAGACCTGAGGAGTAGTATCATGTACTAGTACTACCATCAGAACTCATACCTGAGGAGCAGTTTCATGTACTAGTACTACCATCAGAAGTCATACCCAAGGAGCAGTTTCATGTACTAGTACTACCATCAGAACTCATACCCGAGGAGCAGTTTAATGTACTAGTACTACCATCAGTAATTCAGACCTGAGGAGCAGTATCATGTACTAGTACTACCATCAGAACTCATACCCGAGGAGCAGTTTCATGTACTAGTACTACCATCAGTAATTCAGACCTGAGGAGCAGTATCATGTACTAGTACTACCATCAGAACTCATACCTGAGGAGCAGTTTCATGTACTAGTACTACCATCAGAACTCATACCGAGGAGCAGTATCATGAACTAGTACTACCATCAGAACTCATACCCGAGGACCAGTATCATGTACTAGTACTACCATCAGTAACTCATACCCGAGGAGCAGTATCATGTACTAGTACTACCGTCAGTAACTCATACCTGAGGAGCAGTATCATGTACTAGTACTACCGTCAGTAACTCATACCTGAGGAGCAGTATCATGTACTAGTACTACCGTCAGTAACTCATACCTGAGGAGCAGTATCATGTACTAGTACTACCGTCAGTAACTCATACCTGAGGAGCAGTATCATGTACTAGTACTACCGTCAGTAACTCATACCTGAGGAGCAGTTTCATGTACTAGTACTACCATCAGAACTCATACCCGAGGAGCAGGGTGTGTGAGTGTGTGTGTGTGTGTGTGAGTGTGAGTGTGTGTGTGTGTGTGTGAGTGTGAGTGTGAGTGTGTGTGTGAGTGAGTGTGTGTGTGTGTGAGTGTGAGTGTGAGTGTGTGTGTGAGTGAGTGTGTGTGTGAGTGTGTCTTCAGGTCAAACTGGTTCCAGTGTCTCTTACCTGGAGGACACGTGCTTCCGGAGGGTCAGCTGGACAAACTCCTCCTCCATCCTGGTCGCTGACCGCCGTCCGTCCTCACCTGAGACCTGAGAGGAGACAGAGGAGACATGAGGAGACATGAGGAGACACAGAGGAGACATGAGGAGACAAAGGAGACACAGGGGAGACATGAGAAGACACAGAGGAGACATGAGGAGACATGAGGAGACACAGAGGAGACACAGAGGAGACATAGAGGAGACATAGAGGAGACACAGAGGACACAGAGGAGACATGATGAGACATGAGGAGACACAGAGGAGACAAAGGAGACACAGAGGAGACATGAGGAGACACAGAGGAGACATGAGGAGACACAGAGGAGACATGAGGAGACACATGAGACACAGAGGAGACATGAGGAGACACAGGAGACACAGAGGAGACATGAGGAGACACAGAGGAGACATGAGGAGACATGAGGAGACACAGAGGAGACATGAGGAGACACAGAGGAGACATGAGGAGACACAGAGGAGACATGAGGAGACACATGAGAGGAGACAGGAGACACAGATGAGACATGAGGAGACAGAGGAGACATGAGGAGACACAGGAGACACAGAGGAGACATGAGGAGACAGAGGAGACATGAGGAGACACAGAGGAGACATGAGGAGACACAGGAGACACAGAGGAGACATGAGGAGACACAGGAGACATGAGGAGACACAGAGGAGACATGAGGAGACACAGGAGACACAGAGGAGACATGAGGAGACACAGAGGAGACATGAGGAGACATGAGGAGACACAGGGGAGACATGAGGAGACATGGGAGGAGACATGAGGAGACATGAGGAGACAGAGGAGACATGAGGAGACACAGGAGACACAGAGGAGACATGAGGAGACACAGAGGAGACATGAGGAGACACAGAGGAGACATGAGGAGACACAGGAGACACAGAGGAGACATGAGGAGACACAGGAGACACGAGGAGACATGAGGAGACACAGGAGACACAGAGGAGACATGAGGAGACACAGAGGAGACATGAGGAGACATGAGGAGACACAGAGGAGACATGAGGAGACACAGAGGAGACATGAGGAGACACAGAGGAGACATGAGGAGACACAGAGGAGACATGAGGAGACACATGAGACATAGAGGAGACATGAGGAGACACAGGAGACACATGAGGAGACACAGGAGACACAGAGGAGACATGAGGAGACACAGAGGAGACATGAGGAGACATGAGGAGACACAGAGGAGACATGAGGAGACACAGAGGAGACATGAGGAGACATGAGGAGACACAGAGGAGACATGAGGAGACACAGAGGAGACATGAGGAGACACAGAGGAGACATGAGGAGACACAGGAGACACAGAGGAGACATGAGGAGACATGAGGAGACACAGGAGACACAGGGGAGACATGAGGAGACACAGGAGACACATGAGACATGAGGAGACACAGAGGAGACATGAGGAGACATGGAGACATGAGGAGACATGAGGAGACACAGGAGACACAGAGGAGACAGGAGACATGAGGAGACACAGGACACAGGGAGACATGAGGAGAGGAGACACAGAGGAGACATGACATGAGGAGACACAGAGGGACATGGGACACAGAGGAGACACAGGAGGAGACATGAGGAGACACAGGGACAGGAGACATGAGGAGACACAGAGGAGACATGAGGAGACACAGGGAGACACAGGAGGAGACATGAGGAGACACAGGAGGAGACAGAGGAGACATGAGGAGACACAGGACAGGGGACATGAGGAGACACAGAGGAGACATGAGGAGACACAGAGGAGACATGAGGAGACACAGGAGACATGAGGGGACACAGGAGACACAGAGGAGACATGAGGAGGACACATGAGACATAGAGGAGACATGAGGAGACACAGGAGACACAGATGAGACATGAGAGGACACAGAGGAGACATGAGGAGACACAGGGGACATGAGGAGACACAAGGGAGACATGAGGAGACATGAGGAGACACAGAGGAGACATGAGGAGACATGAGGAGACACAGGAGACACAGAGGAGACATGAGGAGACACAGAGGAGACATGAGGAGACACAGACAGAGGAGACATGAGGAGACACAGAGGAGACATGAGGAGACACAGGAGACACAGGGGACATGAGGGAGACACAGAGGAGACATGAGGAGACAGAGGAGACATGAGGAGACATGGAGACACATGAGACAGAGGAGACATGAGGAGACACAGGAGACACAGAGGAGACATGAGGAGACAGAGGAGACATGAGGAGACATGAGGAGACACAGAGGAGACATGAGGAGACACAGGGAGACATGAGGAGACAGAGGAGACATGAGGAGACACAGAGGAGACATGAGGAGACACAGGAGACATGAGGAGACGGAGACATGGGGAACAGAGGACATGAGGAGACACAGGAGACACAGAGGAGACATGAGGAGACACAGGAGACACAGATGAGACATGAGGAGACACAGAGGAGACATGAGGAGACACAGGGGAGACATGAGGAGACATGGGGACACAGATGAGGAGACACAGATGAGACATGAGGAGACACAGAGGAGACATGAGGAGACACAGAGGAGACATGAGGAGACACAGGAGACACAGAGGAGACATGAGGAGACACAGAGGAGACATGAGACATGAGGAGACACAGAGGAGACATGAGGAGACACAGAGGAGACATGAGGAGACATGAGAGACACAGGGGAGACATGAGGAGACACAGAGGAGACATGAGGAGACACAGGAGACACAGAGGAGACATGAGGGAGACACAGGAGGAGACATGAGGGAGACATGAGGAGACAGAGGAGAGACATGAGGAGACAGGGAGACATGAGGAGACATGAGGAGACACATGAGGAGACACAGAGGAGACATGAGGACACAGGAGACACAGAGAGAGGACATGAGGAGACACAGGAGACACAGAGGAGACATGAGGAGACATGAGGGACACAGAGGAGACATGAGGAGACACAGGACAGAGGAGACATGAGGGAGGAGACAGAGGAGACACAGAGGAGACACAGGAGACACAGAGGAGACATGAGGAGACACAGGAGACACAGGGAGACATGAGGGAGACACAGAGGAGACATGAGGAGACATGGAGAGACATGGGACAGGAGACATGAGGAGACACAGAGGAGACATGAGGAGACATGAGGAGACATGAGGAGACACAGAGGGAGACATGAGGAGACACAGAGGAGACATGAGGAGACACATGAGACACAGAGGAGACATGAGGAGACACAGAGGAGACATGAGGAGGAGACACAGAGGAGACACAGAGGAGACATGAGGAGACACAGGGGAGACATGAGGAGACACAGGAGACACAGAGGAGACACAGAGGAGACATGAGGAGACACAGAGGAGACATGAGGAGACACAGAGGAGACATGAGGAGACACAGGGGACACAGGAGACATGAGGAGACACAGGAGACACAGAGGAGACATGAGGAGACACAGAGAGACATGAGGGGGACATGAGGGAGACACAGGGAGACACAGGGGACACAGAGGAGACACATGAGGGAGACATGAGGAGACACAGAGGAGACATGAGGAGACACAGGGAGGGACACAGAGGAGACAAGAGGAGACACAGAGGCCACAGAGGAAATAGGAGGAGACACAGGAGACACAGAGGAGACATGAGGAGACACAGGAGACACAGAGGAGACATGAGGAGACACAGGGAGACATGGAGAGGGGACACAGGGACACAGAGAGGGACACAGAGGAGACATGACAAGACACAGGAGACACAGATGAGACACAGGAGACACAGAGGAGACATGAGGAGACACAGGGGAGACATGAGGAGACACAGGAGACACAGAGGAGACATGAGGAGACACAGGAGACACAGAGGAGACATGAGGAGACACAGGAGACACAGAGGAGACATGAGGAGACAGAGGAGACACAGGGGAGACATGAGGAGACACAGGAGACACAGAGGAGACATGAGGAGACAGAGGAGACATGAGGAGACACAGGAGACACAGAGGAGACATGAGGAGACACAGGAGACACAGAGGAGACATGAGGAGACACAGGGACCAGGAGAGACAGAGGAACAGGAGACAGAGGGACATGAGGAGACACAGGAGACACAGGAGACATGAGGAGACACAGAGGAGACATGAGGAGACACAGAGGAGACATGAGGAGACACAGGAGACACAGAGGAGACATGAGGAGACATGAGGAGACACAGAGGAGACATGAGGAGACACAGAGGAGACATGAGGAGACACAGAGGAGACACAGAGGAGACATGAGGAGACACAGAGGAGACATGAGGAGACACAGGAGACACAGAGGAGACATGAGGAGACACAGGAGACACAGGGGAGACATGAGGGAGACACAGGAGACACAGAGGGACATGAGGAGACATGAGGAGACACAGGAGGACATGAGGAGACAGAGGAGACATGAGGAGACACAGAGGAGACATGAGGAACATGAGGAGACACAGAGGAGACATGAGGAGACACAGAGGAGACATGAGGGGACACAGAGGAGACATGAGGAGACACAGAGGAGACATGAGGAGACATGAGAAGACACAGGAGACACAGATGAGACACAGAGGAGACATGAGGAGACATGAGGAGACACAGGGGAGACATGAGGAGACACAGGAGACACAGAGGAGACATGAGGAGACAGAGGAGACATGAGGAGACACAGGAGACACAGAGGAGACATGAGGAGACACAGAGGAGACATGAGGAGACACAGGAGACACAGAGGAGACATGAGGAGACAGAGGAGACACAGAGGAGACATGAGGAGACACAGAGGAGACATGAGGAGACACAGGAGACACAGAGGAGACATGAGGAGACATGAGGAGACACAGAGGAGACATGAGGAGACACAGAGGAGACATGAGGAGACACAGAGGAGACATGAGGAGACAGAGGAGACATGAGGAGACACAGAGGAGACATGAGGAGACACAGAGGAGACACGAGGAGACATGAGGAGACACAGGA
Source organism: Liparis tanakae (assembly GCA_036178185.1). NCBI lineage: Eukaryota > Metazoa > Chordata > Actinopteri > Perciformes > Liparidae > Liparis > Liparis tanakae. The sequence continues at coordinate 9,849,083 of CM070103.1, read as the reverse complement.
GACACAGAGGAGACATGAGGAGACACATGAGGAGACACAGAGGAGACATGAGGAGACACAGGGAGACATGAGGAGACACAGAGGAGACACAGAGGAGACATGAGGAGACACAGGAGACATGAGGAGACATGAGGAGACACAGGAGACAGAGGAGACATGAGGAGACACAGGAGACACAGAGGAGACATGAGGAGACACAGAGGAGACATGAGGAGACACAGAGGAGACATGAGGAGACACAGAGGAGACATGAGGAGACACAGAGGAGACATGAGGAGACACAGAGGAGACACAGAGGAGACATGAGGAGACACAGAGTAGACATGTGGAGACATGAGGAGACACAGAGGAGACATGAGGAGATACAGAGGAGACATGAGGAGACACAGGAGACACAGAGGAGACACAGAGGAGACATGAGGAGACACAGGAGACACAGAGGAGACATGAGGAGACACAGAGGACACAGAGGAGACATGAGGAGACACAGGAGACACAGGAGACACAGAGGAGACACAGAGGAGACATGAGGAGACATGAGGAGACACAGGCGAGACATGAGAGGAGGACATGAGACATGAGGAGACACAGAGGAGACATGAGGAGACACAGGAGACACAGGAGACACAGAGGAGACACAGAGGAGACATGAGGAGACACAGGAGACACAGAGGAGACATGAGGAGACACAGGGAGGAGACATGAGGAGACACAGGAGACACAGAGGAGACATGAGGAGACACAGGAGACACAGAGGAGACATGAGGAGACACAGAGGAGACATGAGGAGACACAGGAGACACAGAGGAGACATGAGGAGACACAGGAGACACAGAGGAGACATGAGGAGACACAGAGGAGACATGAGGAGACACAGAGGAGACATGAGGAGACACAGAGGAGACATGAGGAGACACAGAGGACACAGAGGACACAGAGGAGACATGAGGAGATACAGAGGAGACACAGAGGAGACACAGAGGAGACATGAGGAGACACAGGAGACACAGAGGAGACATGAGGAGACATGAGGAGACACAGAGGAGACATGAGGAGACACAGGAGACACAGAGGAGACATGAGGAGACACAGGGGAGACACAGAGGAGACATGAGGAGACACAGGACATTCTCCTGTGTCCAGAGGAGCTGGAGCGGGGACAAGTGTGGCACTCACTATCTCTCTCTCTCTCTCTCTCTCCCTCTCTCTCTCCCCTCCCTCCTCCTCTCCCTCTCCCTCTCTCTCTCTCTCTACCTCTCTCTCTTTCTCCCTCTCTCCTCCTCCTCCTCCTCTCTCTCTCTCTCTCTCTCTCTGTTGACGCTGTGAGTGAGTGAGGCAGGTTGTGTGTGTGCGTGAGAGCGGCTGAAGGAGCGTGTATGTGTCTCTGTCTGTTCGTTTCTTTATAGTTACATGTATTTATTGAATGTGGTTTATTAGTTTGGGTTCACTTTAGTTTCATTTGTTTGGTGTTCAGTGGGTGTCTTCCCCCTGCCGGTGTCTCCCCGGGGTGCTCTGCGTCATGATCGACGCGGTGCCGCCGCTCACCTACACGAGGAGTCACGGCATGAAGATGGCCGGTGACACCCCGTGTAGCGTGGAGGAGTTGGCCCGGGCAGTCGGGAAGAAGGTCGGGTTCGGCAGCGTGAAGACCGCGGCCAAGATGAACGGCTCGGTCGTGATCTTCCTGGACCAGGTGTCCAAGGTGGACCAGGTGGTAGAGGAGGGTCTCTCGGTGGGAGATTTGTTTGTGCAGGTGTTCCCGCTGGAGCAGCCGTCGGTCCGCGTCCTCGTGTTCAACGTCCCTCCGTTCATCACCGATGAGTACCTGAACGTCCCTCCGTTCATCACCGATGAGTACCTGAACGTCCCTCCGTTCATCACCGATGAGTACCTGAACGTCCCTCCGTTCATCACCGATGAGTACCTGAACGTCCCTCCGTTCATCACCGATGAGTACCTGAGCAGAGAGCTCTCCCGGCACGGTAAGCTGGTCTCCCGATCAGGGAGATGGCTTCGGGCTTCAAGGAGAGCTTGATGAAGCTCATCCTGAGTTACCGCAGGACGGTTTATATGATACTCAAGGACCGGAGCCAGGAGCTCAACCTGCGCTTCCGGGTCCGAGTAGATGATTGGGACTACGACATCTTTGCATCTTCATCGGCGATGAAGTGCTTTAAGTGCGGGGAGGAGGGGCACACCGCCAGGGTCTGCTCGAAGCGGGGCGAGCCAACGGCAGCTGGTGCGGACGGCCCGGGTCCGTCAGGCGCCGAGCCGCGCGCGCCTGCTGGGGAGCCGGTGCGGGCGGCTGCTGCGGGCGGCGGAATCGCGACGGCCGCGTCGCTGAGAGGGGGCGTGGCCAGAGCGGGCGTGGCCGGAGTGGGGACCGGCGCAGCGGCCGCTGCTGCTGATCCGATCCCAACGGATAGCGCGGCCAGCGGCATCACTGCTGCTGTACCCGATCCACAGGTGGTGAGTGTGGATGAGAGTGGGAATGAGGTGAGTGTTGGTGATGGTGGTGTAGCTGGGCAGGGCAGCGAGAGGCAGGCGGTGGGTGGGGTGGGAAGTGATGAGGGTAAGAAAAAAAAAGAAAAAACAGACCAAAAAAAAGTTGTGGGGAGTGAAGCTGCCAAAAGCAGTGTGGTGGGGGAGGTGAAAGGTGGAGAGGGTGGAGGAAAAGAGGAAAAGAAAGAAAAAGAGAAAAAAAAGGGGACACAGATTAAAAAAAAAAAAAAAACTAGTGTTGATGGTGCTATGGGGGCCACGGGGGGTGATGGTGGTACAGGGTTAGAAGTGGAGGTCGAGAGTGGGGTGGAAAATGATGGTGTAAAGCCCATGGAGGTAGTAGGGCAGGTGGATGGAGTCATAGGGGCGGAGGAAGACGGTGCAGGTGAGGGGGGGGCTGAGCAGGTGGAGATGGATGAGGAGGAAGGGGGGGTGCAGAAAGAAAAAAAGAAAAGAAAAAAAAGCGGTGAGAGTGACGGCGGCGAGGCCAAAGCCAGCAGGGTGCACGAGAGGAGTGAGGGGGCAAGGCAGGGGGGGGGAAACGAAGGTGAGGAGGGGTCAGTGGACGGCGACCCTCCTCTGGTTTTAAACAGCCAAGAAAGAAAAAAAAGTTTATATACAGCTGACGAGATCAGCCTGTTTTATATAAAACAAAAAATAAAAGAGATGTAGAGGTCAGGGAGTTCTTCCCTGACCTCGTGGCCTTTGATTACTCCTGCCGCTGTCACATGGCAAAGAAACACTTAGATATGCAGGAGATTTTTAGAATTAAAAAGATTTTATTAAAGGTCAAACTTTGCATCCAGCAGGAGGGGGTGGAGAGCTCCAATGTGTCTTTTAATTGATTTGTTGTTTTTAAGTTTTATTTGTTTTTTAAACTCTTTTCTTTTAATGAGCACATTCAGAGTCGGAGTTTTAAACGTAAATGGAGCGAGGGATTGTAAGAAGAGAACATCTATTTATGAATTTAACAAGATGAAAGCCAATGATGTTCTCTTCTTACAAGAGACGCACAGCGACAGCACCAACAAGGCGGACTGGAGGAGGGAGTGGGGGGGGGAAGTCCTCCTGAGCCACAACACCAACCTCAGCGGAGGAGTGGGCTTCTTCTTCTCCAGGGCCTTCAGTCCCAAGTCACTGGAGGTCAAACACATCGTCGGGGGGAGGCTGTTCCTAGTGAAAGCACGGTTCGACCTTTTTACTGTTGTTTTAATAAATGTTTATGCTCCAACAACTGGAACAGAGAAGAAACTATTTTTATCTAAAATTAATGATGTTTTAAATGACTGTGCCTCGGAGGATTTTTTATTCTTGGGGGGGGGGATTTTAACTGCACAGAAGATGATTTTAAAGACAGAAACCACACAGAGCCACATCCAGCTTCACAGCAGGTTCTGAGGAGGCTGGTCCATTCTCATGGCCTGGTGGACGTGTGGAGAAGGATGCATCCAGACTGCCGACAGTACACATGGTCCCACCTTAGGTAGGGAAGAATCTCCTCAGCCAGGTTAGACCGCATGTATGTTTTTAAGCACCATTTTAGTATTTTTAAAATGTGCAGCATTATTCCGGCTGGTTTTACTGATCATTCTTTGGTTTTATGTCATGTTTTTATTAGGAACTTTTTACCCAGGAGTGCGTATTGGCATTTTAATTCAGTTTTAACTTTCAATAGGACTTTTAAGGAGGTGCTGTTTTATTTTTGGAGTGTTTTTAGGCTGAGGAAGAGTGATTTTAACAATCTTAGGCAGTGGTGGGACCGTGGTAAGACTGAAATTAAACTTCTTTGTCAGCAGCACACTTTCAACGTCACTAGAGACGTCACCAGATCTATGAAGGACCTGGAGGCTGAAATAGTGGACCTAGAAAGTTTGAGTGAGTCCACAGGAGATCGAGGACATGTTGAAGTCCTCAAAAGGAAAAAGGCGTCTCTCGCCGACCTGTTCGAGGTGAGAGTACAAGGCGCACTGGTCAGGTCCCGGTTCCAGACCATCGCAGAGATGGACACTCCCTCTAGCTTCTTCTTCGGCCTGGAGAAGAGGAGTGGGCAGGGGCGAGTGATCCACTCACTGCTGACCGACGCAGGGCAGCCGGTGGTGGAGCCAAGCCAGATCCGTAAGCGAGCGGTGGGGTTCTACTCCTCCCTGTATACCAGTGAGTATAGGGAGGAGGAAGTGTCGACGGAGGGGCTCTGTGGGGAGCTGCCTCAGGTCTCCGAGGAGACCAATGAGGAGCTCGACAGACCCATAACCCCCCAAGAGCTGAAAGCTGCCCTGCAGGGAATGCAGGGAGGCCGTGCCCCCGGGATCGACGGCCTCCCCGCTGAGTTTTATAAGGCCTACTGGGATGTCCTCGGAGGGGACATCCTGGAGGTCTTTAATGAGAGTCTGGCCGCTGGTTCCATGCCGATGTCCTGCCGTAGGGCAGTACTGACGTTACTGCCTAAGAAAGGGAACCCGCAGGACATCGGTAACTGGCGCCCTGTGTCTTTGCTGTGTGTGGATTACAAGCTTCTGTCCAAGGTCCTCGCCTCCAGGCTGAGGGGAGCTATGGAGCAGGTCCTCCACCGGGACCAGACCTACTGCGTCCCCGGCAGGTCCATGGTGGACAACGTCCACCTCATTCGTGATGTTTTGGAGGTCTCCAGCTCATTGGGTATTGACACTGGTCTGATTTCTCTAGACCAGGAAAAGGCTTTTGACCGCGTTGAGCACGGCTTCCTCTGGAAAGTTCTGGGGAAGTTTGGGTTCAGCGCTGGTTTCATAGCCCAGATCAAGGTGATGTACAGTGATGTTGAGAGTGTGCTGAAGATAAACGGCAGGCTGTGTGCTCCTTTTAGAGTGGGTAGAGGGGTCCGGCAGGGCTGTGCTCTGTCCGGGATGCTCTACGCACTCCCTCGAGCCCCTCCTCATCAAGATACGCTCTAGCCTGCATGGTCTAGTTTGACCTGGTTTTAATAAAAAAAATGATTTTATCGGCATATGCTGATGATATTGTTGTTTTTATTGAAGGCCAAAAAGATGTAGACCTTTTAAACCACATTGTACAGGATTTTAGCACGGCATCATCAGCGAGGGTGAACTGGAGAAAAAGCGAAGCCCTCGCTGTGGGGGAGTGGCGTGGCGGCCTCCCGGTTCTTCCCCAGAACCTGGTGTGGCAGAAGGACGGTTTTAAATATTTAGGAATATATCTCGGGAAAGGGGACGTTGTCCAGAGGAACTGGGAGGGCGTCACAGAGAAGATAGAGGGGAGGCTTTCCAGGTGGAGGTGACTGCTCCCCCAGATGTCTTTTAAAGGTAGAGTGCTGGTTTTAAACAATCTTATCGCATCCCAACTGTGACACCGGCTAACGTGTTTAGACCCTCCCTCAGGCTTCTTGGCCAACATCCAGAAGAAGATGGTTGACTTCTTTTGGGAGGGTCTACACTGGGTGCCACAGGGGGGGCTGTTTTTAGCCATAGAGGAGGGGGGGCAGGGCCTTGTCCACCTGGCCAGCCAGACAGCCACTTTTAGATTACAGTTTATTCAGAGGTTTTTAACGTGTCCGGGGGTCTGAGTGACCCCCAGGCCCTGAGTGACCCCCAGGCCCTGAGTGACCCCCAGGCCCTGGGCTCCCTGCTGGGCCTGCATTCCGGACGGGTGGCGAGGAGGCTCCTGGAGCTGTCGAGGCAGAGGCTGACCGGGACGGAGAGGAGCCTCCTCAACGACTACAGCCAAAAGAAGACCGAGCCGGACCCTGCAGACCCCTTCCCAGACATCTCTCTCAGCCCGGGGGGCTCACCGGCCCCCTGCTAAAGACCACCCACCCGGAAGCATCGACACTGGCAAAGGCAGAGAAGAAGACTCTGTATTTTAACATTTTAAAACGCATCAACAGGTCAGGACTGTGCGACAGGCCGCCCACTGTGTGGTCAAAGAGACTTGGTCCAGGAGGACCTGGCCCCAGTGGGGGGTCCTATACAAGCCTCCCCTGAAGAAAAGGACCTGGCCCCAGTGGGGGGTCCTATACAAGCCTCCCCTAAAGAAAAGGACCTGGCCCCAGTGGGGGGTCCTGTACAAGCCTCCCCTAAAGAAAAGGACCTGGCCCCAGTGGGGGGTCCTATACAAGCCTCCCCTAAAAAAAAGGACCGCTGACCTCCAGTGGCGTATTTTACACGGTGCTGTCGCGTGCAACGCTTTCATCTCCGTGATCAATCCCGCTGTCCTGAGCCGGTGTCCTTTCTGTGAAACCCGGGAGACTATTTACCATGTTTTTAATGAGTGCAAGAGACTTTTGAGTTTCTTCTCTCTTTTAACATTGTTTTTTAGTCTTTTTAATGTCATTTTTACAGAGAAGGTTTTTCATCATGGGAGCTGCCTACAAGAAAACTGAAAAAGAAAAGTGGCAGCTCCTAGACTTCCTCTCAGGAGAAGCTAAGATGGCCATTTATTTAACCAGGAAGTCCCGGGTGGAGAACAGAGAGGGGACGGAGGCCGGGTGGAGAACAGAGAGGGGACGGAGGCCTGGTGGAGAACAGAGAGGGGACGGAGGCCGGGTGGAGAACAGAGGGGACGGAGGCCGGGTGGAGAACAGAGAGGGGACGGAGGCCGGGTGGAGAACAGAGAGGGGACGGAGGCCGGGGCAGTGTGGCTCTGCAACATCAGAGCCAGATTCTGGCTGGAGTTCAGGTTTTACAAACACATTGGAGACCTGGATGCTTTTAAACAGAGGTGGTGTTTTAACGGTATTGTTTGCTCGGTGGTGGAGGAGGAGCTGGTGTTTGCGCCACCTTTTATTCGGTAAAACATGTTTTATTTTTGTTCTAATATTGTTGTTTTTTGTTTGAATTTGATTTTAAACAACCTGATTTTTAAAAACACTATTTTTAAAGAAATGTATAAAGAAGTTGTAAAAGATAAGAAGATGTAAAATAAAGTGTTTTTCAAAAATCAAATCTCTCTCTCTCTCTCTCTCTGTCTCTCTCTCTCTCTCTGTCACACACACAATACATATACATTTATATATAAATATTTATATGCATATAAAATAAATATATTTATATATGTATATATAAATATATGTATTTACTGGTCTAGTGGTCTAGTGGTCTGCTGGTCTAGAGGTCTAGTGGTCTGCTAGTCTACTGGTCTAGAGGTCTACTGGTCTGCTGGTCTAGTGGTCTGCTGGACTAGTGGACTGCTGGTCTACTGGTCTAGAGGTCTAGTGGTCTAGTGGTCTGCTGGTCTACTGGTCTAGAGGTCTAGTGGTCTGCTGGTCTAGTGGTCTAGAGGTCTAGTGGTCTGCTGGTCTAGTGGTCTAGAGGTCTAGTGGACTACTGGTCTAGTGGTCTAGAGGTCTGCTGGTCTAGAGGTCTAGTGGTCTGCTGGTCTAGAGGTCTAGAGGTCTAGTGGTCTACTGGTCTAGAGGTCTAGTGGTCTAGAGGTCTAGTGGTCTAGTGGTCTACTGGTCTAGAGGTCTAGTGGTCTCCGAGGCGTTTCTGTGAAACAGACACAGAGCTCATCTTTAAATCTTCTTTAATGTGTCTCGTACAAACCTCCATCACGTTAAGTCAGAAGCAGCAACAACAACAAAAACAACAACAACAACAAAGGAGTTGAACTGGATGAGGTGTACGGCAACATGGATCAGACACTCTGTGGACCCTGGAACTCAACGAGGACACTCAACGAGGACACACAACGAGGACACACAACGAGGACACTCAACGAGGACACACAACGAGGACACACAACGAGGACACTCAACAAGGACATACAACAAGGACACTCAACGAGGACACACAACGAGGACACTCAACAAGGACATACAACAAGGACACTCAACGAGGACACACAACGAGGACACTCAACAAGGACACACAACGAGGACACTCAACGAGGACACTCAAGGGACGCTCTGGACTCAACGGGTTAACATTGATACGAGACTGCTCTCCCATTGGCCCATGTGAGTGGAGACTGCTCTCCCATTGGCTCCTGTGAGTGGAGACTGCTCTCCCATTGGCCCATGTGAGTGGAGACTGCTCTCCCATTGGCTCCTATGAGTGGAGACTGCTCTCCCATTGGCCCATGAGTGGAGACTGCTCTCCCATTGGCCCATGAGTGGAGACTGCTCCCCCATTGGCCCATGTGAGTCATGTGGTCCACACAGAAGGAGCTCTAGGGGCCGGTGCTGTTCACCTGGGCTGCTGCTGCAGGCCCAGCAGGTCCTCCAGGCTCTGCTGGGCGGCCCGCCTCAGGCCCGGCTGCCCGCTGGAGGCGAGCCGGCCGATCTGAGCCTGCAGCTCTGGATCCAGCAGAGAGGAGCCCAACAGGAGCAGCACCTCCTCCTCCAACAACACGGACTGCAGGAGGCGCAGAGCGTGGAGACACACCTCCCAGTCTGCATCTGTGAGGTGTGAGGAGCAGCTGATCAACAACACGACGTACACCGGTGTGTCAACGCACGACCCCATGACCCCATGACCCCACCACCCCACGACAACACCACCCCACGACCCCATGACCCCACCACCCCACGACCCCACCACCCCACGACAACACCACCCCACGACTGACCCCACCACAACACCACCCCATGACCCCACGACAACACCACCCCACGACCCCATGACAACACCACCCCACCACCCCACGACCCCATGACAACACCACTCCACGACCCCCACCACCCCATGACCACCACCCCACCCAACCCCCACCACACCCCTAACCCATGTCCCCACCACCCCACGACAACACCACCCCACGACCCACCCCATGACCCCACTCCACCCCATGACCCACACGACACCAACCACCACCCCACCCACGACCCCATGACCCCACCCCACGAACACCACCCGACCCCACCACCCCATGACAACACCACCACCACCCCATGACCCCACCACACCACCCACCCACCCCATGACCCCATGACAACACCACCCCACCCCACCACCCACACCAATCACCCACCACGACAACACCACCCCACGACCCCATGACAACACCACTCCACGACCCCATGACCCCACCACCCCACGACAACACCACCCCACGACCCCACCACCCCATGACAACACCACCCCACGACCCCATCACCCCACCACCCCACGACAACACCATCCACCCACCACCATCACAACACCACCCCACATGACCCCACCCCAACACACACCACACCCACCCCATGACAACACCACCCCACGACCCCATGACCCCACCACCCACACTCTAATCTAACACCACCCTAACCCCACCACCCCATGACAACACCCACCACCCCATGACAACCCCTACCCACAACACCACTCCACGACCCCACGACCCCACGACAACACCACCCCACGACCCCACCACCCCACGACAACACCACCCCACGACCCCACCACCCCACGACAACACCACCCCACCACCCCATGACCTCACCACCCCACCACAACACCACCCCACCAACACCACCACCCCACCTACCCATGACCCCACCCATTCCACAACACCACCTCACGACCCCATCACAACACCACCCCACCATGACCCCACCACCCCACAACCCCATCACCCACCAATTCACACCACAACACCACCCCACGACCCCATGACAACACCACCCCATGACCCCACGACAACACGACCCCACGACCCCACCCACACCACACCACCCCACCATGACCCCCCACAACACCACCACCCCACCCACCATGACACCACCACAACACCACGACCCCACAACACACCACCACCCCACCCAACGACCACCACCCCATGACAACACCACCCACCACCCCAACACAACACCACCCACCACCCCATGACCCCACACACCCCTACCACAACACCACCCCATGACCACCCCCCCACGACCCCACCAACAACACCACCCCATCACCCCACCCAACACCACCCCATCTACCCTAACACCACCCCACGACAACCACCCACCACAACACCCACCATGACCCACACAACACCACCCCACGACCCCATGACCCCAACCCACCACAACACCACCCCCACCCACCCACCACCCCACAACACAACACCACCTACCACAACACCACCACACCCCATGAACCCAACACCACCCCACGACCCCACCACCCCACCACCCCACGACAACACCACCCCACGACAACACCACCCCACGACCCCATGACAACACCACCCCACGACCCCATGACCCCACCACCCCACGACCACCCACACCACCCACCCACAACCCCACCCACAACACCACCCCACCCACCACCCCACAACACCACCACCCCACCACAACACCAACACCCATGACCCCACCACAACACCACCCCACCACAACACCACCCCCGACCCCCCCACCCACCAACACCACCCCACGACCACAACACCACCCCACGACCCCCCCACAACACCACCCGACCCCATGACACACCACACCCCACGACAACACCACCACCCCCCACACAACCCCACCCCACAACACCACCACCCACGACCCCACAACACCACCACCCACACGACACCACCCACCACCACACCCACGACAACACCACCCCACGACACAACCCATGACCCACCACACTACCACACCACCCCACCCCTACCAACCCCACCACCCCACACCACCACGACAACACCACCCCACGACCCCACCACCACCCCACGACCTAACACCCCATGACAACCCACCACCCACGACCCCATGACCCCACGACCCCATTCCCACCACCCCACGACCCCACCAACACCACCCCACTCCACCCACCACAACACCACCCCACGACCCACACACCCACCACCCCACGACAACACCACTCCACGACCCCATGACCCCACGACAACACCACCCCACGACCCCACCACCCCACCACCCCACGACAACACGACCCCACCACAACACCACCCCATGACCCCACGACAACACCACCCCACCACCCCATGGCCCCACCACCCCACCACAACGCCACCCCACCACCCCCCCCCAACACCACCCACCCACACCACCCACCACCCCATGACCCCACCACCCCACCCAACCCACTCCACCAAACCCCACCTAATTCCCCATACCAACACCACCCCACGACCCACCCAACACCACCCACGACACACCCCACAACACCACCACGACAACACCACCCCACCACCCACCACAACACACCCACCCACGACCCCACGACACCACCCACGACCCCATGACCCCACCACCCCACAACACCACCCACCACCCCACACAACACCACCCACACCCACCATCACCACCAACACACCACCAACACACCACCCCACGACCCCACGACAACACCACCCCACGACCCCACCACAACACCACCCAATTCACACCCCATGACCCACGACAACACCACTACCCACCACCACCCATGACAACCCCACCCACCCACCACCACCCCAACACCCCACCACCCCATGACACCACGACCCCAATTCACCCACCAACCCACACCACACCACACCACCCCACCACCCACCACGACCCACCCACACGACAACACCCACCCTAATTCTACCCCACCACCCCACAACACCCACCACCCCACCACCCCACCCACGACCCCACGCACCAACCCCACCACCCACGACCCCATCACCCCACCACACCACCACACCCCAACACCCACCCACGACCACACCACCACCCACCCACGACACCCACCCCCAACCCACACCCACGACAACACCACCCCACGACCCCATGACCCCACCACCCCACGACAACACCACCCCACGACCCCACCACCCCACGACAACACCACCCCACGACCCCACCACCCCACCACCCCACCACAACACCACCCCACGACCCCATCACCCCACCACAACACCACCCCACGACACCATCACCCCACCACCCCATGACAACACCACCCCACGACCCCATCACCCCACCACCCCATGACAACACCACCCCACGACCCCATCACCCCACCACCCCACAACAACATCACCCCACGACAACACCACCCCATCACCCCACCACCCCATCACAACACCACCCCACGACCCCATGACCCCACGACAACACCACGCCATGACCCCACCACCCCTAAACCCCACCACTTCACAACCTCATCACCCCACGACAACACCACCCCACGACCCCATGACCCCACCACTTCACGACCCCACCACCCCTAAACCCCACGACCCCATGACCCCATGTTGCAGTTTGAGTCTCCTTACCGTCCAGCAGAGTCCGGATGAGGGCCAGGAGTCCCGGGTTCTCACTGATGCACTTGAGTCCTTTGACACTGATGCTGACGTTGTACAGAGTCATCAGCATCAACCTGCAGCCAGACACCGTATGAGCCCTACATGACCCCTAGTGCCCCATGTAGACTACATGACCCCTAGTGCCCCATGTAGACTACATGACCCCCCCAGATGTCCATTGATTAGTGTGTTCATGCGTGTGTAGCCCTGTTATTGTTCTGACCAGTACGACCGTGTGTAACGTGTTCTTCAGCTTCACGTACACCTTCAGCTTGGGGAAGACGCCGGGCGTCATCAGCTCCAAAAGCCTCATCAGCGTGTCCAGCAGAGAGTGGGCCGAGATGGACAGGAAGTCCCGCCCACAGGCCACCGCTGCCACGTCTGATTGGTGGGAAAGAGAGGTTCATGCATTCAGTTTATGTTGCATGCAGATCCTGCAGGAGCAACCGACGCCGTTGACCAGAGAGAACTCACTGGTGATGGTTCCAGCCACAGCCAGAACAAACTGGTGCTCATGGGAGTTGTAGTCCTCAGTATGAGTCTTCAGCTCCTCATCCAGAGACATGACGAAGCTCTCCAGAGTCTGAGAGGCTACGAGCAGGAAGGACTGCAGCTTCCCCTGCACACACACACACACACACACACACACACACACACACATCAGACCTGCACGGTGACCCCTGACCCCGTGCTGGTCCCAGACTCACGTCAGCCAGCCAGCGTGACACTGTGTCCTCATTGGCCGAGCAGCTCCACAGCAGACCTCCGGCCGCTGATCCCAGACCAGCGCAGAAGTTTGCCTGCTGCTGCATGTCTGCTGCACTCTGCCACAGCTGCTCCCGCAGCAGCAGCTTCTCCTACACACACACACACACACACACACACGTACACCCATACACACACACACAGTGAGGAACCCTGAACTCATGGTTCTCTCACCTGTATCTAACCAGGTGGATCTCTCACCTCTCTCTCTTTCTGACACTCGCTCTGCGCTGCATCCAGTCTGGACTGGAGGTGAAGACACTCCTGATGCAACTGATCCTGTTCCTGAGCATGCTGCTCCTTCACTACACACACACACACACACACACACACACACACACACACACACACACACACACACACACACACACACACACAGAGACACTGTTCATCAAGTGAACCACTCCACAGCCTCTCAGCTGCTCTAAGACCAGAGTTATTGTCTTCATAGTAACTCAAGCTAAGCCAAACCCTGTCACACACACACACACACACACACACACACACACACCCTCCCTCCCCCCCTCCCTCCCTCAGGTGGAGCGTACCTGTGTGAGCAGCTCTGGCTGTGTGCAGCATGTGGATCAGGTCTCCGTTCAGGACTCTGGGCAGGAAGTCCCTGAGCTGCATGACCTCTGTGGTCAGCTTCTCCAGATCGCTCTTCCTCACGCGGACAAAGCCGCCCTGCAGGAAGGACAACGCGTAGCAACCCATCGGCCAATCAGCACGCAGCACGGTGACTCATCGCATCAGGTCATACCCCAAGCTCATACCCAGAGCTCATACCCTGTGTTCATACCCTGTGTTCATACCCTGTGTTCACACCCTGTGTTCACACCCCAAGGTCATACCCCGAGGTCATACCATACCCTGTGTTCATACCCAGAGCTCATACCCTGTGTTCACAGTACACCCCGAGGTCATACCATACCCTGGGTCCTCTATAGACCGGGTTCTGCTGAGTCATGTTCTCCTGGCCGTGTTCTACTATGACCAGGTCCTCTATAGACCGGGTTCTGCTGAGTCATGTTCTCCTGACTGTAGTCCACTATGAGCAGGTCCTCTATAGACCGGGTTCTGCTGAGTCATGTTCTCACCTGTTTCCGTGCCTTCCTCTTTGAGTCGTGACTCAGCTTCCCGCCTAAAGACGCTGCCATCTTTATGGTGGTGCGTTTGCGGCCCTGCTGCTCCTGTGGGATTAGGTAGCCTCGCTATGATCATGAATACTCGGTTCAGCAGCTCCGTGGAGTCGAACCAGCATCCGCCATGTTGAGGTTAACAAGTTACCTGAAGCCTCAAAGATAGCGGCTTGTTCCTTACACAAGAGGGTAACTACTTCAAAGTGCCCCCGGACTCGGGTCGGTCCACGGGTCGCGTTCCGACCCGGTTCTGAGCCCCAACGCCTGAAAGAAGAACAGCCTCGAGGTGCTCGGACTAACTCCAGTCCCTCCTAGGCCAGTCCGGGTTTTGTGGTCCCCCCGCGGAGAGAAGCTGATCTCCTTTGTTTGAACCGTTTGGGTCCAGCTCCGTGGGACCGGGACCGGGACCGGGTGAGAACCGCCTCCCTGATGTCGGAGGGCCGCGGACTGGACGAGGAGCTCGCCGGCCGGTTCCCGGTGCACCGCGCGTGTCGGGAGGGAGACGTCGGCGCGCTGGTCGCTCTGGTCCAGCAGCTCGCGGACCCGGAACACCTGACGGCGGAGGACTCGAGCTACGGCTGGAGCCCCTTGCACTGGGCGGCCCACTGCGGACAGGTCGGCTCCTCGGGACCGGGGCAGGGCTCCGTAGTGCAGCATGGACCCGGCTCCTCTCAGTGGTACCTGTAGTCCTCTGGAACCATGGGCATTATAGTCCACACAAGTCATGTACTTGTAGTCCACTGGAACCATGGGCATTGTAGTCCACACAAGTCATGTACTTGTAGTCCACTGGAACCATGGGCATTGTAGTCCACACAAGTCATGTACTTGTAGTCCACTAGAACCATGGGCATTGTAGTCCTCTAGAACCATGGGCATTGTAGTCCTCTGGAACCATGGGCATTGTAGTCCACATGAATCATGTACCTATAGCCCTCTGGATGTGTTCAATGAAGTCCTCTACCCTTGTGTCCTCTGTCCCTGTGTCCTCTGCCCTTGTGTCCTCTACCCTTGTGTCCTCTGTCCCTGTGTCCTCTGCCCTTATGTCCTCTGCCCTTGTGTTCTCTGTCCCTGTGTCCTCTACCCTTATGTCCTCTGTCCCTTGTGTCCTCTGTCCTTGTGTCTGTCCATGTGTCCTCTGTCCCTTGTGTCCTCTGTCCCTGTGTCCTCTCTCCCTTGTGTCCATGTGTCCTCTGTCCCTTGTGTCCTCTGTCCCTTGTGACCTCTGTGTCCTCTGTCCCTCTGTGTCCTCTGTCCCTTGTGTCCATGTGTCCTCTGTCCCTTGTGTCCTCTGCCCTTGTGTCCTCTGTCCCTGTGTCCTCTGCCCTTGTGTCCATGTGTCCTCTGTCCCTTGTGTCCATGTGTCCTCTGCCCTTGTGTCCTCTGTGTCCTCTGTCCCTGTCCACAGCTGGACTGCGTGGTGGTTCTGGTCCAGATGGGTTGTGAGGTGAACTCCGGGACGAGCCGCTTCAACCAGACGGCGACGCACACGGCGGCGTTCGGGGGACACCCGGCCTGCGTGGCCTGGCTCACCGGGGCGGGCGCCGACGCCAACCGCCAGGTCAGTGTCCCGGTCACATCCTGTACGTGTGTAGTGAAATATGTCTGTATATGTGCACCGGTGTGACCTTTGACCTTTGACCCGGGCGTCTTCAGGACCTGGTGGGCGAGGCCCCGCTCCACAAGGCGGCCCGGGCTGGGAGCCTGGAGTGCATCCGGGTCCTGCTGCTGGCGGGAGCTTCAGCCCAGTGAGTCCCGGAGCGACCCCTGACCCGGGCTCTGGTGGTCTGGTGGTCTCTCCTGACCCGTCCTCTGCTCCAGGCTCAGGAACGCCAGCGGGCAGACGGCGGCGGACCTGGCGCTCGCTCACGGCTTCCTGGACTGCTTCAGCTTCATCTCCAGAACCAGCAAGCTGCAGCCGGGCAGGAAGAGGCCGCCGACCCCCGGGGACCAGGTCCACCTGAAGAAAGCCCGGGGGCCTGACAGTAAGACCCCCCCCCCGGCGAGCGCCCGTACCTGAGCCCCCCTGACCGATGTGTCCTGTTCCAGGTGTGGAGGCGGCGGGCGAGGAGCCGGAGAGCATGAGCGAGGAGCCGGACTCAGGTGGGCCGCCGCTTCTGAGACCCCATGTGGATGGTGATGATGCTCAATGACAGGACCTCTGTTTTAAAAGCAGCCGCCGCCATCGGCCCTCATCGCGAGGACCCCAGAAGCCCCGCCCCCTCCTCCCTCCCGGCCAATCGGCAGGCCGCTCGCCGCCCCTCGGCCGACATGTGCGGCGCCCTCCACCTGAGCAGCAGCTGCGTGAGAGAGCGGCCGGCCCGGAGGCTCGGCCTGCTCTACGGCCACTACCACGGCTTTGGGGACACGGCGGAGGAGCTGGACCAGGACTCATGAGGCCCGAGGGACCACCTGGACCAGGACTCATGAGGACTCATGAGGTCTAGCCTCCTGGAGTTCAGGGACTCTCGCTCCAGACGTCCTGATGCCAAAGATAGGAGTCACCAGCAAGTCTACGACACCTTCATGGGGTCTGTGGCTGTTTGCACTATGGGGGGGGGGGGGGGGGGTCTAGATCAGGAGGCGGTCTTCCAGAACCCTCTCAGGACTTTTTGTACAAACTGCTTTTATACGACTGAGATTTATGTTTCATTAAATCATTTAAAGTAACTCATGTTTCACGTTATTGTCCTGATCCACTAAGAGTCCTGATCCACTAAGAGTGGACCAGGAGTTCCCGTTATTGAGTAATTAAATATTTTAATCAGTTTATTTCAGACAAAAGGAAAGTTACATTCATGATGATGTCACGGTGAGGAGGCTTAGGCCCCGCCCCCAAGGGCCGGCTCACCGTGAACCAGACTGCTGCTGGAGGTCACGGTCTCCACCCAGACGCCCCCAGGTCCAGTTGGATGGTCCTCTGCAGACCGGCGATGCTGGCGTCCAGCGCTGCCAGACCGTCTCTGAAGACCGCCTCGGCTCTGGTGTCGCAAGTGGACCCCGACCCGGCGCTCCAATGGGACCGCACTGAGTCCAGGTCCCAGCGCCACTTCACACATGACCGGAAACCATGTGATGGGTCCAGGTGAGGGTTCTGGTCTACAGCGTTCTGGTCTACAGCGTTCTGCTCCAAAGCGTTCTGGTCTCCAGCGTTCCGGTCTCCAGCGTTCTGGTCTCCAGGTCTGGCGTGGGGGTCTTGCGGCTCCACACACTGCAGCTGATCCAGAGACATCAGGAACTGGGTGATGCGGTCACTGGGGGGCTCTGCTGGATCTGGTCTGTGCTGGTTTACAGCTGCAGGCTGATTGGGTGAATCAGTACCCTGAAGAACCCTGAAGAGGAGAAGAGACCAGGTCTACTCACTGGGGTCTGAGCCTGGACCGGCTTGATAAACCGTATACATGCTTCCTTCATCAGGAACACTCCATCAACTGTAGTTGTTATGTGGATGATACTTGATTACCCTCAACTCCTTATTACCAGGCTGCTCTATAAGTCTCTGAGGTCAATTCCTGGTTATCAGTCTGCTCTATAAGTCTCTTAGGTCAACTCCTTATTATCAGGCTGCTCTATAAGTCTCTTAGGTCCCTCCAGTTGATCCAGAATGCTGCAGCTTGTGTTCTCACTAAACTAAGAACAGAGATCACATTACTCCTGCACTAGCTGCTCTGCACTGGCTCCCTGTAAAATCAAGAATCACTTTTAAAATTATTCGCTTAACCTACAAAGCCTTAATTGGTGATGCACCATCATATCTTAAGGAGCTTGTAGTAGCGTATCACCCCACTAGAGAGCTTGTAGTACCATGTTACCCCACTAGAGGGCCTGTAGTACCATGTTACCCCACTAGAGGGCCTGTAGTACCATGTTACCCCACTAGAGAGCTTGTAGTACCATGTTACCCCACTAGAGAGCTTGTAGTACCATGTTACCCCACTAGAGGGCTTGTAGTACCATGTTACCCCACTAGAGGGCTTGTAGTACCATGTTACCCCACTAGAGAGCTTGTAGTACCATGTTACCCCACTAGAGGGCTTGTAGTACCATGTTACTCCACTGCCTCACTAGATGTGGTCACATGACATCTATTTATCCTCCTCCGTTGTCTCCTGAAGGGTTCTTAACTTGAGGTCAAAAGTCAGGGATGTCTATGTGTACAGTTTGTAAAGCCCTCTGAGGGGAATTTGTGATATGAAAAATAAACTCAATTGAATGTGAACCACAAGGAAAAAAAAAAAAAAAAAAAAAAATCAACACGCACACGCACACACACACACTCACATACCTGGTCAGGGCTCCTAGGTCTTCCAGTCGTTGCTGGGCGAGTGAAGCCAATTCACTTTTCTCTCGCTCACTGACCAGCAACCTTCTTCTCGTGGCCTCCAAGTCTACACACACAGACAGACACAGACACACACACACACACACACACACACACATATAATAATGTGTATACAATATAAAAGCAGCTCCAGTGTGATATGGCTGCGTGTGAAGGAGTGAGAGCCTGCACCTGATTGGATGAGAGCATTCTGCGCCTCCCTGTCCTGAAGGACTCTCTGGAGTCCTGCGTGGTCCTCCTGGAGGTCCTGCAGCCGGGACTGAGCGGCGCTGAGCTGCTGCTGCAGAGACAACACTGGACACACACAGGATTCAGACACACAGAGACACACAGAGACACACACACACACCTACAGAGACACACACACTCACACAGACAGAGACACACACACAGAGACAGAAACACACACAGACAGAGACAGACATACACACACACATACACAGAGACAGAGACACACACACAGAGACACACTCTCTCACACACACACACACACACTACCTTCTGAGTAACAGAGCATCTCCAGGTTCTGATGTGTGTCTGCTCTCCCCTTCTGCTGGTTAAGAATCCTCACACGCCTGGAACACACACACACATTATAGACGTACAGTGGGGGGGGGGGGGGGAGTATTTAGTCAGCCACCAATTGTGCAAGTTCTACTACAACTTAAACAGATGAGAGGCTGTGATGTCATCATAGGGAGAGCTCAACTATAAGACAACATGAGGCTGTGATGTCATCAAATTATATATATATATATATATATATATATATATATATATATATATATATATATATATATATATATATATATATATATATATATATACACACACACTATTTATTCTAAAGTGTAGCCCAGCTGTGGAGGTACCTGCAGAGCTGGTTGTGGCTGTGAGGCGGTTGTGGTTCAGTCCAGATGTTTGAACCAGGACCTCTCAGTGTTGAAGACACCGTCTGCTCCAGATGACTGAGCAGCCGCTCTGCTACACTGCCTGCACACACACAAGTTACTGCTTCCATAGATTCTGATCGGACTGTCCGACTGTCAACTGTCCAACTGTCAAAACTGTAAAAACTGTCCGACTGTTAAAACTGTGAAAACTGTCCGACTGTTAAAACTGTGAAAACTGTCCGACTGTTAAAACTGTCAAAACTTTCTGACTTCAAACTGTCCGACTGTCAAATTGTCAGAATTATCCAACTCTCAACTATCCAACTGTTAAAACTGTCCGACTGTTAAAACTATAAAAACTGTCCGACTGTTAAAATCGTGAAAACTGTCTGACTATTAAATTGGTCCGACTGTTAACTGTTAAAACTGTCAAGCCAGACAGGTAGACATACAGGTAGACAGGTTACCTTGTCCAGCAATCAGAGCCTTGAGTTCTCCAAGCAGAGGCTGAACTGTCTTCACCGTCCTGTCCGTCTCCTTCCTGCTGTGACGGTGCTGAGGGACTTCCTCCACATCTCCAGGCTGCATGTTCTTCAAGGAACACCTCCGCCCTCCTGAGCTCTGGACGTATCTCCCAGGGGCAAACCCCTCCCCTCCATCACACCTACAGCAGGTGTGTGAGACTGAGGTCTGGGGACTGACAGGTGAGATGGAGGTCTGGGGACTGACAGGTGAGATGGAGGTCTGGGGGGGAGGGATCGAGGTCTGGGGAGGGCCAGGAAAGATATAGGTTGATTTATCAGGTGGATGGATGGAGGTATGTTTCTGAGGTGGATGGATGGAGGTCGGTTTCTCAGGTGGATGGATGGAGGTATGTTTCTCATGTGGATGGATGGAGGTATGTTTCTGAGGTGGATGGATGGAGGTCGGTTTCTCAGGTGGATGGATGGAGGTATGTTTCTCAGGTGGATGGATGGAGGTATGTTTCCCAGGTGGATGGATGGAGGTAGGTTTTCCAGGTGGATGGATGGAGGTAGGTTTCTTAGGTGGATGGATGGAGGTTGGTTTCTCAGGTGGATGGATGGAAGTCGGTTTCTTAGGTGGATGGATGGAGGTAGGTTTCTTTGGTGGATGGATGGAGGTATGTTTCCCAGGTGGATGGATGGAGGTATGTTTCCCAGGTGGATGGATGGAGGTATGTTTCCCAGGTGGATGGATGTAGGTTGGTTTCTCAGGTGGATGGATGGAGGTTGGTTTCTCCAGTGGATGGATGGAGGTTGGTTTCTCCAGTGGATGGATGGAGGTTGGTTTCTCAGGTGGATGGATGGAGGTTGGTTTCTCCAGTGGATGGATGGAGGTTGGTTTCTCAGGTGGATGGATGGAGGTTGGTTTCTCCAGTGGATGGATGGAGGTTGGTTTCTCAGGTGGATGGATGGAGGTTGGTTTCTCAGGTGGATGGATGGAGGTTGGTTTCTCAGGTGGATGAATGGAGGTTGGTTTCTCAGGTGGATGGATGGAGGTTGGTTTCTCAGGTGGATGGATGGAGGTTGGTTTCTCAGGTGGATGGATGGAGGTTGGTTTCTCAGGTGGATGGATGGAGGTTGGTTTCTCAGGTGGATGGATGGAGGTTGGTTTCTCAGGTGGATGGATGGAGGTTGGTTTCTCAGGTGGATGAATGGAGGTTGGTTTCTCAGGTGGATGGATGGAGGTTGGTTTCTCAGGTGGATGGATGGAGGTTGGTTTCTCAGGTGGATGGATGGAGGTGGTGCCTGGTCCAGGTTGGACTGGACTCTGGTCTGGAGGATGGGGGAACAGGTATCAGTAGAATAGAGGACTGTACCAGTCTAAGCTACAACTTCCTGTCAGATGTTCTCCACCCAAATCCTGACGGAGACTTAGTACCTCTAGATATTATCAATGTGTCTCTACTAACACGTACTAGTCCTTCATAGTACTACCGTTAGTTAGTACCTCGATGAGTCTGTTATTAGTTTCTATTTAGTCTCTTACCCGTCTGTGTGTTTCTGGGTTCTTCCTTCCTGAGGGGTCTACGTGGTCTAGCTGGTCCCCCCTTCACTGGTCTGTAGAGGTCTGTTCAGGTCCACAAGAGGAGGATCAGTTTGGTGCAGTGTACTTTTAGAAGAACTTGTCCAGATGTATTCATGGTACTGTGGAGACGGTCTTCTGACCTGCCTTGTCCGCCTGCAGGATGCCAGTGAGCAAGGCAGCACACCGGTCCAGACCCTCATGGTGAGAAGAGACCTGGGGGGACAGAACACTCACTTAGCCCAGGTGTCGTCTCCATGACGATACAGGATGACAGCCTCTATGGGCTGTGGAGTAATCAGCTCAAAGCCAACGGGTTTAGAGAGATCCGAGCCTACAGCCAACGGGCTTAGAGACCTGGGCCTACAGCCAACGGGCTTAGAGACCTGGGTCTACAGCCAACGGGCTTAGAGACCTGGGCCTACAGCCAACGGGCTTAGAGACCTGGGCCTACAGCCAACGGGCTTAGAGACCTGGGCCTACAGCCAACGGGCTTAGAGACCTGGGTCTACAGCCAACGGGCTTAGAGACCTGGGCCTACAGCCAACGGGCTTAGAGACCTGGGTCTACAGCCAACGGGCTTAGAGACCTGGGTCTACAGCCAACGGGCTTAGAGACCTGGGCCTACAGCCAACGGGCTTAGAGACCTGGGCCTACAGCCAACGGGCTTAGAGACCTGGGCCTACAGCCAACGGGCTTAGAGACCTGGGTCTACAGCCAACGGGCTTAGAGACCTGGGTCTACAGCCAACGGGCTTAGAGACCTGGGTCTACAGCCAACGGGTTTACAGAGCCCTTCAGTACCTGTTCTTCAGGGTCTGTGGATTTGGAGTACAGCGAGTAGGCCGGTTCAGGGCTGGATGGTCCTGGATCCCAAGTCTCTCTGTCACACAGGTAGAGGAGCCAGGTGAGAATGGTCAGTTCATACAGGACCAGGGGCAGTAGATACAGGACATGGGGCAGTAGATACAGGACCAGGGGCAGTAGATACAGGACCAGGGGCAGTAGATACAGGACCAGGGGCAGTAGATACAGGACATGGGGCAGTAGATACAGGACATGGGGCAGTAGATACAGGACCAGGGGCAGTAGATACAGGACCAGGGGCAGTAGATACAGGACATGGGGCAGTAGATACAGGACCAGGGGCAGTAGATACAGGACTAGGGGCAGTAGATACAGGACATGGGGCAGTAGATACAGGACATGGGGCAGTAGATACAGGACCAGGGGCAGTAGATACAGGACCAGGGGCAGTAGATACAGGACATGGGGCAGTAGATACAGGACATGGGGCAGTAGATACAGGACCAGGGGCAGTAGATACAGGACCAGGGGCAGTAGATACAGGACATGGGGCAGTAGATACAGGACATGGGGCAGTAGATACAGGACATGGGGCAGTAGATACAGGACCAGGGGCAGTAGATACAGGACCAGGGGCAGTAGATACAGGACATGGGGCAGTAGATACAGGACATGGGGCAGTAGATACAGGACATGGGGCAGTAGATACAGGACCAGGGGCAGTAGATACAGGACCAGGGGCAGTAATAATAATAACCATTTATTTTATATAGCGCTTTTCAAGTCACTCAAAGTCGCTTTACAGAGTCCAGTCACACACACAGTCATCTCGGTGGTGGTGAGCTACGTCAGGAGCCACAGCTGCCCTGGGGCAGACTGACGGAAGCGTGGCAGCCAATCAGCGCCTACGGCCCCCCCGACCACCACCAACATTCATTCATCCATAGGAACCGGGGTGAAAGCTGTGTGCATGTCTTTATGATGGGGGGGGAAACCGGAGAACCCGGAGGAAACCCACGCAGACACAAGCAGAACATGAGGAGAACATGCAAACTCCACAGAGAAAGGACCTGGGACGACTGGGATTCGAACCCAGGACCTTCTTGCTGTGAGGCGACAGTGCTAACCACTGAGCCACCGTGCTGCCCAGTAGATACAGGACATGGGGCAGTAGATACAGGACATGGGGCAGTAGATACAGGACATGGGGCAGTAGATACAGGACATGGGGCAGTAGATACAGGACCAGGGGCAGTAGATACAGGACATGGGGCAGTAGATACAGGACCAGGGGCAGTAGATACAGGACATGAGGCAGTAGATACAGGACCAGGGGCAGTAGATACAGGACCAGGGGCAGTAGATACAGGACATGAGGCAGTAGATACAGGACATGGGGCAGTAGATACAGGACATGGGGCAGTAGATACAGGACCAGGGGCAGTAGATACAGGAACAGGGGCAGTAGATACAGGACATGGGGCAGTAGATACAGGACATGGGGCAGTAGATACAGGACATGGGGCAGTAGATACAGGACCAGGGGCAGTAGATACAGGACATGGGGCAGTAGATACAGGACCAGGGGCAGTAGATACAGGACATGAGGCAGTAGATACAGGACCAGGGGCAGTAGATACAGGACATGGGGCAGTAGATACAGGACATGAGGCAGTAGATACAGGACATGGGGCAGTAGATACAGGACATGGGGCAGTAGATACAGGACCAGGGGCAGTAGATACAGGACCAGGGGCAGTAGATACAGGACATGGGGCAGTAGATACAGGACATGGGGCAGTAGATACAGGACCAGGGGCAGTAGATACAGGACATGGGGCAGTAGATACAGGACCAGGGGCAGTAGATACAGGACATGAGGCAGTAGATACAGGACCAGGGGCAGTAGATACAGGACCAGGGGCAGTAGATACAGGACATGGGGCAGTAGATACAGGACATGAGGCAGTAGATACAGGACATGGGGCAGTAGATACAGGACATGGGGCAGTAGATACAGGACCAGGGGCAGTAGATACAGGACATGGGGCAGTAGATACAGGACCAGGGGCAGTAGATACAGGACATGGGGCAGTAACATGGACCCACCGTCTCCTGCACAGCGCTCCTCTGACTCCTGTCAGCCTCCCTGACGTCACCACCTGCAGGTCAGAGGCGGTACTGAGTCACCTGGTGAAGCTGCAGCATACCACGTTACCATGACGACAGACAACCATCCTGTAACCCGTAATGTTAACTACACACACACATACACACACTAACCCTTAATGTTAATAACACAAACTAACCCGTAATGTTAACTACACACACACACACTAACCCTTAATGTTAACTACACACACACACACACACACTAACCCTTAATGTTAACAACACACACACACACACACACACACACACACACACACACACACACACAAACACACAAACTACTCTTAGAGACCAGGAGACTCTGGTCCTAGCCGGACCCCGTGACTTGGACCCGGTCCTACCCGGTCCTAGCCGGTCCTAGCCGGTCCTAGCCGGTCCTACCCGGTCCTAGCCGGTCCTAGCCGGTCCTAGCCGGTCCTAGCCGGTCCTACCCGGTCCTAGCCGGTCCTACCCGGTCCTAGCCGGTCCTAGCCGGTCCTACCCGGTCCTACCCGGTCCTAGCCGGTCCTACCTGGCTCCTGGCGGTCCCTCTCATGTTGATGTTTCCGCCATTCCTACGCGCGAGGCTCCGTTTCGCTTCTGCAGCTTCCGGTGTTTTGAAACGGACAGCAGGAGGCTGACCAATCAGAGCGGCTCTGAGAGCGGTGGGCGGGGCCTCAGCCGTCATCAGGAGACCGGAAGTGGTGTAATCACACTAAATGAGATGACGTCTACGTCAGACACGTGCAGTGGAGTAAACATATCAGGTAGTAACGGATTACTCAATGGAAGTACGACTAGCAGCACACAGCGTCCTCCTGAGGGACACGTCCTCCTCACAGCGTCCTCCTGAGGGACACGTCCTCCTGAGGGACACGTCCTCCTCACAGCGTCCTCCTGAGAGACACGTCCTCCTGAGGGACACGTCCTCCTGAGGGACACGTCCTCCTCACAGCGTCCTCCTGAGGGACACGTCCTCCTGAGAGACACGTCCTCCTGAGGGACACGTCCTCCTCACAGCGTCCTCCTGAGGGACACGTCCTCCTGAGAGACACGTCCTCCTGAGGGACACGTCCTCCTGAGAGACACGTCCTCCTGAGGGACACGTCCTCCTCACAGCGTCCTCCTGAGGGACACGTCCTCTCCTCAGCATCACGGGGAGACAGCCCGGTTCAACCCCGGCCTGCTAGTCCTAGTTGAGCTAGTATAGTACTAGTATAGTACTAGTATAGTACTAGCACAACTAGTTCTCTTGGTAGGCTACTAGTTGTCCTAGTGGACTGAGAGCTATACCAGTGGTATAGTGGTCCCTGGAGAAGTGGGTATACTCTTAATTTTGCAATTTTTTTAAAGCAGCTCATACAGCAAAGGATAAACGCCCTGTTTTATAAATAGTGACATACTCTATTTAGTTTACCCAAAAAGTATGAACCTAGTATTATTTACACATTGCCACATGATTCCTGCTGCTTGACCTCAGGGAGTAAGGATTATGAAGTTATGGACCCAATACTGACCCTCAGACTGGTAAGAGACAACTACATAATGATGCACTATTCCTTATCCTTACTACATCCACACAAAACTGGACAACTATTCTCTCGCCTTGCAAGTTGTCCATATCAACCTTTCTTTCTTTTGTAAAGTGTCTCTTGGAACAGCTAATTTACAAAACATAGTGTAGGTCAGAGTGTGGTACTATTATAAAAATAACACGACGTGGAGCAATATTACTGGTCCTACACAGGTGGTGTTATGCATGAGTATAACATTTATTCAACATGAGGCAAACACAGTTTTACAGTCAGAGATTTGTTTATGATGTCAATCAAAAGAGCTAGATGTTATATTCTTGTCATCTAAAAAGAGAAATGTGTGTGCAGACTTTACCTGGTTATTGAACCACTTGTTTCAGCCCATTTCTCTGTTAACATTATTGTTGGTCAGTTAGTTCATGTGTTAGGGTTCTGATCATATTAGTTCATGTGTTAGGGTTCTGATCATATTAGTTCATGTGTTAGGGTTCTGATCATATTAGTTCATGTGTTAGGGTTCTGATCATATTAGTTCATGTGTTAGGGTTCTGATCATATTAATTCATGTGTTAGGGTTCTGATCATATTAATTCATGTGTTAGGGTTCTGATCATATTGGGATTTTAGGATTATTTTTCTGTGCCTTCATTTGGGATGTGAGTCTGTCCGTGTCTTTGTGTCGCGTGGCTTCACATCGCTGGTTTTAATACCGCTGATAGAGAGTCGTCCTGCTCTTACTGGTTGTGAATAATGAACTTATAACAGTCTCTCCGTTCCCGGTTAGAGGCTCTGGGTAAGCGGCCACGTCTCTTGTTGGAGCGCCAGTGAAATAACGTCTCTGATTCACTGTTTTCACCCATCTGATCTCTCCCGTCGCTCCGTGTGTGAATATGGCTCAAGAGTCGAGGGCGGGGCTTAACGGAATACACACACGTGATTGGTCGAGTGTGTGGACGCTGGACGAGAGCCGCGAAGGCAGGAAAAGCTGCGTCGGTGAAATAGAAGCGATCCATCAACAGTTAATAATTTGGAAATAATAATTGGATTTCGGTCCAGGGTCCACAAACAACGGTGACTGGGCCCGGACCCGGACCCGGACCCGGACACGGACCGGACTCGACTTCTCTGTGTCTCTGCAGGTGACTTTTTATTTTGTCACCACACCACATCTATGTTGTTTGATGAAGCCTCAACACTTTTAGAATTACAACTACGGTCATGTTATTGTTCCGACCACAAATCTAAATTCTAAATAATGACAATAAACAGTTTAAGAGCAAAAGGTCCTCCGCTCTGACGAAGCCGTATAATGATAGTAGTAATAAATATACATTGTCATTATATATAATATGGTTAAAGTCATTCATAGACCAACTCTATTCTGCCTCTACCTGGTTGTCACGATACTAACATTATAACTTCTATACCATACCTGCAATAAATATCAGGATACCAGATACAATACTATAACAACAATATGATACCATGAATAAGAGACTGGTATATGTATCTATAATAGTAATGAATTCAATATCTGTATGGTTCACTTCTTACCAACTTGTTCCAACACTTAACACATGGCAGTGATATTAGTTTTAGCCTACAGCCAGATATGAATGAAACTCCATGGAGCCGTCATACATTGATGATCCACTATGAGGCCGTTAAGCCTAGTCTATGCTTCTCCGGCGCGTCGACGGGCGTCAACGCGCTGCAGTCCTTGAGCATTCGAAGTTCTGCGGCGAGGGACGCGTTGCTCTTCGTTGCTCTGCAATTCACCGCCACGTCGCCAGGGGTGTGTG
This sequence comes from Liparis tanakae, assembly GCA_036178185.1. NCBI lineage: Eukaryota > Metazoa > Chordata > Actinopteri > Perciformes > Liparidae > Liparis > Liparis tanakae. Next base: position 9,820,908 of record CM070103.1, on the reverse strand, counting down.
TGTGTGTGTGTGTGTGTGTGGTTTCATGGATTATAGCCGAATCCGTGCTTTTTTCCGGTCGCGTAGTTAGGATTTTTTGGAGGCGCGCGGCAGGCTCCAGCGACCGTCTGCGAAGGGTCTGCGAAGGGTCCGCGGCAGCTGCGCAGCGCGTGAAGCCTAGTTTATGCTTCTCCTACGCGTCGCTCCGCGCCGCCGCGGACCCTTCGCAGGCGGTCGCTGGAGCCTGCCGCGCGCCTCCGTCATGTTGACGCGGACCGTAAGCGTTGTGATTGGTCCGCTCAGAACGTGACTCTCGGCAGCGAGTATATATTCGGTCTGTCTTCCTACACCGCCATTTTTAAAAGTTATCGTGGACCGGTAGCAACAATGGACCAAACAGAAGACTGTGGCCGGAAAAAAAAGCACGGATTCGGCTATAATCCATGAACCACACCGACACACAGACACACACCCCTGGCGACGTGGCGGTGAATTGCAGAGCAACGAAGAGCAACGCGTCCCTCGCCGCAGAACTTCGAATGCTCAAGGTCTCCGGAGAAGCATAGACTAGGCTTAACACGGAGCGGAGCAGCGCGTGAGACAGCGTGACACGGAGCGGAGCAGCGCGTGAGACAGCGTGACACGGAGCGGAGCAGCGCGTGAGACAGCGTGACACGGAGCGGAGCAGCGCGTGACACGGAGCGGAGCAGCGCGTGAGACAGCGTGACACGGAGCGGAGCAGCGCGTGCCCGCTGATCACGGGCTCTTTTAATGAAGTATCATACTAAACATATGCTAAATCATGTACGGACGTTTCAAAGCGTGTGTCGAGTAATGAAGGGGGCGTTTCCTCGAAGCGTGTATCGAGGCTCTCTTCATTTAGGGGAGGAGCCAAAAATGACGTCCGAAGCCTCACTGCCCGGCTGAACCACGTGACTGCTTCGGGAAGCGGTTCAGATTTTGCCAGGAGGTTTGACAGCGATATAAACCCCTCAGACTCCATTCAACATGTGGGTTGTTGGTTGAGTCGAGACGCCACGCCCATCAAAGATGTTTTATTGCGAAGAGCAACACTCCACATTTTCTGTGTCCCACTCCAATCTCATAAACGCCGGCCGGCCAATTGAATTGACCCCCCCCCCCAAAACAAAAACTCCTCTCGGATCTCCACGATTCACGTGGACGAACCATTTTAATTTCAAAACGGTGAATTTGACAAGTTTGCAGGTCTGAGTGCTTCAAGGCCTCCACATGTAAACTCTAATGAGGAACAGAAGAACCTTCAACACAAGAAGCTTTGAACTAACATTTATTCATGACATTATCATAAAGGAACCAAAGATATGCGTAACAGACAAAGTGAGGACACAACTACAACAAGCGGAACAGACAATAAGTGTCACTGGAGCCTCTCCTCTTCCTCCTCTACTCCCATTCATCCTCCTCTGGAGCAGCAGCAGCAGGCTGGCTCCTCAGGTCCTGGTCCTGGAAAGACCCGCCCTGAGGACAGAGGACACGTGAGGGACAGAGGACACGTGAGGGACAGAGGACTAGATGGGACCAGGTACCTTCCTGGAGTCAGTGGAGGCGAAGCCCTTCCCAAAGGGGTTGAATCCTGCAGCTCCACCGCTGCTGAAGGCCGACTCCTCCAACCACGAAGGCACTTCCTGCTGCGCCTGTCACACATCACACATCACACGACGCACGCCACACGACGCATGTTACACGACATATCACACATCACACGACGCACGCCACACGCCACACGACGCATGTTACACGACATATCACACATCACACGACACATCACACATCACACGCCGCACGTCACACGCCACACAACGCATGTCACATGCCACACGACGCATGTTACACGCCACACAACGCATGTCACATGCCACACGACGCATGTTACACGACATATCACACATCACACGCCGCACGTCACATGCCACACGACGCACGTCACACGCCACACGACGCACGCCGCACGTCGCACGTCGCACGTCACACGACGCACGTCACATGCCACACGACGCACGTCGCACGTCACATGCCACACGACGCACGTCACACGCCACACAACGCATGTCACACGACGCATGTCACATGCCACACGACGCACGTCACACGCCACACAACGCATGTCACACGACGCATGTCACATGCCACACGACGCACGTCACACAACGCATGTCACACGACGCATGTCACATGCCACACGACGCATGTTACACGACATATCACACATCACACGCCGCACGTCACATGCCACACGACGCACGACGCACGTCACACGTCGCACGTCACACGACGCACGTCACATGCCACACGACGCACGTCACATGCCGCACGACGCACGTCACACGACATATCACACATCACACGCCAGACGCCAAGACGCGCAGACGCACGCCACGACGCACGCGACGACGACGCCGCACGACGACGCCCGACGCACGCCATGCCACACGACGCATGTTACACATATCACACATCACACGCCAGACGCCGACGCCGTGACGCCGCACGACGACGCCACATGCCACACGACGACGCTACACGCCCCACGCCGACGCCGACGCCACACGACGACGCCACACGACGACGCTACATGCCACACGACGACGCCACATGCCACACGACGACGCCACATGCCACACGACCGACGCCACATGCCACACGACGACGCACACGCCCCACGCCGCCGTCGACGCCGCGACGCCACGACGCGACGCATGCCACACGACGCACGACGCACGTCACATGCCACACGACGCACGTCGCACGTCACATGCCACACGACGCACGTCGCACGTCACATGCCACACGACGCACGTCACACGACGCACGTCACACGCCACACAACGCATGTCACACGACGCATGTCACATGCCACACGACGCACGTCACACGCCACACAACGCATGTCACACGACGCATGTCACACGCCACACAACGCATGTCACACACCACATGCCGCACGACGCACGTCGCACGACGCACGTCGCACGTCACACGCCGCACGACGCACGACGCACGTCACACGACGCATGTCACATGCCACACGACGCACGTCACATGCCACACGACGCACGTCACACGCCACACAACGCACGTCACACGCCACACAACGCACGTCACACGCCACACACGACGCTACACGCCACAAACGATGTCACACGACGCATGTCACATGCCACACGACGCATGTTACACGACATATCACACATCACACGCCGCACGTCGCACGTCGCACGTCGCACGACGCACGTCGCACGTCACATGCCGCACGACGCACGTCGCACGTCACATGCCGCACGACGCACGTCACATGCCACACGACGCACGTCACATGCCACACGACGCCACATGCCACACGACGACGCTACATGCCACACGACGACGTCACACGTCCCACGCCGCACGTCACACGACGCACGTCACATGCCACACGACGCACGTCGCACGTCACATGCCACACGACGCGCGACGCCACACGACGCACGTCACACGCCACACAACGCATGTCACACGACGCATGTCACATGCCACACGACGCACGTCACACGCCACACAACGCATGTCACACGACGCATGTCACACGCCACACGACGCATGTCACACGCCACATGCCGCACGACGCACGTCGCACGACGCACGTCACATGCCGCACGACGCACGTCACACGACGCACGTCACATGCCACACGACGCACGTCACATGCCACACGACGCACGTCACATGCCACACGACGCACGTCACATGCCACACGACGCACGTCACACGCCACACAACGCATGTCACACGACGCATGTCACATGCCACACGACGCATGTTACACGACATATCACACATCACACGCCGCACGCCGCACGACGCACGTCACACGTCACACGACGCACGTCACATGCCGCACGACGCACGTCACACGACGCACGTCGCACGTCACACGACGCACGTCGCACGTCACACAACGCATGTCACACGACGCATGTCACACGCCACACAACGCATGTCACATGCCACACGCCGCACGACGCACGTCACACGACGCACGTCACACGCCACACAACGCATGTCACACGACGCATGTCACATGCCACACGACGCACGTCACACGCCACACAACGCATGTCACACGACGCATGTCACACGCCACACAACGCATGTCACACGCCACATGCCGCACGACGCACGTCGCACGACGCACGTCGCACGTCACACGCCGCACGACGCACGTCACACGACGCACGTCACATGCCACACGACGCACGTCACATGCCACACGACGCACGTCACATGCCACACGACGCACGTCACACGCCACACAACGCACGTCACACGCCACACAACGCATGTCACACGACGCATGTCACATGCCACACGACGCATGTTACACATCACACGCCACGCCGCACGCCGACGCCGCACGCACATGCCGCGACGACGCACGCACACGACGCACGTCACATGCCACACGACGCACGTCACATGCCACACGACGCACGTCACATGCCACACGACGCACGTCACATCACACGACGCACGTCACATGCCACACGACGCACGTCACATGCCACACGACGCACGTCACATGCCACACGACGCACGTCACATGCCACACGACGCACGTCACATGCCACACGACGCACGTCACACGTCCCACGACGCACGTCACATGCCACACGACGCACGTCACATGCCACACGACGCACGTCACATGCCACACGACGCACGTCACATGCCACACGACGCACGTCACATGCCACACGACGCACGTCACACGGCGCATGTCACACGACGCACGTCACATGCCACACGACGCATGTCACATGCCACACGACGCATGTTACACGCCACACGACGCATGTCACACGGCGCATGTCACACGACGCATGTCACATGCCACACGACGCATGTTACACGACACACGACGCATGTCACACGACGCATGCCTGAGTTTCCTGCCAGGCTGAGCTGTGGTGGCGCTCGGCTCCTCCTACCTTGGACAGCACGGTGACCAGGGAGCGGGCCAGCTGGCAGTCGGCGTCGTGGTCGTAGAAGGACACGGCCTTCCCGGTGTTGCCGCAGCGGCCGGTCCTCCCGATGCGGTGGACGTACTCGTCGATGTTGTTGGGGAGGTCAAAGTTCACCACGTGCTGGACGTCCGGGATGTCCAGACCCCGGGCCGCCACCGACGTGGCCACCAGCACCGGACACTTGCCGAAGCGGAAGTCTGCTAAAGCCTGCTCTCGCTCCCGCTGCTCACGGTCACTGAGGACAGGAAGCACTCGGTACCCGACAGGAAGCACTCGGTACCCGACAGGAAGCAGCGGACCCCTCGACCAGGCGGTCCTTACCCGTGGATGCTGGTGGTCAGAACTTTCTCCTGGCACAGGTAGGTGGCGATGAAGTCGGCTTGCCTCTTGGTCCCGACGAACACCATGGTGCGCTCCGACCCTGCAGAGGACCAGTCAGATGAGGCCGCGGCGTTGAGGTCACCCGTTGGTTTGTGGGTAATGAAGACGACATGTGGACTGAGGGAAAGTCATCGTCTCATGGACTCACAGCCGGCCAGCGCCCTGGTGGCGACTGGAGAGAATGCAGCTAAACGAAGACCAGGCATCGTTTATACGTTATACGATCCTCTGCTGAGCCGGCTCATGTTCAGGAGGCCCACCAGGAGGAACACCAGGAGGCTCACCGCTACAGGTACCTGTGGTCTTCAGGAAGTCCAGGAGCTGCTCCCTCTTGGAGAACTTGGTGACCTGGATAAAGGTCTGCTCCACGTCGCTGCAGGCTCCGCCCACCACGCCCACAGCCAGGAACAAGTAGTCTGTCTTGAGGAAGTCGGCCGCCATCCTGCAAACACACAGTTCCACATTCATGCGGGCCGAGCTCCGGCCCCGGGCCGAGGCGCGGTCGGGCGGGAGCAGACCTCTGGATGTCCTCGGGGTAGGTGGCGCTGAACATCAGAGTCTGGCGGTTCTCTTTGGTCGGCATCCCCGGGGAGCCCACCAGGCGGCGCATGTCGGGCTCGAAGCCCATGTCCAGCATGCGGTCGGCCTCGTCCAGCACTAGGTACCGGAGCTTCGTCAAGCCGACCTGGAGCAGAGGTTAGAGATGAACACTCCTTCATTCACACACCTGCAGACTCTGGAGGGTGACTTGTCACCGCCACGTTGTTAGAAGACTCAAAGCTCTTAGAAACACAACTACGGTCATTTTATTGACCACAACTCTAAATAATGACAGTTTAAGAACAAAGGTCTCTGACTAAGCCCTGTAATGATGGTCACAACAAATATAGATTGTGATTATATATAATATGGTTAGTCATTCATGAACCAACTTGAACCAATGGATTGATGTAATTATTTGACACCAGGTATGACCTCACCTTTCCTCTGCCGATCACGTCCAGCAGCCTCCCCGGGGTTCCACACAGCACGTTGCAGCCCCTGAAGATGTCTCTGATCTGGTGTGACGTGCTGACTCCCCCGTAGACCACCACAGGGCGCACACAGGTCCTGAACACACAACGGGAGACACTACAGCTCCCGCTCCGCCGCCGGTCCTCAGACTCACGGGACCGCCCGGCGGCAACGTACCCAAAGGCGAACTTCCTGGCCTCCAGGTAGATCTGGTTGATGAGCTCCCGGGTCGGGGCCACGACGATGGCCTCGGGCTCCTGCTGCTCGCTGAAGGAACTGGCCGCCACGCCGTCGGCCATGAGCTGCTGCAGGATGGGGAGCAGGAAGGCAGCCTGGGCGGAGGAGACGTCACTCGACGAGGCCCTCGGAGCGCCGAGAGGTCCACGCCGCGGGCCTCCGACCCGTCGAGCGTCTGACTCACCGTTTTGCCGGACCCCGTCTGGGCGCAGGCCATGAGGTCCCTGGAGGCAGAGATGATGGGGATGCCGTGCTTCTGCACCGGCGTCGGCTTCAGGTAACCAGACTTGCTGATGTTCTTCCTCAGGGACTCGCACAGCGCCGCCTCGTCGAAGGTCTGAAGGGAACCGAGAGGACCGGTTACCGTTGAACCACACCGCGTTCTTGTGCTTGGCCGAGCATCCGGGCGCCGCTGGTGAACCGATCGGCCAGCTCCCCCTCCTCACCATGATGGCCTTCGGCGGGTTTCTTCCGCTGACGTCCACCATGATGTCATCGTACTTGTCGAAGTTGATGCCTCTCTCATAGTGGGCGAAGATGGAGTCTTCGTCCTCGGGGAGCGTTGGGGGAACGTAGGTGACCCGTGGTCCTGTGGGTCACGAATGGGCGGAGCTTAGTGACACTACAGGACTAATGATGGTTATATCAGGGTCCTTACACATGTTGACCGATGAGTTTCCAGGACTTTAAATCAAATGTCCATTACAAAACTAGAATCTCAGTATAAACATGAAACAGTTGGAACATGTTGCGTATCGAGGTACGCTGGCATATTTTGAGTGTTTCTCTAAAAAACATTAATATTTCAAACTTGGCGTAAATGAACATGTGATTATAACAACATTTCCATGACTTTTCCCAAACTTTTATGATTTAAGTTTTTTCCATGACTTTTCCAGGCCTGTAAATGACCATTTTAAAATTCCATGACTTTTCCAGGTTTTCCATGACGTACAAACCCTGTTACATGCAACAGTTCATTAACTTACTTTCTCCCTCCGCTTCCTCCTTTCCTGGATCGTTAGCTTCTCCTGCGAGACACGAGTCACATGAGTGAAGGACCACAGGGTCAAAGCTAAAACCAGTGAATTAAAACACATCCCAACCATGAGTGAAGCTCTCCTCGTCTTTCCCCCGGTAGCCTGCAGACAGAAGACACTGGACATCACCGACATGAACCATGGCTACGGTCAACCATCCTGAAGGTTAGCGCCGCTTACCTCCTCCAGAGCTTCCTCCACTGTCCCCACCTTCAACACATTACTCCATTAGAAACATCTCAGAAACCATCATCACGTCAACCTGAATCAAGAGCTACCTCGTCTGAACCCTCCTCCTCCTCCTCCTCCTCCTCCTCCTCCCCTGAAGCCTGTTCAGAACACAATTTAAACAGAGAACACTCCTAGGATACCAGTTAGTGGCGTGAGCTCATGTGGTGGACAACAGAAAAGCAAACAGACCATTGTCATGAGCTCCATCCCCGTCTCCTGTAGAATAAAGACGAGCATGTCGTCAGCTGAAAGTTTTTCAAAGAGTTTTGCTCACAAGAAACGAGAACGTTACCATTGCTGCGGTCCTGTCTGCCGAATCCTCGGCTGCGCCCTGAGGAGCGAACGCGACACTTTCATCAAATCTGAGAACGGACATTATCTGCTAATACTCTTCGTCCAGGAGGCTAATTGTGATGTTTGAGGTCCTTTCCCTAAAAACCATGTATCCCAAGTCTACAGTAACGGCCTCCTCACACATATCCTTTAACCCTTGTATGGTATTCTGGTCTGTGGGACCCGTTTTCATCAAAACAAAAATAATATCATTCATTATTTTTTTTAACTCAGACTTATTGGCCTTGGCTCATTTTCTGCGAAGAACATATATCAGACAACGTTTTCATCGACAGCCCACCGTAACCCCCCCCTACACATTTGTATTCCATACAGGGTGTTCGGGTCCACTGGACCCGGGCTAATAAAAGTGTGGAAGTTGTTGGTCCTGTGTACCTTCAGTCTGTCCTCCTCATGTCTGGGCCTGCCGTAAGTGTGTACAGAAGGCCCAGACATGAGGAGGACAGACACTGTGTGTGTGTGTGTGCCCGCGTGTGCGTGTGTGTTCGCATGCGTGTGTATGTGAGTGGGCCTGCTGTAAGTGTGTGTGTTTGTGTGTATGTGAGTGGGCCTGCTGTAAGTGTGTGTGTGTGTTTGTGGGCCTGCTGTAAGCTAAGTATGCTAATCTAAGTATGTGTGTCAGTGGACATAACATCACATGTGACAATTTTTGTACATCGTACAAGCTGGGACAGGAGCTCCTAAAGAGGAAACTGACCGTGGTTGGAACGATGAGAAAAAAAAGGTCTGAAGTCCCACCTCAATTTCTGCCTACAAAGAACAGGCATGTCAACTCGTCTAAGTTTGTCTACACGGCTGACACATCCCTGGTATCATATGTGCCAAAGAAAACCAAAAATGTGGTACTCATGAGTACACTACACTGGGATGGGAGAATCTGTGGCCTGGAGCGTCATAAACCAGAGATAATGATGGACTACAATGCCTCAAAAGGAGGAGACAACTTGGACAAGCTGGTGTCTGCCTACAGTTGCAAGAGGAGGACCCTACGCTGGTCACTGGGGATTTTTCTTTGACATGCTGGACATCTCGGCGTACAACGCCTTGGTCATCTGGATGGCATTGAACCCAGAGTGAATGAAATTCAATACAAATTCAAATGAATAAAAGTCAATAGTTATGAACAACCTTGCTTCATTTGTAAATTTGTGGAATATTGTGCACTCATATCTTGTTTGAAATTAGTTTTCTTGATTTGATCAACAACTACAAAAAGAAACACTAGCACTTTCATATTTGTTGAATTCATGAATTCATAATGTGTTAACAAAATTAAAAGGGATAATTTTTTTTAAACATATTTGCTGTTTATATTGCTCGTAATTGGGATGAAGAAAACATCCGTTCAGTATTTTAACATCAAATTGTTTGATTGTGTTGAATTAAAAGCCCAAAAATACAGAGGGTCCAACAGACCCACAACACCTTCTGAGTAACAAAAAAATGAATACCATACAAGGGTTAAGGACTTCAACAGTTACTCTGTGGACCTCACCGCTGCCTCTGAAACCGCCTCGTTCTCCTCCAGAACTGTTCCGGTCGTTTCCGCCTGTGAAGAACAAGATGGCGCGTCAGGAGCACCGAGGGCTGCGCCCCCTCGTTTAGCATCGTACCGCACATCGCTTACCGTTGTCGGTCTCTTCACCTCCTACAGAAAACAAATTAGATGTCATCATTCTATAATACATAGTTAATCACGAGTGTACACCAATGTCTAATCCCTGTGCTGCGGTGTAAGTCTGCAACAGTACACGTCAGTCTGTAGAATGTGGCGCCATCTAGTGGTGCGTTTGCATATTGCAACCAACGGACCACAGTGAGCAGAACTTGGCCCGTTTACTCAGGCCGCCCTGTGGCCCTCAAAGGACACATCTACAGATTATTTCAGACATTCTAGTCTGTAACATGTCAGATATCACTAGTTGGAGGAAAGACGTGATTTAAATAATCATAATGTGTTAAATGAATTGTACCGGAGGAGAAAGAGCTTTTAAATCCTCCTCCCCTGCCTCTTCCGCCACGACCTGGAGACAAAGGGAAAGCATTGTTCATGGAGGTGCCACGGGGCGTTGGTGCTGTCATTGCTCCAGACTCGCCTCCTCCAAAGCCACCGCTGTTCCAGGAGCTCCCTTGAGTGCCTAGAGAGGAGCATGACGTCACCTCAACGTGCACAGGAGCACATGGCAGTCAGAGATGTCCTATGTACTATCTTATCTTGTCCTATGGGGTGACCTACCTTCACTGTAGGAGTGACTGGCGGCTGCTGTGGTGCTGCTAGCGGTTTCCTGTGGAGTAAAACATGTCACGCGTCTGGCTGCTGGGACCAAGATGGCCGAATGCAGCTCCCCTTACCTGTTCCTCCCACTCGTCCATGTCGTCACCTGAACACACGGAGGACGTCAGAGGCGGATAGTACGAATACATGACGTCACACCTGTGTCTTTACAGTCAAGTCGCTAGCGACAGCTTGCGGCCTAGCACGTGGCGACTGAACGCTAACCGTTCATAAGCTGATTTCATAAACTAACCTCTCATAAGCTAACCGTTCATAAGCTAACCTCTCATAAGCTAACCTCTCATAAACTAACCTCTCATAAGCTAACCTCTCATAAACTAACCTCTCATAAGCTAACCGTTCATAAGCTAACCTCTCATAAGCTAACCTCTCATAAGCTAACCTCTCATAAGCTAACCTCTCATAAGCTAACCTCTCATAAACTAACCTCTCATAAGCTAACCTCTCATAAGCTAACCTCTCATAAGCTAACCTCTCATAAGCTAACCTCTCATAAACTAACCTCTCATAAGCTAACCTCTCATAAACTAACCGTTCATAAACTTTATGAACGGTTAGCTTATGAGAGGTTAACTTAGTTTAATAAACTAACCTCTCAAACTAACCGTTCATAAACTTTATGAACGATTAGTTTGAAACTAACGTGTCATAAGCTAACTCATAAACTAACCTCGTGAGCTAATGCACGTTAAGCTCGCCACGTGGAGCGTGTGTGTGTGTGTGGGGGGGTGGCCCTCGTGGAGCTAGCCTCGTGCCCGAGGTAGCTAATGCTAACCAGTTAGCGGCTAGTCCCTGCTATCGTTAGCCATTCCTTGCTAGCTTAAAGTGCTACAGTACCACTCTAACCCGTTTGGCCCACGTCGATAGAGCGAACACGACGACGCGGCACGACATCATAAAGCAGAGGTACAGACGCGACATGAAGGTGAAGGGCACGAGGCTTCATGCGCGAGGCAGCCGCAAGGTGCGCCCGCGGCAGGTAACTTATCCCGATCCGCGCGCACCGCGTGGAGAGCCCGGTACCGACGACACGTCATGAACTATGAACTGTAAAGTACCAACTATAAACTATGAACTATGAACTGTAAAGTACCAACTATAAACTATGAACTATGAACTGTAAAGTACCAACTATAAACTATGAACTCCGCCGCCGTACCTACCTTGGCGCTCGTCTCGGGTCTGTGCCTCGTGCTACCTCCGCTCAGTCAGGGCCCTGCTTCGTTCAGGGTCGTGTGCAAAAGTGTGCACGCGGACCTACTCGTTCGGGTTGCCAGTTCCGCTGATTTCCCGCCCAGTCAGATAGTGTTTGAAAATACGTCAGATGAGTTGAATGATTGAGGAGTACACACTGTAGTACATGTCCTCGTCCTCTAGGGGACACAGAGGAGTACACACTGTAGTACATGTCCTCGTCCTCTAGGGGACACAGAGGGTACACAGGGGGACACAGAGGAGTACACACTGTAGTACATGTCCTCGTCCTCTAGGGGACACAGAGGAGTACACTGTAGCATGTCCTCGTCCTCTAGGGGACACAGAGGAGTACACACTGTAGTACATGTCCTCGTCCTCTAGGGGACACAGAGGAGTACACACTGTAGTACATGTCCTCGTCCGCTAGGGGACACAGAGGAGTACACACTGTAGTACATGTCCTCGTCCGCTAGGGGACACAGAGGAGTACACACTGTAGTACATGTCCTCGTCCTCTAGGGGACACACAGAGGAGTACACACTGTAGTACATGTCCTCGCCCTAGGGGACACAGAGGAGTACACACTGTAGTACATGTCCTCGCATGTCCTCGTCCTCTAGGGGACAGGCACACACTGTAGTACATGTCCTCGTCCTCCTAGGGACACAGAGGGAATTACACACTGTAGTACATGTCCTCGTCCGCTGGACAGAGAGTACACACTGTAGTACATGTCTGTAGTACATGTCCTCGTCCTCTAGGGGACACAGAGGAGTACACACTGTAGTACATGTCCTCGTCCTCTAGGGGACACAGAGGAGTGGAGTACACACTGTAGTACATGTCCTCGTCCGCTAGGGGACACAGAGGTACACACTGTAGTACATGTCTCGTCCGCCCGCTAGGGGACACAGAGGAGTACACACTGTAGTACATGTCCTCGTCCTCTAGGGGACACAGAGGTACACACTGTAGTACATGTCCTCGTCCTCTAGGGGACACAGAGGTACACACTGTAGTACATGTCCTCGCCCCGCTAGGGGACACAGAGGAGTACACACTGTAGTACATGTCTGCGTCCTAGGGGACAGAGGAGTACACACTGTAGTAGATGTCCTCGTCCGCTACGGGACACAGAGGAGTACACACTGTAGTACATGTCCTCGTCTCTAGGGGACACAGAGCACACACTGTAGTACATGTCCTCGTCCTCTAGGGGACAGAGAGTACACTGTAGTACATGTCCTCGTCCTCTAGGGGACACAGAGGAGTACACTGCTGTAGTACATGTCCTCGTCACTCTAGGGGACACAGAGGAGTACACACTGTAGTACATGTCCTCGCCCTCTACGGGACACAGAGGAGTACACACTGTAGTACATGCCCTCGTCCTCTAGGGGACACAGAGGAGTACACACTGTAGTACATGTCTCGTCCTCTAGGGGGACACAGAGAGCCACACTGTAGTACATGTCCTCGCCAGCTTAGGGACACAGAGGAGTACACACTGTAGTACATGTCCTCGTCCTCTAGGGGACACAGAGGAGTACACACTGTAGTACATGTCCTCGTCCTCTAGGGGACACAGAGGAGTACACACTGTAGTACATGTCCTCGTCCTCTGGGGACACAGAGAGTACACTGTAGTACATGTCCTCGTCCTCTAGGGGACACAGAGGGTACACACTGTAGTACATGTGTCCTCGTCCGCTAGGGGACACAGAGGAGTACACACTGTAGTACATGTCCTCGTCCTCTAGGGACACAGAGGAGTACACACTGTAGTACATGTCCTCGTCCTCTAGGGGACCCAGAGGGACACTCCCCTGGGACAACAACACATGTATTCAAGTCTCAAACAAAATTCAACCAAGAAAAGAAGAACCAATCCTGGTCTCTCCCCTGGTCCTGGTCCAGGTCCCTCCCTCCCGGTCTTGGTCCCTCCTTGGTCCTGGTCCCAGTCCCTCCCTGGTCCCGTCTTCTCCACTCTGTCCTGGTCCCTCCCCTGGTCTTGGTCCCTCCCATCCTGGTCCCTCCCTGGAATGTGGCGCCATCTAGTGGTGCGTTTGCATATTGCAACCAACGGACCACAGTGAGCAGAACTTGGCCTGTTTACTCAGGCCGCCCTGTGGCCCTCAAAGGACACATCTACAGATTATTTCAGACATTCTAGTCTGTAACATGTCAGATATCACTAGTTGGAGGAAAGACGTGATTTAAATAATCATAATGTGTTAAATGAATTGTACCGGAGGAGAAAGAGCTTTTAAATCCTCCTCCCCTGCCTCTTCCGCCACGACCTGGAGACAAAGGGAAAGCATTGTTCATGGAGGTGCCACGGGCGTTGGTGCTGTCATTGCTCCAGACTCGCCTCCTCCAAAGCCACCGCTGTTCCAGGAGCCCTTGAGTGCCTAGAGAGAGAGCATGACGTCACCTCAACGTGCACAGGAGCACATGGCAGTCAGAGATGTCCTATGTACTATCTTATCTTGTCCTATGGGGTGACCTACCTTCACTGTAGGAGTGACTGGCGGCTGCTGTGGTGCTGCTAGCGGTTTCCTGTGGAGTAAAACATGTCACGCGTCTGGCTGCTGGGACCAAGATGGCCGAATGCAGCTCCCCTTACCTGTTCCTCCCACTCGTCCATGTCGTCACCTGAACACACGGAGGACGTCAGAGGCGGATAGTACGAATACATGACGTCACACCTGTGTCTTTACAGTCAAGTCGCTAGCGACAGCTTGCGGCCTAGCACGTGGCTTACTCGAACGCTAACCGCTCATAAGCTGATTTCATAAACTAACCTCTCATAAGCCAACCGTTCATAAGCTAACCTCTCATAAGCTAACCTCTCATAAACTAACCTCTCATAAGCTAACCTCTCATAAACTAACCTCTCATAAGCTAACCGTTCATAAGCTAACCTCTCATAAGCTAACCTCTCATAAGCTAACCTCTCATAAGCTAACCTCTCATAAGCTAACCGTTCATAAACTAACCTCTCATAAGCTAACCTCTCATAAGCTAACCTCTCATAAACTAACCTCTCATAAGCTAACCTCTCATAAGCTAACCTCTCATAAGCTAACCTCTCATAAACTAACCTCTCATAAGCTAACCTCTCATAAGCTAACCTCTCATAAGCTAACCTCTCATAAACTAACCTCTCAAACTAACCGTTCATAAACTTTATGAACGGTTAGCTTATGAGAGGTTAACTTAGTTTAATAAACTAACCTCTCAAACTAACCGTTCATAAACTTTATGAACGATTAGTTTGAAACTAACGTGTCATAAGCTAACTCATAAACTAACCTCGTGAGCTAATGCACGTTAAGCTCGCCACGGGAGCGTGTGTGTGTGTGGGGTGGTTCGTGGAGCTAGCCTCGCGTCGAGGTAGCTAATGCTAACTAGTTAGCGGCTAGTCCCTGCTATCGTTAGCCATTCCTTGCTAGCTTAAAGTGCTACAGTACCACTCTAACCCGTTTGGCCCACGTCGATAGAGCGAACACGACGACGCGGCACGACATCATAAAGCAGAGGTACAGACGCGACATGAAGGTGAAGGGCACGAGGCTTCATGCGCGAGGCAGCCGCAAGGTGCGCCCGCGGCAGGTAACTTATCCCGATCCGCGGGCGCCGCGTGGAGAGCCCGGTACCGACGACACGTCATGAACTATGAACTGTAAAGTACCAACTATAAACTATGAACTATGAACTGTAAAGTACCAACTATAAACTATGAACTATGAACTGTAAAGTACCAACTATAAACTATGAACTATGAACTGTAAAGTACCAACTATAAACTATGAACTATGAACTGTAAAGTACCAACTATAAACTATGAACTATGAACTGTAAAGGGTAAGCCTCCGCCGCCGTACCTACCTTGGCGCTCGTCTCGGGTCTGTGCCTCGTGCTACCTCCGCTCAGTCAGGGCCCTGCTTCGTTCAGGGTCGTGTGCAAAAGTGTGCACGCGGACCTACTCGTTCGGGTTGCCAGTTCCGCTGATTTCCCGCCCAGTCAGATAGTGTTTGAAAATACGTCAGATGAGTTGAATGATTGAGGAGTACACACTGTAGTACATGTCCTCGTCCTCTAGGGGACACAGAGGAGTACACACTGTAGTACATGTCCTCGTCCTCTAGGGGACACAGAGGAGTACACACTGTAGTACATGTCCTCGTCCTCTAGGGGACACAGAGGAGTACACACTGTAGTACATGTCCTCGTCCGCTAGGGGACACAGAGGAGTACACACTGTAGTACATGTCCTCGTCCTCTAGGGGACACAGAGGAGTACACACTGTAGTACATGTCCTCGTCCTCTAGGGGACACAGAGGAGTACACACTGTAGTACATGTCCTCGTCCTCTAGGGGACACAGAGGAGTACACACTGTAGTACATGTCCTCGTCCGCTAGGGGACACAGAGGAGTACACACTGTAGTACATGTCCTCGTCCGCTAGGGGACACAGAGGAGTACACACTGTAGTACATGTCCTCGTCCTCTAGGGGACACAGAGGAGTACACTCTGTAGTACATGACCTCGTCCTCTAGGGGACCAGAGGACACTCCCCTGGGACAACAACGTGTATTCCAAAGTCTCAAACAAAAATTCAACCAAGAAAAAGAACCAATCCTGGTCTCTCCCCTGGTCCTGGTCCAGGTCCCTCCCCCGGTCTTGGTCCCTCCCTTGGTCCTGGTCCCAGTCCCTCCCCTGGTCCCGGTCTCTCCACTTGTCCTGGTCCCTCCCCTGGTCTTGGTCCCTCTCCTGGTCCTGGTCCCTCCCCTGGTCTTGGTCCCTCTCCTGGTCCTGGTCCAGGTCTCTCCCCTGGTCCTGGTCCCTCTCCTGGTCCTGGTCCTGGTCCCTCCCCATGTCCTGGTCTCTCTCCTGGTTCTGGTCAAGGTCCCTCCCTTGGTCCTGGTCCCGGTCCCTCCCCTGGTCTTGGTCCCTCTCCTGGTCCTGGTCCTGGTCCCTCCCCTGGTCCTGGTCCCGGTCTCTCCCATGGTCCTGGTCCCTCTCCTGGTCCTGGTCCCGGTCTCTCCCCTGGTCCTGGTCCAGGTCCCTCCCTTAGTCCTGGTCCTGGTCCCTCCCCTGGTCCCGGTCCCTCCCCTGGTCCTGGTCCTGGTCTCTCCCCTGGTCCTGGTCCCGGTCTCTCCCTTGGTCCTGGTCCCTCCACTGGTCCTGGTCCCGGTCCCTCACCGTGTCCCGGTCCCTCCCCTGGTCCTGGTCCCGGTCCCTCCCCTGGTCCTGGTCTCTCCCCTGGTCCTGGTCTCTCCCCTGGTCCTGGTCCCTCCCCTGGTCCTGGTCCCTCCCCTGGTCCTGGTCCCGGTCCCTCCCCTGGTCTTGGTCCCTCTCCTGGTCCTGGTCCCGGTCTCTCCCCTGGTCCCGGTCCCTCCCCTGGTCCTGGTCCCTCCCCTGGTCCTGGTCCTGGTCTCTCCCCTGGTCCTGGTCCCGGTCCCTTCACTGGTCCTGGTCCCTCCCCTGGTCCTGGTCTCTCCCCTGGTCCTGGTCCCGGTCCCTCCCCTGGTCCTGGTCCCTCCCCATCTCCTGGTCTCTCCCCTGGTCCTGGTCTCTCCCCTGGTCCTGGTCCTGGTCCCTCCCTTGGTCCTGGTCCCGGTCCCTCCCCTGGTCTTGGTCCCTCTCCTGGTCCTGGTCCCGGTCTCTCCCCTGGTCCTGGTCCCTCTCCTGGTCCTGGTCCCTCCCCTGGTCCTGGTCTCTCCCCTGGTCGTGTTCCCGGTCCCTCCCCTGGTCCTGGTCCTGGTCCCGGTCTCTCCCCTGGTCCCGGTCCCTCTCCTGGTCCAGGTCCCTCCCCTGGTCCTGGTCCCGGTCCCTCCCCTGGTCCTGGTCTCTCCTGGTCCTGGTCCCGGTCTCTCCCCTGGTCCTGGTCTCTCCCCTGGTCGTGTTCCCGGTCCCTCCCCTGGTCCTGGTCCCGGTCCCTCCCCTGGTCCTGGTCCCTCGCCTGATCGCGGTCCCGGTCCCTCCCCTGGTCCTGGTCCCTGGTCCCGGTCCCTCCCCTGGTCCTGGTCCCTGGTCCCGGTCTCTCCCCTGATCCTGGTCCTGGTCCCTCCCCTGGTCCTGGTCCCTGGTCCCTCACTGTGTCCTGGTCCCGGTCCCTCCCCTGGTCCTGGTCCCTCCCCTGATCCTGGTCCCTGGTCCCGGTCCCTCCCCTTGTCCTGGTCTCTCCCTTGGTCCTGGTCTCTCCCCTGATCCCGGTCCTGGTCCCTCACCCGTGTCCTGGTCCCGTGTCCTGGACTCCTCTCTGTACTGGTCTTGTTAGACCTTAGTCCTGATAGAGGACTCCTCTCTGTACTGGTCTTGTTAGACCTTAGACCTGATAGAGGACTCCTCTCTGTACTGGTCTTGTTAGACCTTAGTGCTGATAGAGGACTCCTCTCTGTACTGGTCTTGTTAGACCTTAGTGCTGATAGAGGACTCCTCTCTGTACTGGTCTTGTTAGACCTTAGTGCTGATAGAGGACTCATCTCTGTAAGAAAACAATAAGAAAACACGAAGAAAACAAAACAAAAAAACACACAAAGAAAACAATAAGAAAATAATAAGAAAAGACGAAGAAAACAATAAGAAAACACGTTATTTTCGTGTTCGATATTATTATTATTATTATTATTATTATTATTATTATTATTATTATGAAACGATCAGAACGTCCACGGACCGGGCCCGGGAGACCCCGGGAGTCCCTGAGGGAGCAGTCCAGGTCCTCGGAGCTGTGATCCAGTCCAGCTCGTCTGTTGCAGGAGCTAGAACGCAATGCATTGTGGGACGTAGGTCGACGGCGAAGTCAAGATGGCTGTGTACCTCAGGCGGAGCAAGAGCCTGCTGCAGCAAGGCCGCGGACCACGCGCCGAATAGAGGACCTGCAGACTCGACGAGGACTCGACCCGCGGAGGACCGGGACCACAGAGAGCAGCACCGCGGAGCAGCGAGGGAGCGAGGCAGCGAGGAGGAGCCGGACCGTGAGTGCGCCGCCACAGGCCGAGCCGGGGCGGCTAGCTAGCTCCTCCTGCTAGCTAACAGAGCGCTCCTCCTGCTAGCTAACAGAGCGCTCCTCCCGCTAGCTAACAGAGCGCTCCTCCCGCTAGCTAACAGAGCGCTCCTCCCGCTAGCTAACAGAGCGCTCCTCCCGCTAGCTAACAGAGCGCTCCTCCCGCTAGCTAACAGAGCGCTCCTCCCGCTAGCTAACAGAGCGCTCCTCCCGCTAGCTAGATCCCTGCGGCTGTCGCCCTGTTGTGTAGCCAGCCGCGGTGTTAGCAAGGGGCTCGCGCTACAGACAGAGACGGGGCTCGCGCTACAGACAGACGGGCGCGCGCTCCATAACAGACAGGGCTCGCGCTACAGACAGACGGGGCTCGCGCTACAGACAGACGGGGCTCGCGCTACAGACAGACGGGACTCGCGCTACAGACAGACGGGGCTCGCGCTCCATGACAGACGGGGCTCGCGCTACATGACAGACGGGGCTCGCGCTACAGACAGACGGGGCTCGCGCTACAGACAGACGGGGCTCGCGCTACAGACAGACGGGGCTCGCGCTCCATGACAGACGGGGCTCGCGCTTCATGACAGACGGGGCTCGCGCTACAGACAGAGACGGGGCTCGCGCTACATGACAGACGGGGCTCGCGCTACAGACAGACGGGGCTCGCGCTAGGTTGTTCTACGGTAGCTTGCTAACTCCTCGTCCGTATGCCACTTCCTCTCTCCTCAGTCCTCTCTCCTCAGTCCTCTCTCCTCAGTCCTCTCTCCTCTCTCCTCAGTCCTCTCTCCTCAGTCCTCTCTCCTCAGTCCTCAGTCCTCTCCCTCAGTCCCTCCTCCTCAGTCCCTCAGTCCCTCTCTCCCTCAGTCCTCTCCCTCAGTCCCTCTCCTCCTCAGTCCCTCAGTCCCTCTCCTCAGTCCTCTCACCTCAGTCCCCTCTCCTCAGTCCCTCTCCTCTCTCAGTCCTCTCTCCTCAGTCCTCCCTCCTCAGTCCTCTCCCTCAGTCCCTCTCCTCAGTCCCTCTCCCTCAGTCCCTCCTCAGTCCCTCCTCTCCTCAGTCCTCTCTCCTCAGTCCTCTCTCCTCAGTCCTCTCTCCTCAGTCCTCTCTCCTCAGTCCTCAGTCCTCTCTCCTCAGTCCTCTCTCCTCAGTCCTCTCTCCTCAGTCCTCTCTCCTCAGTCCTCTCTCCTCAGTCCTCAGTCCTCTCTCCTGGGCTCGTGTCAGGTGTTGTATGAGCTGCTCGTCAGGAACCTTTGTCATGACTGTGCGACACGTATCATAATAATCCTCAGGCTGAGACAGCGAGCAGCGAGGAGCCGTGACCCCGGCGCTGTGCAGGCGTCTGGCCCTCTGGTGTGTGACGGTGTTGTCACGGTGTGTCACGATGTATGACGGTGTGTCACGGTGTTGTCACGGTGTGTGATGGTGTTGTCACGGTGTATGACGGTGTGTCACAGTGTTGTGATGGTGTTGTGATGGTGTTGTCACGGTGTGTGACGGTGGTGTGACGGTGTTGTCACGGTGGTGTGATGGTGTTGTCACGGTGTTGTGACGGTGTGTGATGGTGGTGTGTCAAGGTGTGTGATGGTGGTGTGACTGTTGTGGCGGTGTGTGATGGTGGTGTGTGACGTGTTGTGACGGTGGTGTGACTGTGTTGTGACGATGTGTCACGGTGGTGTCACGGTGTGTGACGGTGGTGTCACCTGGTGTGTGATGGTTGTGTGATGATGGTGTGACTGTTGTGACGGTGTGTCACGGTGTGTGACTGTGTTGTGACGGTGGTGTCACGGTGTGTGATGGTGGTGTGACTGTGTTGTGACGGTGTGTGATGGTGTTGTCTGTTGTTCCTCCAGAGAACACGAGGAGCCTGGCAGAGAAACCCTGAAGCAAGCCGAATGTAAGTCGAGCCGTTCTCTTTGTGCCTGTGTGTCTGTACCGTGTTATAAGCTCTGCTGACGTGTTGTTAACGTGTTATAATTCATGCTGACTAGAGATGAACCGATCAGGTTTTTTGGTACCGATCACTCAAATCAGTATCTGCCGATCCGAAAATACAGATCACCGAGTCGATTGAAGCATTTTATTTAATTGATACATTAAAATAGTTTGATTGCTATTGTAGGGGATTGATTTCAGATATGTATGGAACACATCTGCGTTATTCATTTCCTGGAGCTCTTGGGGAAATCTATATACAGGACTTATTTTAACATAAAAAAGTAAAAAAAGACTTATTTTTATAAACTCTTCCTTGGTACAGTAAACATGTTTTAATGTTAGCATAATTTAAGCTAAATCTCAGAAACGATCTATAAAGATACAAAATCAGTTCATTGTTAACTTGTGAACAGACATGTGAACATCAGTCTATAGTCAGACATGTGAACATCAGTCTGTAGGGTCAGACATGTGAACATCAGTCTGTAGGTCAGACATGTGAACATCAGTCTATAGGGTCAGACATGTGAACATCAGTCTGTAGGGTCAGACATGTGAACATCAGTCTGTAGGGTCAGACATGTGAACATCAGTCTGTAGGTCAGACATGTGAACATCAGTCTGTAGGGTCAGACATGTGAACATCAGTCTATAGGGTCAGACATGTGAACATCAGTCTATAGGTCAGACATGTGAACATCAGTCTATAGGGTCAGACATGTGAACATCAGTCTGTAGGGTCAGACATGTGAACATCAGTCTGTAGGGTCAGACATGTGAACATCAGTCTATAGTCAGACATGTGAACATCAGTCTATAGTCAGACATGTGAACATCAGTCTGTAGGGTCAGACATGTGAACATCAGTCTATAGGTCAGACATGTGAACATCAGTCTGTAGGGTCAGACATGTGAACATCAGTCTATAGGGTCAGACATGTGAACATCAGTCTATAGGTCAGACATGTGAACATCAGTCTATAGGGTCAGACATGTGAACATCAGTCTATAGGGTCAGACATGTGAACATCAGTCTATAGTCAGACATGTGAACATCAGTCTGTAGGGTCAGACATGTGAACATCAGTCTATAGGGTCAGACATGTGAACATCAGTCTATAGTCAGACATGTGAACATCAGTCTGTAGGGTCAGACATGTGAACATCAGTCTATAGGGTCAGACATGTGAACATCAGTCTATAGTCAGACATGTGAACATCAGTCTGTAGGGTCAGACATGTGAACATCAGTCTGTAGGGTCAGACATGTGAACATCAGTCTATAGTCAGACATGTGAACATCAGTCTATAGTCAGACATGTGAACATCAGTCTATAGGGTCAGACATGTGAACATCAGTCTATAGGGTCAGACATGTGAACATCAGTCTGTAGGGTCAGACATGTGAACATCAGTCTATAGTCAGACATGTGAACATCAGTCTATAGGGTCAGACATGTGAACATCAGTCTATAGGGTCAGACATGTGAACATCAGTCTATAGTCAGACATGTGAACATCAGTCTATAGGGTCAGACATGTGAACATCAGTCTATAGTCAGACATGTGAACATCAGTCTATAGTCAGACATGTGAACATCAGTCTATAGGGTCAGACATGTGAACATCAGTCTATAGGGTCAGACATGTGAACATCAGTCTATAGGGTCAGACATGTGAACATCAGTCTATAGTCAGACATGTGAACATCAGTCTATAGTCAGACATGTGAACATCAGTCTATAGGGTCAGACATGTGAACATCAGTCTATAGGGTCAGACATGTGAACATCAGTCTATAGTCAGACATGTGAACATCAGTCTATAGTCAGACATGTGAGCATCAGTCTATAGGGTCAGACATGTGAACATCAGTCTATAGGGTCAGATATGTGATCATCAGTCTATAGTCAGACATGTGATCATCAGTCTATAGGGTCAGACATGTGAACATCAGTCTATAGTCAGACATGTGATCATCAGTCTATAGTCAGACATGTGATCATCAGTCTATAGTCAGACATGTGATCATCAGTCTATAGGGTCAGACATGTGAACATCAGTCTGTAGGGTTAGACATGTGAACATCAGTCTATAGGGTCAGACATGTGAACATCAGTCTATAGGGTCAGATATGTGATCATCAGTCTATAGGGTCAGACATGTGAACATGTCGTTACCGTGTTATAAGTCCTGCTCACGTGTTGTTACCGTGTTAATGACATGAATCTGCCTCCTGAACACAGGAAGCGAGCAGCTGCCAAACATCTAATCGAGCGCTATTACCACCAGTTAACCGAGGGCTGTGGGAATGGGTCCTGCTCCAACCCGCGGTGCGCCTCGTCGGCCGGCTGCACTCGCATGGACAACAACGCCGCGGCCGTCAAAGCCCTCGACCTCTACAAGGTCAACGCACAACTGTGTGACCCCCACCCCTCAAAGAAAGTCACGGCCTCGGCGTACCCGGAGAGCAACAGCGACCGCAAGTCCAACTGCAGAGATGTGCACTCCGTACGGGACTCCTTCAGAGGTGAGCGGAGGCCGCCGGCAGAATGAGCCTGCAGAGTGTCGTCTGAACGTTTTCTGACCGTGACGTGTTTCACTCGTAGATGTAAATTACCTGACGGAGGACAAGGTGTACGAGATCCTGGACATCTGTGGGGAGAAGGAAGACTACTCCCCTCTGATCCGGGTCCTGGGCCGGGTGTTCTCCAGCGCCGAGGGCCTGGTGCAGAGCTTCCGGAGGTCCAAGTCTCACACCAAAGAGGAGCTCAAGTCCCTCCAAGGGAAGGACGAGGACAAGGACGAGGATGAGAAGGAGGCGGCCGCCTGCTCCGCCATGGAGGAGGAGGACTCCCCGCCCTCCTCCTCGTCCTCCAGACTGGGAGAGGGCTCCTTGGGGGACGGCGAGGTGCAGAAGCTGGGCCCCGACGAGGTGTCGGTGGACATCGAGGCCGTGCGGCGGGTCTACGAGCGCCTGCTTTCCAACGAGAAGATAGAAGCCGCCTTCCTGAACGCGCTGGTCTACCTGTCGCCCAACGTGGAGTGCGACCTGACCTACCACAACGTGTACTCGCGAGACCTGAACTACCTGAACCTGTTCGTCATCGTCATGGAGAACAGCAACCTGCACAGCCCCGAGTACCTGGAGATCGCCCTGCCGCAGTTCTGCAAGGCCATGAGCAAGCTGCCCCTGAGCGCCCTGGCCAAGCTGGCCCGCTTGTGGTCGCACTACGGCGCCGAGCAGCTCCGCCGCATGGTGGAGACCTTCCAGCAGCTCGTCACCTATAAGGTGATCAGCAACGAGTTCAGCAGCCGCAACCTGGTGAACGACGACGACGCGGTGGTGGCGGCCAGCCGCTGCCTGAAGATCGTCTACTACGCCAACGTGCTGGGCGGCGAGCTGGACACGGAGCACAACGAGGACGAGGACGAGGAGCCCGTCCCCGAGTCCAGCGAGCTCACCCTGCAGGAGCTGCTGGGCGAGGAGCGGCGCAGCAAGAAGGGCCCCCGGGTGGACCCGCTGGAGACGGAGCTGGGTATCCGCACCAACGACTGCCGCCGGCCGCTCATCGGCTTCCAGGAGTTCGTCAACGAGCCTCTGAACGAGGTGCTGGAGATGGACAAGGACTACACCTTCTTCAAGGTGGAGACGGAGAACAAGTTCTCCTTCATGACCTGCCCCTTCATCCTCAACGCCGTCACCAAGAACCTGGGCCTGTACTACGACAACCGCATCCGCATGTACAGCGAGCGGCGCATCACGGTGCTCTACAGCCTGGTGCAGGGCCAGCAGCTCAACCCCTACCTGAGGCTCAAAGTGAGGAGGGACCACATCATCGACGACGCGCTGGTCAGGGTACGTGCTGCCGGAGCCACGCCGACGCACCTGGGCCACCTGCAGATGATCCATGATCCATGTTCTCTACCTGGAGATGATGGATGATCCCTGTTCTCTTGTGTCCAGCTGGAGATGATCGCCATGGAGAACCCTGCCGACCTGAAGAAGCAGCTGTACGTGGAGTTTGAAGGAGAGCAAGGCGTTGATGAAGGAGGCGTCTCCAAGGAGTTCTTCCAGCTGGTGGTGGAGGAGATCTTCAACCCCGATATAGGTGAGGAACCCCGGGGCTCTGAGAAGCTACGCTATTATGAGGACTAATACTGTGTACACGTCCTCACAGTTTGAGGATTTGGGTTGTATGAACTCAAATGAAAGTAACTAACGTTCAGACATCAAAGTGGCCTCTGCAGAGCGCCCCTCCTGATTGGCTGAGCTCAGACTCTGTCCAGAGCCTGACCTCCAGTCCTCCTGTCATCCTCAGGCATGTTCACGTACGACGAGCGCACCCAGCTGTTCTGGTTCAACCCGTCCTCTCTGGAGAACGAGGGCCAGTACACGCTGATCGGCATCGTACTGGGGCTCGCCATCTACAACAACTGCATCCTGGACGTGCACTTCCCCATGGTGGTCTACCGCAAGCTCATGGGCAAGAGGGGCACCTTCAGGGACCTGGCCGACGCCAACCCGGTAACTAGCTCCTCCTCCCGGAGCGCCGCTCTGCGCGCCGCTCTGCGCGCCGCTCTGACCCCGACCCGTGTGTGAAGGTTCTGTTCCAGAGTCTGAATGAGCTGCAGGACTACGAGGGCGACGTGGAGGAGGACATGATGATCACCTTCCAGATCTCTCACACGGACCTGTTCGGGAACCCGCTGACCTACGACCTCCGGGAGAACGGGGACCAGATCCCCGTCACCAACGACAACAGAAAGGTCAACAGACGCGTGTTTGTGTCGCTCTGCGGTGACTGAACCTCGAGGCTAACGTGCTAACGTGCTAACGCACGGTGTGTGTCCAGGAGTTTGTGGCTCAGTACGCCGAGTACATGCTGAACAAGAGCGTGGAGAAGCAGTTCAAGGCCTTCAGGAGAGGCTTCCACATGGTGACCAACGAGTCGCCCCTCAAGTACCTGTTCCGGCCCGAGGAGATCGAGCTGCTGATCTGCGGAAGCAGGGTGAGGGGGGGACGGGGGGGGGAAGGCGAATGGGTCGGCGCCGGGTCTCAACCCCGTGTTTCTCTTCTGCTCAGAACCTGGACTTCCTGGCCCTGGAGGAGACGACGGAGTACGATGGCGGTTACACCAGAGAGTCCCGCATCATCAAGTAAGAGCGGCGAGGGCCGGAGGAGCTGAGGGCCGGCTGCGTGTCGTCTGCGTGTCGTCTGCGTGTAGTCTGCGTGGCGGCTGCGTGTCGTCTGCGTGGCGGCTGCGTGTCGTCTGCGTGTCGTCTGCGTGTCGTCTGCGTGGCGGCTGCGTGTCGTCTGCGTGTCATCTTGTGTCGTCTGCGTGTCATCTGTGAAGAAACACTCCTCAATGTCGAATTAATCCTTTAATGACAGAGGTGAAGGAGCCCTACAATGATACAAACAATTGGAGTATAAGCAAATAGTAATAACTCTTAAATGTGAACCTACAACCTAACATGAATCATCACATGTTACAGCATTACTTATATTATGCAGTTGTTGTATTCATTTAGTTATAAAATATTAAACACTCGACTTACATGAATTAGGCTGAACAGCACAATCAAACCACCGTGACATGAACATGTGCATATCCACAAAATGACCGGTTCCTGTCTGAGCCGGTCATAGCAATATCCTACATTGCCCCCTAGTGGCCAGTGATAAATCCTCCAGTCTGCGTGTCATCTTGTGTCGTCTGCGTGTCATCTTGTGTCGTCTGCGTGTCGTCTGCGTGTCGTCTGCGTGTCGTCTTGTCGTCTGCGTGTCATCTTGTGTCGTCTGCGTGTCATCTTGTGTCGTCTGCGTGTCGTCTGCGTGTCATCTTGTGTCGTCTGCGTGTCAGCTTGTGTCATCTTGTGTCGTCTGCGTGTCATCTTGCGTGTCATCTTGTGTCGTCTGCGTGTCATCTGCGTGTCGTCTGCGTGTCATCTTGTGTCGTCTGCGTGTCATCTTGTGTCGTCTGCGTGTCATCTTGTGTGTCGCCTTGTCGCCTGCGGTCATCTTGTGTCGCTCGGTCAGTCATCTTGTGTCGTCTGCGTGTCATCTTGTGTCGTCTGCGTGTCAGCTTGTGTCATCTTGTGTCGTCTGCGTGTCATCTTGTGTCATCTTGTGTCGTCTGCGTGTCGCCTGCGTGTCGTCTGCGTGTCATCTTGTGTCGTCTGCGTGTCATCTTGTGTCGTCTGCGTGTCATCTTGTGTCGTCTGCGTGTCGCTTGTGTCATCTTGTGTCGTCTGCGTGTCATCTTGTGTCATCTTGTGTGTCGTAAGCGTGTCATCTTGTGTCGTCTGCGTGTCATCTTGTGTCGTCTGCGTGTCATCTTGTGTCGTCTGCGTGTCATCTTGTGTCGTCTGCGTGTCATCTTGTGTCGTCTGCGTGTCATCTTGTGTCGTCTGCGTGTCGTCTGCGTGTCATCTTGTGTCGTCTGCGTGTCATCTTGTGTCATCTTGTGTCGTCTGCGTGTCATCTTGTGTGTCATCTTGTGTCGTCTGCGCGGCGTCTGCGCGGCGTCTGCGTGGTGCTGACGCCTCTTCGTGGTCCTCAGGGAGTTCTGGGAGACGCTGCACTCGTTGGAGGAGGAGCAGAAGCGTCTCTTCCTGCAGTTCACCACCGGCACCGACCGGGCGCCGGTGGGCGGGCTGGGCAAGCTGAAGATGATCATCGCCAAGAACGGGCCCGACACGGACAGGTGACCCAACACACACATACACACGCACAGTACACGTGTGCTCATGTGTGTGTGTGTGTGTGTGTGTGCTCATGTGTGTGTGTGTGTGTGTGTGTGTGTGCTTGTGCCCCTCAGGTTGCCGACCTCTCACACCTGCTTCAACGTGCTGCTGCTGCCGGAGTACAGCGACCGGGAGAAGCTGAAGGAGCGGCTGCTGAAGGCCGTGACCTACGCCAAGGGGTTCGGCATGCTGTGAGGCCCCTCGCCCCGAGGGGAAGAGCAGGGCCGTGATGAAGAGGAGAGGTGGTTCACGGCCAGAGGGGAAGAGCAGGGCCGTGATGAAGAGGAGAGGTGGTTCACAGCCAGAGGGGAAGAGCAGGGCTGTGATGAAGA
The DNA here is from genome assembly GCA_036178185.1 of Liparis tanakae. Classification (NCBI taxonomy): domain Eukaryota; kingdom Metazoa; phylum Chordata; class Actinopteri; order Perciformes; family Liparidae; genus Liparis; species Liparis tanakae. Next base: position 9,793,110 of record CM070103.1, on the reverse strand, counting down.
GGAGAGGTGGTTCACGGCCAGAGGGGAAGAGCAGGGCCGTGATGAAGAGGAGAGGTGGTTCCATCCTGATCGACACGTGGTGTGAATGTTCAGCTCCCTGGTTATTTATTTCTGCTTCATGGGTTCGGTCCCCCACTCATGCGTCCCGGTAGACCTGAGCTACACGAGCGTTGGCTTCTTTACTTTCAGCTCGTCTTCATCACGCTGTTCACTAACTGTGACTCGGCCCACACGGCACATCCTGAGACAGCTGCTGTGTTGGGCCTCTGTTCCTGGGGGGGAGCTGTGTAAGTGCACTTAGACATTGTCAGAATGTTTGTTTGATTGTCTGGAGCGTTTTATTTCATGTCTTCCTGTGTTGACGACTCTAAATAAAACTGTATTTATAACCGGTTGGAACTACGACGGCGTGTCGGGGTCACATTCATGTCTCAGTAACCTCGGGGCGGGGGGGGGGGGGCTGCACACAGTGGTACTTGTTGGGGCTCTTGTTAAACAGCTCCAGTTGAACCACCTGAAGTCAACATGGAGGCCGGTCTCCAGGCTGTAGTGGTGGGCAGCAGCTGATGAGCAGCTGATGGAGCTCCTTCCTCAACAGAGCTTGGAGAGTGGCCGGTCGTTGGTTCCGTAGCTCTGTAGTCGCCCTCCGGTCCCGTGACAGCGAGGCTCCAGGCCACGGGGTCCACTAGGAGAGGTCAAAGGTCGTGGGCCAGGAGTCACAGTTATGTCACAGCTTCATAACTGAGGAGCTTAACGCTCAGAACTAACTCTGGAGTTAAAGCTCCGGAGCCCTCTTGACTCCTCGAGGGGAGGGGGAGGGGCCTTAGGCTCTGGAGGCGGGCCTAGTCTGACTAGTGTTGATGCTGCTCATGTCAAAGGTCAAAGGTCAACCTGCTCCGGGAAAGGAAACTATTCTAAGAGACGAACTGATGAACGTGTTGTGGAAACAGAATAAAGACCACATCTTTTCAACTTGTCTCCTTAAGTCCTTAAACAAGAAACTACTGATGAAGATGATGAAGATGAAACCTTTGTTTTAAACTACTGATGAAGATTACACCTTTATATAATAAACTACCGATGAAGACGAGGAACATTAAACCTTTATGTATTAAACTACTGATGAAGACGAGGAACATTAAACCTTTATATATTAAACTACTGATGAAGATGAACATTAAATGTTTATGTAATAAACTACTGAGGAAGATTAAACCCTAATGTATTAAACTACTGATGAAGATTAAACCTTTATGTATTGAACTACTGATGAAGATGAGGAAGATTAAACCTTTATGTATTAAACTACTGATGAAGATGAGGAAGATTAAATCTTTATGTCAAACTACTGATGAAGATTAAACCTTCATGTGTTAAACTACTGATGAAGATGATGAAGATTAAACTTTTATGTAATAAACTACTGATGAAGATTAAACCTTTATGTATTAAACTACTGATGAAGATGATGAAGATTAAATCTTTATGTCAAACTACTGATGAAGATTAAACCTTCATGTGTTAAACTACTGATGAAGATGATGAAGATTAAACTTTTATGTAATAAACTACTGATGAAGATTAAACCTTTATGTATTAAACTACTGATGAAGATGATGAAGATTAAACCTTATGTATTAAACTACTGATGAAGATTATAAAGATTAAACCTTCATGTGTTAAACTACTGATGAAGATGATGAAGATTAACCCTTTATGTAATAACTACTGATGAAGATGATGAAGATTAAACCTTTATGTATTAAACTACTGATGAAGATGAAACCTTATGTATTAAACTACTGATGAAGATGATGAAGATTAAACCTTTATGTAATAAACTACTGATGAAGATGATGAAGATTAAACCTTTATGTAATAAAGTACTGATGAAGATGATGAAGATTAAACCTTTATATATTACACTACTGATGAAGATGAGGAAGATTAAACCTTTATGTATTAAACTACTGATGAAGTATTAAACTACTGATGAAGATGATGAAGATTAAACCTTTATGTATTAAACTACTGATGAAGATGAGGAAGATTAAACCTTTATGTCATAAACTACTGATGAAGATGATGAAGATTAAACCTTTATGTCATAAACTACTGATGAAGATGATGAAGATTAAACCTTTATGTATTAAACTACTGATGAAGATTAAACCTTTATGTCATAAACTACTGATGAAGATGATGAAGATTAAACCTGTATGTATTAAACTACTGATGAAGATTAAACCTTTATGTCAAACTACTGATGAAGATGATGAAGATTAAACCTTTATGTATTAAACTACTGATGAAGATTAAACCTTTATGTCATAAACTACTGATGAAGATGATGAAGATTAAACCTGTATGTATTAAACTACTGATGAAGATTAAACCTTTATGTCAAACTACTGATGAAGATGATGAAGATTAAACCTTTATGTCAAACTACTGATGAAGATGAAGCGTCTGAACCGTGGTGGACCTCTGAAGCTTTCAGACCATCAGGCTCTGAAGACAGAGGAGCTGTTCCCCAGCTGATGTTCTGAGGTTCTGATGTTATGGTGTTCTGATGTTCTGGTGTTCTGATGTTCTGATGTTCTGAGGTTCTAGTGTTCTGAGGTTCTAGTGTTTTGAGGTTCTAGTGTTCTGGTGTTCTGGTGTTCTGGTGTTCCCTCTCAACATCGTTGACCCTCCAAAGGACTCCGACTGGTTCAACTCTGTTTATTTAACATCTTGAAGACCTAGGAGACTCGTTGCCATGGCAGCTAGTCGCTCACTAACGTGCATTTCTAGACACCAGGTGGAGCGTTTGATCGCTTCTGTTGCTTAGGACTAAAGTCTCTTTGTTAATATCTAAAAGCCCAACATGTGACGACCAGCAGCTGCTCAGAGGACACTGAGGACTTCACTGAGTAGAGCCCGTTGGGCAGCAGGCGGTTAGACACCCAGCAGCAGCAGTGTTCAGTCTACTCGGGGTCTACTCGGGGTCTACTCGGGTCTACTCGGGGTCTACTGGGCTACTGGGTCTACTGGGTCTACTGGCTACTGTCACTCGGGTCTACTCGGGGTCTACTCGAGGGCTACTCGGGTCTACTCGGGTCTACTCGGGGTCTACTCGGGTCTACTCGGGGGCTACTCGGGGTCTACTCGGGGTCTACTCGGGTCTACTCGGGGTCTACTCGGGGTCTACTCGGGGTCTACTCGGGTCTACTCGGGGTCTACTCGGGGTCTACTCGGGTCTACTCGGGGTCTACTCGGGGTCTACTCGGGGCTACTCGGGTCTACTCGGGGCTACTCGGGGTCTACTCGGGGCTACTTGGGGGCTACTCGGGGTCTACTCGGAGGTTATGGAACTGGTTGGACATGTTGCTGAGCCGCTGTTTCAGTTTACGCTGGGAGGATTCATACTGGGCTGTCAGCTTCCTGAATTTCACCGTCATGACCTCCAAACTGGCTTCGACCTTGTTGACCTTGTTCTCCAAGTCTTTGGCGTCGGGGGCCACGACCAGAGACTCGTCTATGAGGTTGTCTTTCATCAGGATGGACTTCCCCTTCTCCTCCAGCACGTTCTTGGCATCGGGGTACTCGATGAGCGCCTCCATCAGGTCGTCCTTGGACAGGGCGAACAGATCGGAGTAGCCCACGCTCCGGATGTTGGCCGTCCTTCGGTTTCCTGCCTTGCTGCCCTTGATGCCCAGGATGCTGATCTCTCCAAAGTACGCCCCGTCGCTGAGGACCACGAACTGCGTGACCCCATCATCTGCTACCACGGCCAGCTTCCCTCCCTTGATGATGTACATCTCCCTGCCAATGTCACCCTTCTTACAGATGTAGTCTCCTGGGCTGAAGACTTGAGGCTGAAGTTTGAGGACCAGCTCGATGAGCAGACCGGCCTCGCAGTCTTGAAAGATCCGCACTTTCTTCAACGTCTCCAGATGCACGTTGATGGCTATCTCTGCCTTCAGCTTGTCCGGCAGGTTCTTCAACACCTGCTTCTCATCACAGGTCTTCTCCTCCGTCCACAGGTAGTCGAACCACTTCACCACTCTCACCTCCAGATCTTTCGTGACCTTACGGAACTGCATGTATTGCTTTATAGAGTCGATCTTGGCCTGGAACTCGACTCGTGCGGCACTCATGTTGGATATCATCGCGCCCACATTGCCCACAATTGTGGCAAAGATGAGAACCCCAGTAAGGAAGTCAGCTACTACGAAAAAGTATTCCACGTCTCGGACTGGCGGAGGCGTCTCCCCGATGGTGGTCAGGGTGAGGGTGGACCAGTAGAAGCAGTAGATGTACTGCCGGGCCAGACGAGCAAACTCCGGATTCTTTACGCTCGGATACACCCAGGTGTCGGAGCCGAAGCCGAGCACCTTGGAGATGGCGAAGAAGAGGCAAGCGTTCCAATGGATGATGATGATGATGTAGAGCACCAGGTTGGAAATCCGGAAGATGTTGGGGAAATTGGTTCTGGTCTCCGTCCGGTCGAAGAACTCAAAGAGTCGGGCCAATCGGAAGAGGCGGTTGAACCTCCACTCTGGGTTGTCGATTCCAATTTTGAGGAATACGATATCTGTGGGAATCACTGATATGATGTCTAATCTGAATTGCCGCGTCTTCATGTACTTTGTCTTCAGGACCTTTGGATCCCGTACCAGAAGACCCTGCTCCAGAAACCCTGTTGGCACATCAGGAACACTCATTAGCATCATCATCATTTCCTTTCATTCACACATCCAGCAGAGTTCCTGTCACTGACCCGTCCGGGCTCTCACGAAGGTGTCAATGAAGTAGAGGACATCGGAGGTGTAGTCCAGGACCAGCCACATCGTGAGGCTGCCAGACTGCAGCTCATTGAAACAAGACCTACAGGAAGCACAGCATGACAAGGACCCGGGACACCGCTGGGCGACAGAGTACAGAGCGGGGAGTCAGACCTGGCCACCAGCAGCATCAGGTTGTAGAACACAGGGATGGAGATGACGCCCAGCCAGTAGTAGTACGTGTCGGTGGCGGGGTCCATGATCCACACCTCCTTTCTAAGGAGGAGAGGATGTTTGGGAATACCTCTTACTGACCAGAGAGAGGCTGGCAAAGGTTGCGTGGTAGTGCGGTTCGGGCTTTGTGTTGGTTTGAAGGTGAATCATCACCCCTTTAGAAAAGAGGAACTTCTGGCAGCTCAACTTTCCCCTATGATTCATGTTGACCTCATGCTCCAGAGCAGAAACACCACCGTGACCTTGTGTCGCCCTGTAGGTCGTTCCAAGGTTACCACTACATACGCCACGTCTGAAACAGAATGGCTCCTCAAATGACAATAACAATCTTCTTACCAAACAAATTGAGCCCTCTTTATTACTCACGTGGTGTCAACACATTTTACTACAATCATGTTCAATTAAGGTTTTAAAGAGACAAATGTGTTAAACCGTGAACACATTGTGAAGAATGTCTGTTTGATGGGAAGTTACATTCATATAAATTCACAGTTGGTACTCACGGCTCTTCTTTCTTATCATCCTTCTTGCTGTCTTTCTTGTCGTCTTTCTTGTCGTCTTTCTTATCATCCTTCTTGTCGTCTTTGTCGTCTTTCTTGTCGTCCTTTTTGGGTTCCTCCGTCTTGCCATCTTTTTGACTGCAAACAAAAACAGGCAGGTAACGTCACTCTTGTGATCCTCCCCACACAGCAGCGTGAGAGCGCCTGAGGGGGCGCTGTAACCCAGGGGTACCGCCGCGATGTCTCGGCAGGGGTTAGGGTTAGGGTTAACCCTAGGGACGTGTCTCTTGACGTGTCTCTTTAACGTGTCTCTTTGGCGCGTCTCTTGTCTTGACGTGTCTCTTTAACGTCTCTTTAACGTGTCTCTTGTCTTTACGTGTCTCTTGTCTTTACGTGTCTCTTGTCGTGTCTCTTGACGTGTCTCTTTAACGTCTCTTTAACAAGTCTCTTGTCTTTACGTGTCTCTTGTCTTTACGTGTCTCTTGTCGTGTCTCTTTGTCGTGTCTCTTGACGTGTCTCTTTAACGTCTCTTTAACAAGTCTCTTGTCTTTACGTGTCTCTTGTCTTTACGTGTCTCTTGTCGTGTCTCTTTGTCGTGTCTCTTGTCGTGTCTCTTGACGTGTCTCTTGTCGTGTCTCTTGACGTGTCTCTTGTCGTGTCTCTTGTCGTGTCTCTTGTCGTGTCTCTTGACGTGTCTCTTTAACGTGTCTCTTGTCGTGTCTCTTGTCGTGTCTCTTTAACGTGTCTCTTGTCGTGTCTCTTTAACATGTCTCTTGTCCTGTCTCTTTAACGTGTCTCTTGTCGTGTCTCTTGTCTTGTCTCTTTAACGTGTCTCTTGTCGTGTCTCTTTAACGTGTCTCTTGTCGTGTCTCTTGTCGTGTCTCTTTGTCGTGTCTCTTGTCGTGTCTCTTGTCGTGTCTCTTGTCGTGTCTCTTGTCGTGTCTCTTGTCGTGTCTCTTGTCGTGTCTCTTTGTCGTGTCTCTTGTCGTGTCTCTTGTCGTGTCTCTTGTCGTGTCTCTTGTCGTGTCTCTTGTCGTGTCCCTCTGACCTGCTGTCTTACCCGTCCTTGTTGTTGCAGTTGTTCCTGTTCCCAGCAGCCAGCGCTCTGGAAGACAAACACACATCGTCTCTCGTGGCGCCTCACGGCGGTAATGCCCCCGCCGCCCAGCAGAGGGCGTTGGAGGCGCCACTGTGACGTCATTGCTGCTCACTGAATGAGTACCAGGCTGCACGATGAAGACCACACACACACAATCACAACTATGCAACGACAGGTCACAGACCTAGTCTCTAGTCTCTAGTCTCTAGTCTCTGGTCTCTGGTCTCTGGTCTCTAGTCTCTGGTCTCTCTAGTCTCTAGTCTCTGGTCTCTCTAGTCTCTAGTCTCTAGTCTCTAGTCTCTGGTCTCTGGTCTCTGGTCTCTAGTCTCTAGTCTCTAGTCTCTGGTCTCTCTAGTCTCTAGTCTCTAGTCTCTAGTCTTTAGTCTCTGGTCTCTAGTCTCTAGTCTCTGGTCTCTCTAGTCTCTAGTCTCTGGTCTCTCTAGTCCCAGTCTCCCAGCATCCAGTCTCTAGTCCCAGTCTCTAGTCTCTAGTCTCTGGTCTCTAGTCTCTAGTCTCTAGTCTCTGGTCTCTGGTCTCTCTAGTCTCTCTAGTCTCTAGTGTCTAGTGTCTCTAGTGTCTCTAGTCTCTGGTCTCTCTAGTCTCTGGTCTCTCTAGTCTCTGGTCTCTCTAGTCTCTAGTCTCTCTAGTCTCTAGTCTCAGCATCAGTCCCGGTCCCCAGTCTCTAGTCTCTAGTCTCTAGTCTCTCTAGTCTCTAGTGTCTAGTGTCTCTAGTGTCTCTAGTCTCTGGTCTCTCTAGTCTCTAGTCTCTGGTCTCTAGTCTCTAGTCTCTGGTCTCTGGACTCTGGTCTCTAGTCTCTAGTCCCTGGTCTCTCTAGTCTCTGGTCTCTCTAGTCTCTAGTCTCTGGTCTCTCTAGTCTCTAGTCTCTAGTCTCTGGTCTCTAGTCTCTAGTCTCTCTAGTCTCTAGTCTCTGGTCTCTGGTCTCTCTAGTCTCTCTAGTCTCTAGTGTCCAGTGTCTCTAGTCTCTCTAGTCTCTAGTCTCTGGTCTCTGGTCTCTCTAGTCTCTCTAGTCTCTAGTGTCCAGTGTCTCTAGTGTCTCTAGTCTCTAGTCTCTAGTCTAGTCTCTAGTCTCTGGTCTCTGGTCTCTCTAGTCTCTAGTCTCTAGTCTCTAGTGTCTCTAGTCTCTAGTCTCTAGTCTCTGGTCTCTAGTCTCTGGTCTCTAGTCTCTAGTCTCTAGTCTCTAGTCTCTAGTCTCTAGTCTCTAGTCTCTAGTCTCTAGTCTCTAGTCTCTAGTCTCTAGTCTCTAGTCTCTAGTCTCTGGTCTCTCTAGTCTCTAGTGTCTCTAGTCTCTAGTCTCTAGTCTTCAGCTCACCTGCTGTTCAGGTCCTCGGCCCGCTGGCTGCTGGGTCCGGACTCTGCAGGACCAACACTGCTCTTCCCCAAGTGCATCATGGGACAGCCTTGGAAAGAGATCCACACGATGGTCAATGGGAGGAGAGACTCCGTCAGCCAGGAGGTCTCCACGCCCCTCTGACCCCTCTGACCCCTAAGACCCCCAACCCTCAGCCAATGACCCCCGTGGACACCGAGCAGCAGACAGGCTGCCGGTCTCGCTGACCGACAGTGAGACAGCTGCCATGGGGCTGCAGCCACCTAGCTTAGCACGACTCTTAGCACCGCTAACTCCTTCCAGATTACACCAGCTGAGATTAGACGTGACTTGTGAGGCTCAGGAGTCTTTCCTCATCACGCGGTCACATAACAATCATGGGTCTACCTGAGAGAGGAGGGTGATGGTGAAGGTGAAGAAGATGAAGATGACGATGGAGAGCGGTCCAGGTACTGCAGCTCTGAGTGAGTCTCTGGTGTTCCTCGTTGTCCTGAGGAGAGATCTGCCTTCTGGCTCAAGTCACTGGAGCTCCTCCCCCTCCTGCTGCCCCTCCCCCTCCTGCTCAGAGGAGGAGCAGCAGGAGGAGGAGGAGGAGGAGGAGGAGGAGGAGGAATGATCATGATGATCATTGTAAATGTTGTTCTATGATTCCTGAGCTTACGTCAACTTAATAACACTCTGATGTGAATTATACACAAAACCAACGTCTGGTTTTGCCCCGGAAAGACATGACATCACCATGTGACATGTGACATGTGACATCACCATGTCACATGTGACATGTGACATCAGCATGTGACATGTGACATCACCATGTGACATGTGACATGTGACATCACCATGTGACATGTGACATCACCATGTGACATGTGACATGTGACATCACCATGTGACATGTGACATGTGACATCACCATGTGACATGTGACATGTGACATCACCATGTGACATGTGACATCACCATGTGACATGTGACATGTGACATCACCATGTGACATGTGACATCACCATGTGACATGTGACATGTGACATCACCATGTGACATGTGACATCACCATGTGACATGTCACATCACCATGTGACATGTGTGATGTCACATGTGACATGGTGATGTCACATGTGACATGGTGATGTCACATGTCACATGGTGATGTCACATGTGACATGTGATGTCACATGTGACATGGTGATGTCACATGTGACATGGTGATGTCACATGTCACATGGTGATGTCACATGTCACATGGTGATGTCACATGTCACATGTCAGGGGGCAGGGGGAGGAGCCAGCCGAGTGATGGGCGAAGTACACACACACACACACACACACACACACACACACACACACACACACACACACACACACACACACACACACACACACACACACACACACACCGGGTCCAGCCGGTGAGACAGATTACCTGTGGATGAGATTACAGTGAAGCTTGATGTCAGAGAGCAGAGACACTGACAGACACCTGTCACTGGGGGAATAAGATCTACTCCACTGGAGCTGAGGGTTCAATGCCTTGCTCAAGGACCCACAGTCACTCACAATGTACATCAACTGTCCTCCAGTCACACGTCTCTGGAGCCTGAAGCTCTGCATCATGGTGTCCTCATGCGTTAGTTAATGGGTTTTATATATATATATATATATATATATATATATATACATATACATATGTATATATATGTATATATATATATATATATATATATGTATATATATACACACATGTATGCAGCCTCTAGAGTAGTGCTGCTCTGTGCTCGCTCAGCTCATCGAGCGTCTCCTGAGGGACGGAGCAGCTGGTCTCCAGGCTGCAGCGCTCATCTCTCTGGAGGTCGTCCTCACATCCCACTGGCCTCCATGAGGAGAGCTGCTCCTCAGTCTGCAGGATGCACTGACCTGAGACTAAAGAACAATAGACCTGAGGCTAAAGAACAATAGACCTGAGGCTAAAGAACAATAGACCTGAGGCTAAAGAACAATAAACCTGAGGCTAAAGAACAATAGACCTGAGGCTAAAGAACAATAGACATGAGACTAAAGAACAATAGACATGAGGCTAAGGAACAATAGACCTGAGGCTAAGGAACAATAGACCTGAGGCTAAAGAACAATAGACATGAGACTAAAGAACAATAGACATGAAACTAAAGAACAATAGACATGAAACTAAAGAACAATAGACATGAGACCAAAGAACAATAGACATGAGACTAAAGAACAATAGACATGAGGCCAAAGAACAATAGACATGAGGCCAAAGAACAATAGACATGAGAACACTGTAAACACAGAAGAGTAAGATGAGTGAAGCGGTGACATCATTGTTGTCAATGACTGCACAGGCTGCTAACGAGCTGCTAACGAGCTAACGAGCTGCTAACGAGCTAACGAGCTGCTGACACCACTGAGCCCGCCAATTAAATAACCGCCTCTATGAGCCTCCCACAGGACCAGAGGGGCATGGCTGCTGCACCACCACCACCCCTCTCCACCTCACCTCCTCCCCCCACCTCCCCACCTCCCCACCTCCCTACCTGGCCTCCTCTTCTCCACCTCACTTCCTCCCCACCTCCCTCACCTCACCTCTTCTTCTTCATAGCATTTATAAAGTCTAGCTCCTCCCCTTCTTGTGCTCTCTTCTCTTATCAAGTCTAGCTCCTCCCCTTCTTGTGCTCTCTTCTCTTATCAAGTCTAGCTCCTCCCCTTCTTGTGCTCTCTTCTCCTATCAAGTCTAGCTCCTCCCCTTCCTGTGCTCTCTTCTCTTATCAAGTCTAGCTCCTCCCCTTCCTGTGCTCTCTTCTCTTATCAAGTCTAGCTCCTCCCCTTCCTGCCTCCATCAGGTGCCCTTAGCACCATCAGCTGGGTGAGACACAGACAACGTTTTTCAATTCCAAGAACACTGGAGTCTGGACTTGGGAGTCTTGACTCCAGAGGGCAGAGGGCAGGAGGAAGGAGGACGGAAGACGGGAGGAGGGAGGACAGAGGACGGGAGGAGGGAGGACAGAGGACGGGAGGATGGAGGACGGGAGGATGGGAGGAAGGAGGACAGAGGATGGGAGGAAGGAGGACAGAGGATGGGAGGAAGGAGGGCAGAGGACAGGAGGAAGGAGGACGGAAGACGGGAGGAGGGAGGACAGAGGACGGGAGGAGGGAGGACGGGAGGATGGGAGGATGGGAGGATGGAGGACAGAGGACGGGAGGAAGCAGGGCAGAGGACGGGAGGATGGAGGACGGGAGGATGGGAGGATGGAGGACAGAGGACGGGAGGATGGAGGACGGGAGGATGGGAGGAAGGAGGACAGAGGACGGGAGGACGGGAGGATGGAGGACAGAGGACGGGAGGACAGAGGACGGGAGGACAGAGGACGGGAGGACGGGAGGATGGAGGACAGAGGACGGGAGGATGGAGGACGGGAGGACGGGAGGATGGAGGGCAGAGGACAGGAGGAAGGAGGACGGAAGACGGGAGGAGGGAGGACAGAGGACGGGAGGAGGGAGGACGGGAGGATGGGAGGATGGAGGACAGAGGACGGGAGGAAGGAGGGCAGAGGACGGGAGGATGGAGGACGGGAGGATGGAGGACAGAGGACGGGAGGATGGAGGACGGGAGGAAGGAGGGCAGAGGATGGGAGGATGGATGACAGAGGACGGGAGGAAGGAGGGCAGAGGATGGGAGGATGGAGGACGGGAGGACGGGGAGGATGGAGGACAGAGGACGGGAGGATGGAGGACAGAGGACAGGAGGAAGGAGGACGGAAGACGGGAGGAGGGAGGACAGAGGACGGGAGGAGGGAGGACGGGAGGATGGGAGGATGGAGGACAGAGGACGGGAGGAAGGAGGGCAGAGGACGGGAGGACGGGAGGATGGAGGACGGGAGGATGGAGGACAGAGGACAGGAGGAAGGAGGACAGAGGACAGGAGGAGGGAGGACAGAGGACAGGAGGAAGGAGGACAGAGGACAGGAGGAGGGAGGACAGAGGACAGGAGGAGGGAGGACAGAGGACAGGAGGAAGGAGGACAGAGGACAGGAGGAGGGAGGACAGAGGACAGGAGGAGGGAGGATCTTCTTTGTGCGATGGGACCAGCAGCTGTTCTTGATGATTTACTAATTATTCACTGAACATTATTGTCTACAGTCAAAACAAAACAAGACAACCCTGATTTATTATTATTTAAATATAAGTAATTTATTTTGAATTGTGTGCGTGGATAGATATATATATATATATATATATATATATATATATATATATATATATATATATATACATATATATATATATATATATATATATGTATATATATATATCTATATATATATATTTGACCCATATATCACCCTGACCTCACTCTGACCCCCACCCTCACCCCCACCCTGAGCTCCACCCTGAGCTCCACCCTGACCCCACCCTCACCCCCACCCTGAGCTCCACCCTGACCCCACCTCACCCCCACCCTGACCTCCACCCTGAGCTCCACCCTGACCCCACCCTCACCCCCACCCTGACCTCCACCCTGAGCTCCACCCTGACCCCCACCCTCACCCCACCCCTGACCTCCACCCTGAGCTCCACCTGACCCCCACCCTGAGCTCCACCCTGACCCCACCCTCACCCCCACCCTGAGCCCCACCCTGAGCTCCACCCTGACCCCCACCCTGAGCTCCACCCTCACCCCCACCCTCACCCCACCCTGAGCTCCACCCTGACCCCACCCTGTGCTCCACCCTGAGCTCCACCCTGAGCTCCACCCTGACCCCCACCCTGAGCTCCACCCTGACCCCCACCCTGAGCTCCACCCTGACCCCCACCCTGAGCTCCACCCTGACCCCACCCTGAGCTCCACCCTGAGCTCCACCCTGACCCCCACCCTGAGCTCCACCCTGACCCCCACCCTCACCCCACCCTGAGCTCCACCCTGACCCCACCCTGAGCTCCATCCTGAGCTCCACCCTGACCCCACCCTGAGCTCCATCCTGAGCTCCACCCTGACCCCCACCGTGCTGCACCTTAAACACTTTGTGTCTTTGGACCTTTTGTTCCAACATGGATTAAATCCACTTTGTTTTGGACTTTGCCGTCCTGGTCATCTGTTCCCAACCTTCGACAGTGTACCGAGCGGGAGTAAACACGAGTAGGGATCTGTTTGTACCTGGGGAAGAGATGACCTTTGACCCTGCTGCTCGTCCACATGTTGTCCCGGAGTGACGTTCAATAACAAGATGAGGCGTTAACATTCTCTCATAGTCGTTGATGTGCCCAACGCAGGTCAGCCGTGATGCACTGGACAGCAGACATGACGTCACTGAACACAGTGAGGAATCAATGCGCACGTCGCTGTCCGCAGCCCTGTCACCGCCGTGGTCCACCACTAGGGGGCGCCAGGTATGAAGGTAGATTTGTGTCTTTATTATGCAAGCAAAAAAAAATGTTGAGATCAAATTTCTCGTTTGTAAGTCAAAATATATAAACTGAGAATAAATTATTTGTTAGTTTTGTTTATGAAACTTTCATTTTTGCTCTAAAAAAAAAAAGAAGCTTTGCTCTCGGAATGAAAAGTTGCGATTTGAGTTTTGGACGTAGTGGGCGGGGCTATACGCTGCTGAATGAGCCACAATCGCCGAAATGGATATGAACTGTGGCTTAAAGATCTCCAGCAATATGTTTGTGAATCGGGAGGTTACAGTGGCACGTCGGTGGCACGTCGGTGGCACGTCTGTGGCACGTCGGTGGCAGTGCCGCTCGGTGCCGGTACACAGCCACGACACAGCGGCGTGTTTGCGACGAGTCGCCGGTGTTCCACCCCTACTGGCTTTCAAACCTACTGGTTTCCCTACGCGTGCGCGCGTTGTGTTTACTTCACATCTGCAGCGCAGATTCACAAACATATTGCAACAATTGGGATGGTCGCCAGTGGTGGATGAGATATGGGTCACATGGATCCCTCCTCGATGGGAGTGAGGCCCTGCTGAGTTATCTACATCCTCACAGGGCGGTTAATGGTGAACTCATGTGTATGGTGGCCCAGAGTGTCCAAACACAGACACAATGAGTGAGACTCAAACTGTAATGATGGGATGTATTGAATAAGGATTCCTCGTCACTGATTGGATGCACATTCTGTCAGTTACAACAACAAACACTTCTTTTTTTTACATCTTTGACACAAGGCCTCTGTTCTTAGTTTAGTGAGAACACGAGCTGCAGCATTCTGGATCAACTGGAGGGACCTAAGAGACTTATAGAGCAGCCTGATAATAAGGAGTTGACTATAGAGACTTATAGAGCAGCCTGATAATAAGGAGTTGACTATAGAGACTTATAGAGCAGCCTGATAATAAGGAGTTGACTATAGAGACTTATAGAGCAGCCTGATAATAAGGAGTTGACCTAAGAGACTTATAGAGCAGCCTGATCATAAGGAGTTGACCTAAGAGACGTATAGAGCAGCCTGATAATAAGGAGTTGACCTAAGAGACTTATAGAGCAGCCTGATAATAAGGAGTTGACTTAAGAGACTTATAGAGCAGCCTGATAATAAGGAGTTGCAGTAATCTAGTCTAGAAGTATGGAACGCGTGAACCTATTGTTCTGCATCTGTTTGAGACGAGATGTGCCTGATGTGTTGTCAGTGTGTGTGTGTGTGATGGAGTTGTTGTGAATGTGTACACATTCAAACAGGTGACCAGAGACAAATATATCTGGATATGTTGCAATAGCCTGACGTGCGTTTAAGTAATAACTATTTACATGTCAAGCAACCAGTCAGCGGATCATCACTGACTGAGTATCTCTAATCACCTGTTGCCATGGACACATGAGGACCATCATCACTGAGTATCTCTAATCACCCGTTGCCATGGATACATGAGGACCATCATCACTGAGTATCTCTAATCACCCGTTGCCATGGATACATGAGAACCATCATCGCTTCATGCTGTTCATATTTATTGTTGCTCATGAGTTGATCCACACAGAAAGGAAGTCTAAGCAGACCTGATGGCATTAACATAAATATATAAATAAATAAATGTATACACACATTTACCTGCATATGTATGTCTGGGCTAACTAGAGGGAGAAACTAATGTAATAATAATTAAAGCTGTGCCGGTCGGGCCATGTTTTGCCGTTTGTAACGTAACACGTTAGTTTTCTCCAGCAGGTGGCGCTGACATGTTGGCTGGACATCCCGGGTCTGCAGGGAGAAGTCATGGTTCTTTGGGCTCTCTTTGGGCCTCCGGTGTTCCCGATCCAGAGGGAAGTCCATGGGACTGGTTCAGTGGAGGTCCACCAGCAGAACGGGGAACCACAAACGCCAGCTAAACAGCGCCCCCTACTGCTCACATCACTGCTGAGTGTGTGTGTGTTCCAGGATGCCATGTGCACACACACACACTGCAGTTCATGAGCATTGAGAACAGGACACGCCCCCAGAGGGTCATTGGTCCGTGAGCTGTGACCACGTGGAGCTCTGGTGGTGGACCGCAGCCTGCAGGACAACCAAGTCACCTTCACAAAATGGCAGAAAATCTAAACCCCCAGTTAACCTAGAGGGGGCACTAGAGAGCAATCCTCCTCAGACAGGTGGAGTGACTTTAGAGCATTGCATTCTGGGAATCAGTTCAGTTTCATTGTCAGAGCACCGAGACATGCAGCTAGAATAAAGACACGCGAGAGAGAAAGGTCCATTACGACTTTATTGGTTTCTATCTTTGATTAAATGACGAAGCTGATGAAATGTTGACGAGGTCAAAGGTCAAGTTTCACATCAACATGAAATCCTAAAGGAATATTAACAAGGTCATCAGGTAAAGCCACTGAGCTCCTGGAGGTGATCAAGGCTCCTGAACTAGCTTCACGGAGCCGCTACACTTAAGACCCGAAAGACTGAGACAGACTTTGGTTTTGCATTCGTGAAAATATTCTGCAAACAAAATGTACAACTGCATAAATATAAAACTCTTCCACGTGTTTTAATGGCTGGAACATTCAGAGCGTTGCACCACTGAGATGACCCCGGCTGGACTCTACAGGTAAAGATCAAAGGAAAGGCACACAAATCATGGAACACAGTAAAAAGAGCTCCGGGCTGTAAAAGAGGAATAAAAGAGGAACGCCGCCCCGCCGCTCATTACCAGGCGGGACGCGCCGATTAAACGAGGACGCGTCTAGCGAGACCACAGGAAGCGAGGGACCGGGTGGAGGTTACAGAGGAACTACGCCAGCCGCTGCACAGCTGGATAAACATGGAGGCGATTAGGATGGCGTCCTCTAGGTTACATTCTACGGCTAGACAGACGTGTGGAAGCTAGTGACGAGCGGGCGCCGCGACACACCGGCCCCCCGCCAGGTACTCATTCAAGACTATCGTGATCGACTGAAGCCCCGCCCCCGCTCGCCGGGGGCGGGGCTACGGTCCCGGCGCCGGTCATAAACTGGTGATGGAGAACTTGACGTCGAAGCGGCCCTGGTAGCGGTCCTTCTCGCTGTACATGATGTTGTCTCCGAACACCTTGCACTCGATGCGCAGGTCGGTGTTCATGCTCAGGTTGCTGAACTGCAGCGCCACCAGCGGCTGCAGGTAGTGGGGGTGCAGCAGCTTGCCGTAGTACGGGTAGTACTGCAGGGGGAAGCCGGCGCCGATGCCGTAGTACTTCACCTCCCCGGTCAGACCGGCGTCCTCCTCTCTCTGAGGGGGCGGGGACACAAGAAGACAGGAAGTGACACCGGAAGTGGCACAGGAAGTGACACACAGGAAGTGGCACATGAAGTGGCACATGAAGTGGCACATGAAGTGGCACATGAAGTGGCACACAGGAAGTGACACACAGGAAGTGACACGTGCCCCGATCTCCCCAGAGGAACGAACCTTGTTGGTGCAGTAGATGGGGATGACGTTGGGCTGCACCTTGGGCTGAGCCTCTTCGGGGATGCTCTCGTTGGAGGTGGGAGGCTGGACAACAGAGAAGGGTCAACAAGGCATTGTGGGAGGTTCCTGAATGGACACTAGGGTGTTCAACATGAGGTTCTTGTGACTTCGCTCACCTTTGGCAGGAAGTTGACGATCCGGTTGAGCTTCACGATGAGGCACGGGGTTCCATCCTTGAAGCCGAAGTCGGGGTCTAGGATGCCGGAGCAGGGTCCCATCAGGGTCTTGGAGAACCGACACGCCTTCCTGATGCCGACGTCACTCTCCAGGTCGCCCCTGTTCTTGTAGTCTCCAGGCTCCTCTGGGGGGAGGGGGGTACTGGGTGAAGACTTGGATCATGGTTTCTTGGGGTGGATGGGGGTCAGAAGGAAACCTACCTCCACAGTCCTCAAACTTCATCTGGTCCCTCTGCATCTCGTCGTTGTACTTGGCCAGGAAGTTCCTCAGGGCCTTGGTGTAGGGCAGGTAGGTCTCGGGGTCGTTGCGGTTGTAGAACACTTCAGACTTCAGGGCCTTGGGGGTGTGAGAGAGGCCTGCAGGGCGAAGGGCGGTTAAGGGACCTTCAGGGACCGCAGGACGCCCCCTGCTGGGCGTCAACACGCCGTCTGTGCCTCCAGGGCACCGACACACAGGAAGCCGTGGTCCCGTCTCTGACTCGATGAGGTCACGTGGCTCAATGAGGTCGGGTCAACCCCTCGGCTCAATGCTAATGGCCACGAGTCAGTAGCCCCGCCCCCTCTCCCCCTGGGCACTCAGACGGTCCACAGCCAACCCCCGACTGCCCCCCCCCTCAGGACACCAGGCGGCTCGCGAGAGGGACCAGAGGGTCTGGGAGACCAGAGGGACTAGAGGGTCTGGGGGACCAGAGGGTCTGGGGACCAGAGGGACTAGAGGGTCTGGGGGGCCGGCTGTGGGTCTTACCTGGGGGGGAGACCCGGTCCTGCCAGGTGGGCTTGTAGTTGCTCACGGTGAGCAGCAGGGCCTGGATGGTCCCGATGAAGATCCCAGCCAGGCAGCCATAGAACACGATGTAGAACCCGATGATCTTGACTGGAGGGAACAAGAGAACCTCAGATCAGAACCAGACGGCACCCCAGAGAGGACCTCAGTACCCAGGGGTCACAGCCCAGGGGTCAGGGGTCAGGGGACCTCATAGCTTTGGCCTCAGGAGCCCAGAGGAGTTCTGGACCTTCAGCCCGTCATGGAGGCTTCATGAGGACCAGGTCTCTGGACCAGGTCTCTGGACCAGGTCTCCGGACCAGGTGGTAGTAATGACCTCTCGTTTGTTCACAGCCAATCAGGAGGCCCCAGGCTCTTCCAGCCCTCTGATTGGCTGGAGCTCCCCAACAGGTCCACATATTTAAAATTATTAGCACGCTATACATCTGGACCGACCCACCAGAACCAAACAGGACCGGCCCAGACAGAACCGGCCCGGCTAGAGGCGTAGCCGTCCTCCTGGTGACCCGGTCCTGAAGACGAGGGCGTGAAACACAACAACCCTTCATCAGCTCACGGGACACGTCTTTAGAACGCTTCACAAGCGTCACGGCAATACGTTCAGCCTCCAGCACAACAACAACAACAACAACAACAACCAGAAAAACAACAACAACCAGCATCATCATCATCATCTTCATGACGCGGTGGCAGGGAGCGGCGTCCTCGGGGAGCCAGACGGCTCACAGCGGTCATCACCATGACGATGACTATAATAACCACTATAATAATAATAATAATAATAATAACGATGACTATAATAACCACTATAATAATAATAATAATAATGTGACTATAACAACGACTACGATGCAGCCCGTGACGCGCTGCAGTCTCAGCGGCTGCTCTGCAATGTCAAAGGTTACGACCTCAGACCTACAGCACCACGGGAGGACTAGGACGCGTCACAAGAGGACAAGGACATAGGACGCATCACAAGAGGACAAGGACGCATCACGAGAGAGAACGACAAGGAGGACACACGACGCGTCACAAGAGACGACAAGTACACAACGCATCATAAGGACGCATGATGCATCACAGACACACGACAAGGACACATCACAAGGACACACGATGCATCACAAGGACACAACGCATCACAAGGACAAATGATGCATCATAAGGACACATGACAAGGATACATGATGCATCATAAGGACACATCACAAGGACACACGATGCATCACAAGGACACACGATGCATCACAAGGACAAATGATGCATCATAAGGACACATGACAAGGACAAATGATGCATCATAAGGACACATGACAAGAACACATGACAAGGACACACAATGCATCATAAGGACACAACACATCACAAGGACAAATGATGCATCATAAGGACACATGACACGGACACACGATGCATCATAAGGACACATGACAAGGACACACGATGCATCACAAGGACACGGCCCATGACAAGGACACACAATGCATCATAAGGACACAACACATCACAAGGTCACAGCAATGACCTATGAGGGGACATGACAAGGCCCTAGGACACATGTTAAGGGCCTATGACGCACACAAGGTGATGAGCAGGTGTCCTCCTGCAGCCTCCCTCGGTCCGGAGCTCACAGCTCAGCCTCAACGCATCGCAGTATTATGGGATGCCTCCCCCCCCTGATGAGCATCCTGCACCAGGTGTGGGGGTCTAGACCGAGCAGCGGTGACATTGAGGAGACCAAGGACATGCGCAGTGGCGCTCCAGGGAGGAGACAAGGTCGCGCGGGTTAATCAGTGTATCGCTCCTCAGATTACAGACACCTGGTCACAGACACCTGGTCACAGACACCTGGTCACAGGCGCCGGATCGACCCGCGGCCACCTTGACTCACCTTGGCCCGTGATGCATTTTTAACCCCATCATCTCCCCGCAGCGCACCGCCTCGCGCCTCCTCTGCCCCGCGGAGGCGCTCACGTGGCCGGGGGGACCCACGTGAACCCCCGGGGTACAGCCCCGCGCCCCGCGCCCCGCGCCCCGCGCCCCGCGCCCCGCGCCCCGCGCCCCCGTCAGGCGAACAGGTGGCGGGAGCACGCGGCTGCCCGCGCGCGTGCCTACCCGTGGGCGCGCGCCCCCCTCACCCGGGCAGTGCGCGAGCTCATACTCACACCAACTGCCGCCGGTCCGCCCGAGGAACTCCCCCTTGTCCGAGTCCCACAGGACCTTCTTCCAGCCGCCGTCGTCGTCCTTGTTGGAGGGCATGGTGAGTATCCGCAGTCCGAGGGAAGAAGAACCGCTCCCCGCTCCGACGCCTCATATAACGGCGCCGCGACTCCGCCCGAAACTCTCCACAAGTTACCTCGGGGGGGCGGGCAGCCGGCCAATCAGGGCGCGGGGGAGCCGTGCGTGCCCGTGACGTCACGGGAGGACAGTGAGCCTATAGCCGCAGACATGAGGGATACATGTTGAAGTACACCCGAAACCTTCAAATACTTCACTTACATGTATACATACTACACATATTTGTATACAAATATATACATACTACATACATGTCAATATATAAATATATACTTACTATTACTACATATATATGTGTATATATATATATACTATACTATGTATATAAATATATACTTACTATATACATATATATACATACTACATACATATGTATACATGTATATATATGTATATGTATATATATACTACACATGTATAAATATATACATAATACATATATATATATATATATATATATATATACACACATGTATATATACATACAACACATATATATACACATGCGTATATATATATATGTATATATACATATATGTATATATATGTAGTTTGTATATATACATACTAACTACACATATATGTGTATATATACATACTACGTACATATATGTATACATATGTATATATATATGTGTATATACATATATATTATATGTATATGTGTATATATATATGTATATATACATATATATATGTATATATACATATATATATATATATACTATATATACATATATATGAATCAAAATTTTATTATTATATATATATATATATATATATATATGGTCTCATGTGATCTCATGACTGGTCTCATGTGTAGTCTGTGATGCGTTACGACTGCTGTGGTGAATCCCCCCCCCCCCCCCCCCCCCCCCTCGGAGCCTCTTCATGAGAACAATGCTGCAGTTCATCCTCACTGCACGAGGGCTTCATCAGCCCCACACTGGTGTCTGCTCCTCCTTCGGCGTGGTGGGTGTCCTGTGTTGTGGTGCTCCCCCCCCCCTCCCCTCCCACACACACACCACAGGGATAATAATCTCTAGTTACACAGCATTGCCAACTATACACATAGTTGAAACCTGTATATATATCCTGCCTACTACAGCCCATAACCCTCTCTAAAGCCACTCCAAGGGCATCCCGCCGCCACGCCGGGTCACGCGGTCCCGCGTACCACGGGCGCTGCACACATAGCGGCTATTGATTCATAACATGTCATCGTACTACTGCCTCTCTCACGCAGGGGGCAGGACGCGTGGACATCCTTCACATTCTTGTCTGGCTGAATGAACCGTGTGTAATCGGTGTGCTCACGCATGCATGTGTGAAATCGCTCTGCAATGTGCTGCCAGCACAGTTGCTCGTGCTGTTGCTCCAATGTTAGTGTGTGTGTGTGTGTGTGTGTGTGTGTTTTACGCTTAAAATGTCTCCTCAAGGTCACGAGGAGGACACTCCCTGTTGTTGTCTCTTTGTGACTCAGGAGCTGTGTTCGCTGCATAGCTCTGAGAGGACAGGAGCAGGAGCCTCCTCCTGCTCCTCCTGCTCCTCCTGCTCCTCCTGCTTCTCCTGCTCCTCCTGCTCGGAGATGAAGGCATAAAGTCCCTCACGTCCGACATCACGCAGGAGGAAGTCTCTGGTGTCCTTCCTGTCGGAGCGTTCCCCATGAGAAGTGCAGTTCCTGCCGAGGCCTCCACCCTGGAGCCACGCTCAGGTGTCACAACGTTGGCATTCCTCACACAAAACACCTTTTCATGTCCACAACCAAGTGCAGCACCGTGGCCGTGTGAGTCAGGGGAACCGGTCCGTCCACAAAGGGAGGCTTGTACTTCGCTTTGGCTAAACAGCTGGAAACAGATGCCTGGATGTGTGTGTGTGTATTTGTAAGTATGTATCTATATTTGTATGTTTCTATATTTGTATGCATGTGTATCCATGTATCTATATTTGTATATATGTCTATGTATCTATATTTGTATGTATATGTGTATGTATGTATTACATATAGATTAATCTGCCTCTTGAAATCCTAAAGATCTGTTCATATGTCAGTCATTCTGATGTGTGCTGACGGGCTGAGAGCGTCCTGATGATGTGGTGCAGCTCCGCTGATGGGCTGGTTCCACATCTCTGCTGCTCCAACAGGACCAGACAAGCTCCACTCAGGGCTGAGAACCGTGTGCTCCTGTACACAGGTCTGATCCAGAGCTGACTCCACGCTCCTGTGTTCATATCAGGGAGCTCATGTGCAGGTACCCGTCGGCCGTGAGACAGCCGGCCGTGTTTCTATTGACGGCGGCCTTTACTCAGCTGTAGACACAACAAACATGTGTACTGGGAAAGGCTCAAGGTGAGTCCTCCTGTGTGAGGCCTCTACAGCGCACAGGTAGCTAACACCTGTGATCAACTCTTACAACACGGGATCAACTCTTACCAACATGTCATCAACTCTTACCAACACGTGATCAACTCTTACCAACACGTGATCAACTCTTACAACACGGGATCAACTCTTACCAACACGTGATCAACTCTTACCAACACGTGATCAACTCTTACCAACACGTGATCAACTCTTACCAACACGTGATCAACTCTTACAACATGTGATCAACTCTTACCAACACAGGATCATATCTTACCAACACGGGATCAACTCTTACAACACAGGATCAACTCTTACAACATGTGATCAACTCTTACCAACACAGGATCATATCTTACCAACACGGGATCAACTCTTACAACACAGGATCAACTCTTACAACATGTGATCAACTCTTACCAACACAGGATCATATCTTACCAACACGGGATCAACTCTTAACAACATGGGATCAACTCTTACCAACACGTGATCAACTCTTACAACACGGGATCAACTCTTACCAACATGTCATCAACTCTTACCAACACGTGATCAACTCTTACCAACACGTGATCAACTCTTACCAACACGTGATCAACTCTTACCAACACGTGATCAACTCTTACCAACACGTGATCAACTCTTACCAACACGTGATCAACTCTTACCAACACGGGATCAACTCTTACAACATGTGATCAACTCTTACCAACACAGGATCATATCTTACCAACACGGGATCAACTCTTACAACACAGGATTAACTCTTACAACATGTGATCAACTCTTACCAACACAGGATCATATCTTACCAACACGGGATCAACTCTTAACAACATGGGATCAACTCTTACCAACACGTGATCAACTCTTACCAACACGTGATCAACTCTTACCAACATGTGATCAACTCTTACCAACACATGATCAACTCTTACCAACACGTGATCAACTCTTACAACACAGGATCAACTCTTACAACATGTGATCAACTCTTACCAACACAGGATCATATCTTACCAACACGGGATCAACTCTTACAACACAGGATCAACTCTTATAACACAGGATCAACTCTTACAACACAGGATCAACTCTTACCAACATGTGATCAACTCTTACAACACGTGATCAACTATCAGTTGAAATAAAGTCCTAACCCTAACATCAAATCGTTTTCCAGACTCTATCCTCAGACTGGTGCATGTATGTACCTGTGTCCACCTGACACCAGATTTAGAAAGGACCCATTGCTTTGTCTGGCAGGTCAAAGAGGTCAACCACCTTAACCCCTCTTTTTTTGTCTTCACAGGGTTATGACAGGAGGTCTGTGCACGACTCTGCTTGTTTGACTCGTATTAGGATTTAGGTATTTAATAAAGAAATTGTGAAGCATTTTGAAAGCAAATCTATTCTCTTCCATCAATGTGTTTGAACCCTGTCACGATCCTCGTCTGTTCAGAGGTGTTGGCAGATCTGGAGTTGTCTCCTGTTGCACATGACATGAAGGCAGCAGGCTACAGAGCTGCACCACAGGCGGCATGCCGAGCTCGGGGAGAGTGAACTACACCTCCCAACACCTGTGAAGCGCTGCACCTGCACCAAGACAACGACTCCAGTGTGTTGCTGAGCGTAAACATGACACTTACATCCCATACATTGACACGGAGGGTTTATGTTAGCTTTGTCGGTGTTAATAATACTCTAAGATTCAAGCTGTTGTGAATACCAACACAACCCTATCTTTACTCAGATATATATACTCTAGGAACAAATACAGTGATACTAGCCATAGGTTAGACTATAACAGAATGATATTCCAGACCTGTCTCCACAGACATTCTCCTGACCTTGACCACGTTGTGCACTCTGAGGTCACCGGGAAAAGCTGTTTACAGGCGAAACACTGGACATTGGTGCCCGATAAGCCAGCAGCTGAGGGTGGGACTGCGTACACTGGTTGTGTTGTTGCTATGGATACGCAACCTTTCTGACATTGATCAAATTAAATATAGATAGATAGTAAAAAAGTGTCCTCTAAGCTCTGCTCAGGAACTTGATACCAATGAGCCCAACAAACCTCCTCATAACCCATAGAACTATAGCCCAAGACCAACCCAAGACCAACCCAAGATCAGCCCAAAATCAGCCCAAGATCAGCCCAAGACCAACCCAAGATCAGCCCAAGACCAACCCAAGACCAGCCCAAGATCAGCCCAAGATCAGCCCAAGACCAACCTAAGATCAGCCCAAGACCAACCTAAGATCAGCCCAAGACCAACCCAAGATCAGCCCAAGATTAGCCCAAGACCAACCCAAGATCAGCCCAAGACCAACCTAAGATCAGCCCAAGATCAGCCCAAGACCAGCCCAAGACCAACCCAAGATCAGCCCAAGATCAGCCCAAGACCAACCTAAGATCAGCCCAAGACCAACCTAAGATCAGCCCAAGACCAGCCCAAGATCAGTCCAAGATTAGCCCAAGACCAACCCAAGACCAGCCCAAGACCAACCTAAGATCAGCCCAAGACCAACCTAAGATCAGCCCAAGACCAACCTAAGATCAGCCCAAGGATCAGCCCAAGATCAGCCCACGGTTCACAGGGGTAACCAGTTCCTGCTGAGCGTTGTTGCTCCTTTCAGAAAAGACTCAGGACTTGAGAGAGTAACCTGGTTCTTTGCCTAACATTGAGACAGAATGTCCGAAGTCCTCGTGTCAGTTTGACCTCTGGGCCTCGCCGACAGGCCCAGAGGTCAATCATTGACAGAGGATCACTGTGGCACGTTTTAATGTCCTTGGTTAATGTGTAAGAGCTGTCATCTAACGACGCTCAAGCCGAGTCTCTCCGGTCAACATCCATCCCCCGTTAGCATCGTTATCACGACCGAGAATACATTCCATAACGGGAAGGGAATGGGCCGCTTCTCTGGTGACCGTCCACATGTCTCACAGGATGTCAGAGATACGCTGCGGTCCTCTTCCAAAGAGCTAGGACCTCACGACAACCCAACCCTGTTCGTGAGGAGCGTGATATTCATATATTTATATCAACATATCCATGCACTGATCCTCCTAACTCCTATTGTACATCTAAAGTGGGTTGTCGCCTGTTGGAGTGACATTGGATCCAGATGACTGTGGAGGAGGGTCTCGTTGCTGATTGGCCCTCAGTATCAGACCCCTCCCCCCTTAATGAGAGTGTGTGTTGAGCCTCTCTACTGCACCTGAGGGAGCTGAAGAGATCACCTCCAGATTAGCATTGGAACATTATCACGCATGCTCAGAACTGAACCCTGTTTCCTGTGTGTGACCTTTTCTGGACGGCAGGTATTTGTGTCTGTTGCCGAGACACTAAGTTACTCGGTTACCCAACCCCCCTCAGCCGGGCCATGATGTCACAACAGAGTAAAGGTTGACGTAGATAGAGCAACTTCACAGTCATTGAAATGCAAACCTGCAGACTAGTGGGTGGGATTGTGTCTGCAAAGTGGAATCTAGAAGTGAGTTAGCCAACGGAGACGTATGAAAGGAGCACAACATACCTGGTACGGTTTACACCGTTAGCTAAGCGTCATCTGCCAGTACCCTGAGTCTAAAGGTTCATGCGATACGACGCTGCTGTCATCAACACCCATTAAACTTTCATTGTGCTACCCTCTGCGCTCCAGACCTGTTTGATCCAGATCACCCTGATGCTGTGGGGAAAGATAGGTGATTGCGAAACTGTGCACTGGTTACAGATTAATCCACATCTCACTCCAGTTTAGCTCCCGCGGTGCCCAGGACAAAGTTTAGAGCTTACTCCAACCAATAATTCATGCAATGGTTAATATTTGAGCCAGATAGATAACCTGAGCGACAGAATTACACTCAACCAGGAAGTCAAAGCTTTTAGCCCTAAACAGCGGAACATTAGAGGTTATGGAACGTATTGAAGGTGAAGGCTCAGAGGAGGAAGAGGTTATGGAACATACTCAAGGTATTCAAGGTCTGTGTGTTCTGCCTGAAACAAATGAACTGATGTCTTGCTCCATGACACATCAAATCAACATGATTTAATATAGCCACCCTGTGTTCATTGTAGGAACTGCATGTCCAGGTTCCCCCTGTGTTTCCCTCACAGATAAAGCAACACAAGTCCATCGGGATGGCTTTGACTTCATGGTGCAGGTACCTCTGGGCTCGTGTTCCGCTCATAATGAAGCCAAACAACAGCAGCGGGCTCAGTGTTCAGGTGCGTGGCTCGTGGAGTCTGACCTTGGCCAGCGGATCGGGACAAAGGGAACAGTGATCGACGAGCCCCGCTGTCCTTGAAGGCCGAGCTGAGGGCAGCAGACGCCCACACAACCATTAACAGCTCCGTGATAAGGCCGCTGTAAAGATGCTCATTTACATACAGTACACCGCTTCACAAGGGTTACCATGGCTTCAGGCTTCAGGGCGGAGCCTCCACCTGGAGGCCAAGACAACAACGTCCTCGCTACGCATCAGCAGCACAGTGTCAACACGGCCTGCCCTTCACCCCCCACCTGTACCTGTTCTCTACCCCCCCTCTCACCTGTACCTGTTCTCTACCCCCCCCTCTCACCTGTACCTGTTCTCTACCCCCCCTCTCACCTGTACCTGTTCTCTACCCCCCTCTCCACCTGTACCTGTTCTCTACCCCCTCCTCACCCATGTACCTGTTCTCACCCCACCTCTCATACCTGTTCTCTACCCCTCTCACCTGTACCTGTTCTCTACCCCAACCCTCCCCACCCATACCTGTTCTCTACCCCCTCCCACCTGTACCTGTTCTCCCACCTCCACACCTGTTCTCTACCCCTCTCACCTGCACCTGTTCCCCACCCCATACCTGTTCTCTACCCCCCATACCTGTTCTCCCCCCTCCACCTGTACCTGTCTCCCCACCTCCCACCTGTACCTGTTCCCCACCCCCCATACCTGTTCTCTACCCCCTCACCTGTACCCTGTTCTCTACCCCCCTCCACCTGTACCTGTTCTCTACCCCTCCCACCTGTACCTGTTCTCTACCCCTCACCTGTACCTGTTCTCTACCCCTCTCACCTGTACCTGTTCTCTACCCCCCCCTCCACCTGTTCTCTACCCCCCCATACCTGTTCTTTACCCCCCCCACCTGTACCTGTTCTCTACCCCCCCCCAGTAGAGAACCCCCCCAGTCTCATAGAGTCTCATATAGAGTCTCATGGCTGAGAGGTCAAAGGTCGGCCTGCTACAGGTCTTTGAGGGGAACACAGCTGTCATTGGGAGGAGCACACAGGTGATTGACAGGTAGGGGGAGGGGCCAGGCTCTCTGGTATCAGCTGCATAAGGTCTGTACCTAGCAGGAGGTCACCTGACACCCAGAGGGTCACCTGAGCCTCCAGGGGGCGGACCCAACCAACGCTGGCAGCTGATTGGACGAACCAGCTGTCAGTCAGACGCTCACTCAAGAGGCTCCTTCCACAAATATGAACGCTCCTGCAGCGGGGAGGGTTGTGTTGTTGTCTGGTGTTGTTGTCTGGTGTTGTTGTTGTGGTGTTGTTGTGTTGGTTGTGTTGTTGGTTGTGTTGTTGTGTTGTGTGGTTGTGTTGTTGTGTTGTTGTGTTGTTGTGTTGTGTGTTGTTGTGTTGTTGTGTTGTGTGTTGTTGTGTTGTCGTGTTGTTGTGTTGTTGTGTTGTTGTGTTGTTGTGTGGTTGTGTTGTTGTGTTGTGTGTTGTTGTGTTGTTGTGTGGTTGTGTTGTTGTGTTGTGTGTTGTTGTGTTGTTGTGTTGTGTGTTGTTGTGTTGTTGTGTTGTTGTGTTGTTGTGTTGTGTGTTGTTGTGTTGTTGTATGGTTGTGTTGTTGTGTTGTGTGTTGTTGTGTTGTTGTGTTGTTGTGTTGTGTGTGGTTGTGTTGTTGTGTGGTTGTGTTGTTGTGTTGTGTGTTGTTGTGTTGTGTGTGGTTGTCTTGTTGGTTGTGTACATATGACACAGTGTGTGTGTGTGTGTGTGTGCTCCTCTGCTCTCCAACAGGGTGATCAGTCCTGACCTCTGACCTCAGCGTGGAGCCGTGAACACGGAGCGGCGAAGCGTTCCTCCTGAGAGAGGAGGAGTCCCCCCCCCCCCCCCCCCCCCCCGGCTCTGCTGACCTCTGGCGTCTGACATGGAAACAGATCATCACAAATACACACACACACACACACACGCACACATACACCTACACACACACACACACACGCACACACACACAGCAGCTCCACTCTGCAGGCCGTCCCACTGGAGGAGCTGCGGTGGTCCTGGCTCCGCCCCCCAGGTCACCTGAGCAGGGAACCAGGAAATGATGACTGCGGCAAGCGGAGCGTCCTTCAGACACGACCTTCAGCATCCATCACACACACACTGCAGCGGGAGCAGAGCGGCTGGGACACGCACACACACACGCACACACACACACACACATACACACACACACTCATACACACACACACACACACAAGACACACACACACACATATATACACACACACACATACTCATACACACACATACACACACACACACACACATATATACACATACACACACACACACTTTACCTGCATAACAGTGTTATTAGGAGCAACACAACATTTCCACATGACAGGACACACTGAAATGACACAGTGTCACATTGCAGCGCCTCCTCCTCCTCGAGGCTGTGACCTCCACCACGAGGAGGAGGAGGAGGAGGAGGTACAGCCTCCTCCTCCTCCTCCTCCTCCTCCCGTTGTATCGGGGATGGAAAAGTACCGCCCAGCGCGTGTCGGTGTGTCGTGAGGCTGCCGTCACGGCGCTCTCTCTCCTGGCGTTGTGCTGACTCCTCATTGTGCAGAGGAGGGTCGGCGTGTTCTCTCCTCTCAGGTGTTCAGGATGAACTCGCCGCCCTCCCAGAGCACGGGAGGCTCTCTCGCCGCTCTATCCGCCTCATGCTGCGGCTAGCGCCGCTAGCGCCGCTAGCCGCAGACTCGGCTCCGCGTCGAGGCTGGAAGGCCATAAACAGGCGTCCTATCTGCAGCCTGCACCTTGGCCCCGGGCGACCCCTGGGCGGTCGGCCCCGCCCCCAGGCCGCCTCCTCCCACCGGACGAACCACGTTTAACCTCTGAGTCACTCAGGGTCATCGGGGTCAACTGGACCACGCTCGTCTTTTAAAACCAGCTCCCCCTCAGGAGCATTGACACATGAATCATAATGCATCGCAATGTATCATAATGCATTATAATGTATCATAATGTATCATACTGTATCATAATGCATTATAATGTATCATAATGTATCATATATCATAATGTATCATAATGTATCATAATATATCATAATGTATTATAATATATCATAATATATCGCAATGTCTCATAATGTATTATAATTTAATATAATGTATCATAATGTATCATAGTATATGACAATGTATAACAATGTATCATAATGTTATTTTGGGGCCATGTTCTGTTTCTCTGTGTTTCTGTGTCTCTGTGTCTCTGTGGTTCTGTGGTTCTGTGTCTCTGTGTCTCTGTGGTTCTGTGTCTCTGTGGTTCTGTTTCTCTGTGGTTCTGTTTCTCTGTGGTTCTGTTTCTCTGTGGTTCTGTTTCTCTGTGGCTCTGTGGTTCTGTGTCTCTGTGGTTCTGTGTCTCTGTGGTTCTGTGTCTCTGTGGTTCTGTGTCTCTGTGGTTCTGTGTCTCTGTTTATCTGTGTTCTGTGTCTCTGTGGTTCTGTTTCTCTTTGTCTCTGTGGTTCTGTTTCTCTGTGTCTCTGTGGTTCTGTGTCTCTGTTTCTGTGTCTCAGTGGTTCTGTTTCTCTGTGGTTCTGTGGTTCTGTGTCTCTGTGGTTCTGTGGTTCTGTATCTCTGTGTCTCTGTGTTTCTGTGGTTCTGTGTCTCTGTGGTTCTGTGGTTCTCTGTGTTTCTGTGGTTCTGTGTCTCTGTTCTGTGTTTCTGTGGTTCTGTTTCTCTGTGTCTCAGTGGTTCTGTTTTTCTGTGGTTCTGTGTCTCTGGTTCTGTGGTTCTGTTTCTCTGTGTCTCAGTGGTTCTGTGTCTCTGTGTTTCTGTGGTTCTGTGTCTCTGTGGTTCTGTGTCTTTGTGGTTCTGTGTCTCTGTGTTTCTGTGGTTCTGTGTCCTGGCTGTGTCTGTGGTTCTGTGTCTCTGTGGTTCTGTGTCTCTGTGTCTGTGTCTCTGTGGTTCTGTGTCTCTCTGTGGTTCTGTGGTTCTGTGGTTCTGTGGTTCTGTGTCTCTGTGGTTCTGTGGTTCTGTGGTCCTGTGGTTCTGGTTCTGTGTCTCTGTGGTTCCTGTCTGTGGTTCTCTGTCTCTGTGGTTCTGTGTCTCTGTGGTTCTGTGGTTCTGTGTCTCTGTGGTTCTGTCTCTGTGGTTCTGTGTCTCTGTGTTTCTGTGGTTCTGTGTCTCTGTGTTCTGTGTCTCTGTGTTCTGTGTCTCTGTGGTTCTGTGTCTCTGTGTTTCTGTGTCTCTGTG